>CM035426.1:98689674-98862174 GCA_020310875.1 Ceratopteris richardii
AACATTTACTGTAAAAATATGTTGGCCAATAATAGTGATGGTTTCCTTGAGCTCCTTAATTATCTGTTCAGCTTCAGGGAGATCTTGTTCTTCATCAGATTCTATCTCCAAAACTTCCTCGATTGACTCACTATCCAGAAACCAATGTCCCCTCGACAATGCCACTGAGTCAGTTTTGAAATCATGAATGGGAAGTTCTTTTGCATTCACCATCCTATAAAATAAAAAACACACCACACCAAGACTTCCACAACATGAGTCATGTTCAGGACATAAAAAGGAAAGAAAAAATTTCTTCAAAAGATAAAAACACTTCTCTTCAAAGTTCCATCACAAAATGTTTTCAAAATTCAAGAAGAAGTGATCATCACATGTGTAGCAAGATGTCTGGTATTTTTATAGTGTTAATTAGAAGAAGATATAAGAATGTTAGAAATAGAAATATCAAAGGTATAATTTAAAAAGTAACAATAAAAAATTGGAAAACACACAACAATTACATCTCTTTTGCTAGAATAATGATAGTGCACCTCAATTTGCTTGTGCAAGCATGAAACATTTGGCTCCTTTGAATTCATAATGTGCTCTAAATATCTATGAAAACTTTGATTTTATAAGGTTAAACAATACAAAAGTTGTTCATAAGTCATTTGATACATACACAATCAACAAAGCTATGCCAAGTTGCCCTATGATCACCTCACAAGCAGAAACCATACTTCATTGCTTCTTCCTAAAGAAAAATGCTTCTCAAATAATCTTGTTTAGAAAGATTATTTGCATTTTTGAAGTTATTGTCTTTGTATATATTTCAGATCTTCAAAATAATCCATCAAATTTTGTAAATCGATATTTTTTCTTAATTCATATACCATTGATCTAGTGTCATATATGAATCCTTGCTAATTGAGGTAAGTTGTCCCTTTGAATTTTGTAAAGCAAATATCCATCATAAAAAATATCTTCCTTAGCATGACTCAAGTGGGCTCAAGTAAATTCCTTATAATCTTTATCCCATAAGTTAGTATTTTAGACATATATTCCTCTATTGGTTGTGTTTGTTTGACAGCTTCTTGATGAAGGGAAAGTTGAGCTATTGGCTCCTGCTTTATTGTTTACTTTTATAATTCAACCCATGTTGTTTTTTTACTGAGAGGGTAATATGTAGGATTATAATATGCATGCTTTGGTGCTCTCTCAACAATTCCTTCAGAACTATGGTTTTCTTAAGGAATCTTGCTCACCATTGTGGATATAAGTCAAGGATGTATCTTCCATATGCTTGTAATGACTCAAACATTTTGTGTAGACAATTTCCATCTCTAGGAAGCTATAGATTCTCTATGTATTGTCTTTGGTTGCATATGGTGGTGTTCAGGGATGATAGATGTTATTTAGTTCTTAGCCATGTACCATAGTGAGTAGGTCTATATTAATGACTCCCTATTCAAATTCAGCATGTAAGTCTTGTATTAATTGGTACCTTATTTCTTGCCCTTGGTTACTCATTTTTTTATTCCATGATGTAACCTTCTCCTACCACAATCCCAATCTCTTCCACTAGTCTTTGAAGTTATAGTAGAATATATTTGGGATCCCTTGGCAAAGATCAAAGATGGGGCCATCTTAACATATATATCTTGATCAATTTCTTCAAACACATACGCCTGGACTTCCGGATCACATATAGTTGTTGGAGCAGAAGCTCTACCAGATGGTGGTTGGTGCTAGTACTCTTTAGTTGAAATCATTGTGTTTGCACCTTCTATGAACAATCTACTTCTTGTTCTACACTCCAGAGGTGTGACTCTCAATGGTGTGCACTATGTGCTACCTTTATCACTAACCTCAACGATTTGATTAAACAATTGGTATATGACATAAATTTCAAGAGTGATCTTTGGGAGGATGTTTCTTTTTCTATTTTGAAGTTTCCAAGAAGTCCTTCTAATGTAGCATCATTCCTTGATTATGATTGTCATCCCCTTTGTTGATGCTCATCATATCTAAGAGTTTTTCTCATAAGCACAAGCCAATCGATAGTTGTATGGATTGCTTCATGTTGCACCATAGTAATATCTTCATGTAGTCTTGCTAATCGTGTGTGTGGTGTGTTGAGGGGAGTGTGGATAGGGGTCTCCTTTGAGGATGATGGAAATGATAGTCCAACTAGCTAGCCTGAAGACACATCTTATCTTGAGCAATACATTGTCATTTTGTGTGGTGCCTCTTCCTTCTTCTTCTAACATTTACGGCTCCCCTTGACTTCTAGATAACCATAGCCTTTTGAATCCCAAAACTCCTCCTATATCTCCTACCATTTTCTTTTTTTCCTCTTTTGATGGAGTGGAGGTCACACTAAGACAACTTACAAATACCATTCTTAGATAGCAATTATATTGTTTTTAAGATAAGTACAAAGTTATAGTCTTTCTATAAAATAGTGTGAATGATCCACCTCAATTGTAGGGAGTCCATCTATTTCATTATTTTTTTAGACAAATTTTAGTGTTTCAATCCAATCTACTCAAAGATCCATGTTGTATCATCAACAATATGTCATTTCCTCACCACATGCATCATTGTGTGTCAGATGAACATTTGTGGGATATTACATTGATCCTACATGGGGAAACAATAGTGTTCATGGAATAGCTGGAATCCACTTCAAATTCCAAACTCTTATATTCTAAAAAGGTCTTTACCTCATTGTAATTATTTGATTAGGGGATAGTTATATTCTTGAATTCGTAGTCACAATTGGGGATATATAGGGATTCATGAATTAGAGGGGCTATCATGTAGCACTATTTTTTTGCCCCTAAAAGTTACTCACTATGAATCCTCGTTTTCATTGTTGTCTTGCCTTTGGTATATATGATGTGATGATTTCTACAACTCTATGAGTGATTTTCTTTATAGTGAATCATCTTGTCATTACTCAAAGAAATAATATAATTTACCAGTATATTTATCATATTTCTTGGAATTATCAAACCTCTATATACATTTTTTAATTAGATTTATTTTATCTCATCCACTACTTCTGATCATGCATCTCGAGTTATTGTAATGATCTAATCGTGATATCAAAGAAATGCCACATTAAGGAAGAACTTGAGCTCTTGAGACATTTATCAATAATTGATCTTTTGATCTCAAATATTGAATTTAAAACTAACTATAAACATTTATTTTTCTCTTTCTCTTTGAAGCATCTATTTTAGTGTTTGAGTAGAATATAATACATAGTTTTTATCTACAAGTTTAGAAATGTATTTAAATTAAAGGAGAAACTAAAGATATGGAATTATCAATCTTGGAAGCTAAAGATGGAGGATTGCGCCATTTATGGACTTTGGGAGGTTTTGTTAGATATATTCAATGCTCGACCCTAAAGTGACCACAAATGATCCATGGTGCTCTAAGTTGTAAGGCCCCCATTATGAGGAGAAGCCAATGTGAGAACTTGGACATTTGTGGAACCCTAACTTCCAAGCTAATTGAGGAATATGTTTGATCATTGATTGTAATAGATGATATATGTGAGCCTATCCATGAGGCTAGAAAGGGTATAAACTCTCAAGGCATTGGGTTGCCATTAATGCAAAAGTAAGGGACTTGTGATACCATGAATTTTCCCCATATAAACCTTAGTGGGGGAGTGTAGAGGGGATCTTTTCCTCTTTTGGAGGGTCAAGGAGGCTCGTCCCTAGCTTGCAAGGCTGTGATGATAGAACTTTTGATCAAGGAGACATTCTTGGATGATATATTTAGATCGAGTATGCTTCCAATGTTCTAATCGTTTGGTGCTCAAATGTTCTAGTTTTTTGGTGTTCAAATGTTTCGGTGTTCTCGTGCTTGCATAGGTGGATAATATCATCTTTGTGGTTGCATTGCTCTTGGAAATTTGAAAATTTGAGTTCTCTATCTCTGAGTCTGCATCTCTTGTTTTGTCTACATTTTTCTTCTCAACTCTATCTATTGACCTATTCCATTGTGATATTAATTTTTATATGGTATCTGAGCTCAAGAGGCTCTAAGTGGTGTAGAAGCAGAAATGAAAAGGTTGTAGAGGATTCAACAACATGAGAGAGAGAGAGAGGGAGAGATTTCAAGTAGTGTGTCATCATGATCTATGACTAGAAACCTAGGTGTTTTGTCAATAGGAGGTGGATCACAAGTAGGGTCACCAATGATGCTAGTCGTCCCAATGTTGTAGATACAACCATTGGCCTTCATGGAAGGTAAACTTGATGGTACAAAATACAACTATGGAATTTCAAAATCACCTCTATCCTTGATTCATATTAGGTTTTGGAGACTATTCTTGGAAGTGATCATGAGCCCCAAGAAACACTTAATCCAAATAATCTTGGTCGATGGATTCTACTTGATGTTGATCTTCTACGTGCTTGGAAACATAGAAACATAGTTGGACTCTGTGCTCTAGTTACAAGTACTAGTGATAGTGTTTTGAATCTTATTCAACATACTTTCAAGGCTTGAAACATGGAAGAAATCAATATGAAACTCGTAATTAGACATGGATTCAAAACTTGGAGAATCAGCTAGGGGGAGAAAGGTTTTCTAATGGGGAGACTACAGAAGTACTCACTCCTCGCATAAACAATCTACCGGATCAAATAGCAAGAGAAGGTGTACAAACATCAAGTGAGGATCCAGCTCGATGTTGTCTTCAAATCTATCCACCAAAGTTTGATGGTTTGGTAACTACTCTTAATACTCAAATCAAACCTCAACCTGTAAAACTTGAACTAACAAGAACCACAAATGTAACTAGAGTCCACAAGTGCATGTGCAATATCCACCACTCCTTTAGTACCTTCCACTAGAGTCCACTAGTGGTAGGTGTAGTCACCACTTGAGTTAAGTCTCACTAGTCTCAAGTTAACTCATGTTAACTTAAGTTAGAAGGCTCTAGAGATCCTTGGGAAAAACTATCTCCCCATGCTCCCCATGGGGGTTGAACCCAAGAACTTCTACTTCACAACCTTGAGACTTAATGACTAGGCTAAGTGGATTACTTTTTTAAGAGAGCACATGAACTTATGCTTAAGTCTACTCTCAGTATATTTGGCCATACACATGAGTGACCAAACAGTGTCCAATTTCATATCTATCCAAACCAGTCGGACCCTTAGATCATACACATATTTTATTACATTATTCCCCGCTTGGCAAAGATTTTTGTCGTTGAAAATAAATCTATATATAGTAACTATAGGAAACCCCCTGAATCCATGTTCTAAAAGTAGAAGAACATGTCTCATCTATGTGGTGGGATCCCCACCCAAATGATTCAAAACACCATCTTGAAGCATTCTATTTATCTTTAAGAGAAAGGAACTAGATCCTCAAAAAGATTCATAGAGAAAATCTAAAACATCATCCAACCACATGATACAAGTGTGGTATCCAACATTTCTTTGAGTCAATTGATTGAATTTACCGAGTTACACTAGGAACTTGGTGTTTGATGTACTCAGTCTATTCTGTAGTTGAAAGGATCATTTCAAAGTCAAAGTCCGACTTCTTTCCGAAAGTTATCAAATACTTTTGAACCAAAACACTTTATCTTGAAGTGATCCATAATTCAAATAAGAACAAATCTTTGCCGATTTGAAAAAGAATATGTTGGAAGTTTCTTACTTTGTATCTTTCATACTTACTTGATCTTGAAGTATGTTGAGATCATGCTTTTATCCTTCTTGAATTTAAACTTCACCTTTGAAGTTTTAATTCCCTTGAGGATCTAACTGTAAGATTCATTATAGGGCCAAAAGATAATTATCATCCCATGGTCTGATGTCCCATACCATCTTTCCTACATCAATCTAAGCATAATATATGTTGTCCCATACCACCCTATTTTATATTCAGATTGATGTGTGAGTGATACTTATCATGAAGTCTAAACATCTCTTGATAAAGTACCTTCTCACTTCAATTCTTTAAAAGAGTTTTGAAGTTTCAAGCATTATCTCTAACTAGATTTTTAAGGTTTTGATTCTTTCACACAATCGTTTCATGATCTCGTGTTTTTACTTTGGAAACTTGAAAACCTTTAGATAGAATGTAATAAATATCTATGATATAAGCATTTGATCGATTCAAACAGATATGAAATTGGACACTATTTGTTCAATCATGTCTATGGCCAAGGATCTCAAGACTAGACTTGATCATAAGTTTATGTGCTTTTCCTCTTAAACAATTAATCCACTTAGCCTAGTGGTTAAGTCTCAAGGTTGTGACGGAGGAGGTCTTGGGTTCAATCCCCATACGAAGCATGGGGAGAGAGTTTTTCCTAGGAGCTCTAGAGCCTTCTAACTTAAGTTAACATGAGTTAATTTGAGTCCACTAAGACTTAACTACTAGGCTAAGTGGATTACTTGTTTGAGAGATCACATAAAATTATGCTTAAGTCTAGTATGGAGATCTTTGGCCATACACACGAGTGACCAAACGATGTTTAATTTTAGATATGTCTAAACTAATGAGACACTTAGATCATAGATGTAAATTATTACATTATATATACTCAATAATCCACCCTCAAGTGACCAAAAACAATCCATGGTGCCCTAAGTTGTAAGTCCCCCATTATGAGGAGAAGCCATTGTGAGAACTTGAACAATTGTGGAACCCTAACTTTCAAGTTAGATGAGGTCTAAGTGTGACCATTGATGGTAATACATCATTTTTGTGAGCCTAGCCATGAGGTTAGGAAGGGCATAAGATCCCACAGCATTGGGCTGCCATTAAGGAAAAAATAAAGGCCTTGTGACACCATGCAATTTCCCCATAGAATCTTGATGGGGGGGAGTGTAGAGAAGGTTTGCCCCTTTTTGTAGGATCCAAGGGGCCTATCCCCCAACCCGTATGGACATGATAGTAGAACTTCTGATCAAGGAGACATTCTTGGATCGTATATTTAGATTGAGTATGCTTATGGTGTTCTAGTGTTCTAATGTTCTAGTGTCCAAATATTCTTGTGTTCTAGTGCTCAAATGTTCAAGTGTTCCGATGTTCCAATGATTTTAGCCTTCCAAAGACTATGGCACTTCGAAGATTTCAGTTTTCCAAAGATTGTGACCTTCTGGAGTTTTCAATACCATTTGTGCATTAATAAGCCTTTTATCTAGAGTTTGTCTAGATCATTATCTAAGCTTCACATCATAAATGCACGAGTGGATAACACCATCTTTGTAGCTGCATTACAATTGGAAATTTGAGAATTTGAGTTCTCTTTCTCTCAATGTGCATCTCTTCTTTTTCTATATTTTTCTTCTCAACTCTTTCTATTGATATATTCTATTGTGCTATTATTTTCCTTCATGTTCATTATAGAAGATTAAATATGCACATAGTTTCTAAGGAAATGTCCTACAAGAAAGAAAGTGAGAGAGTTTGAGTGGAATGAGAAGGATAGAAATGCTATATTTCTTCTTTCTCAAGATATTTATAACATAATGATACATCATATTCCATATTCAAGCAAGGCATTCGACCTTATAGAAGCACTGCATGACATCCATAAACATGATATAGGGTCAACTCAAGCAAGATCTGAGAAACATCCTAGGTACTCCAATTAGTTATTAATTTACTAAAGTTAGAGAAATTTCTAAAGAATTGATTTTCCATAAAGAATTGATGAAAAGTTTTTAGTTATACACTAAAAAATTTGAAAAAGCACGGCAAATAAAGATCTTCACATTCATACATGCTTGAGATGGTTTACCAAACTGAAAGTATCTAGGACCTCTCATTATAAATAACAAGGTGTGCATATGTGTTTATAAACAATGACTATCAAGTTCATCATAGAAATAAAATATAATTAGTCAGTCTAAAGGTAAAGGAATATGAAGGATGCAAATAAACAAAGATTTAAGTAAAGGAGATAGTCAAGGAAGTGAATAAAAAGATTAAAGAAGAAGATGTAAATCAAGATGGAAACAAGAAAGACAAAAAAGTGAATTATAATTTCTATGTGGTAGAGTGGGTCAATATGGTAATGATTGTTGGTGAAAAAATTTTAAAAAGAAGTAGATTTTTAACTCATTTGGAAACTACTTCAAATTGAGGTGATGAATTTCATTTAAAATTGAATCACAAAACTGCATATGCTTTTTACAAGTCAAGCTGATGATATTACTTTCACAAGTCAAGTAGATGCTTTTAGAATTCAAGTCAAAACACATATTTCTTTTGCCGCAAAAATTGGTTTATAAGCTTTTAGTTTTATCATTGAAAGGGACATATAGAGGTGGAAGATAATGCAAGCCATAAGATACCTCATAATGGATAAGTGTTACTAATCATACAAAATGTAGAGACAAAGAATTTGTAAATTTTGATAGTGATGTGTGTGAACACTTAGGTATGCATGATGTATTTCTCCTATACTTGAAAATATTGTGACAAAAGGTGATGCAGGTGGTTTTGAACATGATGATCTTCATGTTCCTAGACCTACTGCAATTCCTATTGTACTACTTGTTGGAATGGTAGTTATGTGGAAGCACATGCATTGATAGATTTTTCTATCAAATGTGTCATTATCCTTCACATTCAACTCATTCAACTCTAAAATCACTTCTAAGCTTGTTATTGGGCATTCACCTCAAATTTGGGTTGACCATGGCCATCAATTAATCACTAGGGGACAAATCTTCCACATATTCAATATTTCGATGGGATTCGACATTTCGATGGGTCGATGATGGAACTGGACTCTTTCTAAGCTCAATAACAAGTTGGCATACTAGAAAGGTATGCATATCAACCTGGAAAAGTGGGCTATGGTGGTTGTTAGAAGAAGTATTTTTTATGGAAAATAATTGTAAAATGCCAAAAACTTGTAAAAATATATGTGCAAATAATGTAAAAATAAGGAAGATTCTTCCTTATGGAGAGTAGAATCATATGTATTTTTTCTAGAATTTTTGGAAACTCCTAGATAGCATATTTTTAGATCAGAAGAGGAAAGGACCAAAATTCAAGTGTGAAAAGGGACACTCTTGAAAATGTATAAAAGACGATTTCCTCTATTATGAGAGGGTTGGTTATTTGTATACATGCTATCCAAGCAAAGAGAGAGAGTTTCATGCAGAAAATCGTGTTTCTTCCTTTTGTGTGATTTCTTTGATTGGTTGAGTCCATTCTATGTGTATCCATGGAGATTTGCAAGCTTCTATTGTGTATTTCTGATGAATGTGTATGAAGAGAGTTGATCACTGATGTGTTGAGTGACAAATTGATGAATAATGGTGCTGGAGATGAAAATCGTCTGATTTTACAGAATCGGGATTGTCTCGTCTGAAGGTTACAGGTATCATTTTTGAGTTTTGACTTTATGATTGTGTTCTACTGAGAAAATAACATGCTTTAGACACCAAGATTATTGAAAATGATGGAGTATTGCTTAAGATAATCCAAACCCTAGAAATTCCTCTTCATTTTCATTAATTCTCATAAATCCAACCAGTTTTCTCTTATTTCTCGGATTCTATCATCTAGAAGGGGATGTGGTCTCTTGTATACTTCCAGGATTGACAAAAATAAGATGTATTGTTGATTCTTTATGCTAAATGATTGGAGAGGACAACTCCAAAGGTTAACAACAAACATTTTTTGGCCGTTGCCGGAGAGTATAGCAAAAGCTTCATTGAAGTTGGACCTTGCTGGATCTTCTATTGATGATGGTATTGAACACATTGAAAAGGTAATACTCTTTAATCAAGAAATGGAAACATGAAATGGTAGATTTGTTTTGTTGTTTATCTTTTGGGAAAAGAAAACAATAGATAATCTTTTGAGAATAAGAAGTGTTGAAATTCTTGCAAATTGATAGTTTCTCTTATCATTTTTTGGAAGTAAAGTGCAGGTGTGTGAAAAGTTGAATCAAGAAAGCTGAAGATAAGGTAAAATGTGTCTATTCTTGCAATTGTAGAGTGCTTTTTGACCAAGTACCAAGCAAAATTGTTGATCTTGGGAAGATGACATGATTGCATTAAGAAAATTCAAGTAAAGTAGCTAGATGCAAGTAGATAGGATCCATTTGTTAATCAAGTCAAAGCAATAATCTTGAGAAAAAGTTTATTTGCATCTTGAAAACAAGAATGTTTGAGTTTATCTTTGCAAAATTTGACATTTGCATTTCTTAGCACATTTTTCTTTGGGAAGTTTTTCTCATGAACTGTTTTGATAGCAAAGCATAAAGGAGTATAACCAATCAAGAAACACATGATCAATAGATCACTAAACAAGAAACCCTAAGTGAAGTGTTTACCTTGATTTAGGGCAAAATACTAAAAAAATTCATAAAAATCATTAAACACTTAAACAAATTTCTTTTTTCCTTAGAAAGTTGGACTTAAGTGTTGTTGTTAAGAGTAAAGGAGGTCAAGTGGAGGGAAAGCCAAAAATTGCTAAAAATTTGGAAAATCAGAAAAATATGATTCTCTTCACAGGATCGCGATTTTCTGTATTAATTCTTTGTTAATGATGTGAACATTGCAGGTGACAGCTGATTTGGAGTGGAAAGAAATTAGAAGAGTTGAAAGAAGAAAGAAGACCCAAAATTGAAAAAAACAGGAAGTACAGGGAAAATACGATTCTCTGCACAAAATCGCGATTTTCTATAAGATTTTTTTTTTGGAATTTTGAGCATATTTGGGTTTTGAGATAGGTAATTGTAAGAGATTTCATTAAGTTGAGTAAGGGAAGTAAGTCAAATTCCAAAAATCAGTAAGGATTGAGTATCAAGTGGGAAAAGTGGAAAAGAAGTATAGAATCGCAATTTTCACCAGTAGATAATGGGAGTGACCAATGATGAAATGTTAGGAATTGTGGGTTAAAAACCATAAAATTGTTGAAGGATAAAATTGGACAAGTAAAAAGTGAAAATTCTGAGGAAATAGCACAGGATCCCGATTGTGTGAACACTATAAAACCCTGGAAATCTCAGGAAAAACTCATTTGAGTGAGAAAGAGAGGAAGAGAGAGCAGGAACAGGATCGCGATCGTCTGCAACCATAGAGTTTTGGAGATTTCTGGATCAAGCAAGCAAGGTAAGGAGTTCTCAATACATTTTTTTTGTATTTCTTTAAACTTACATGATGATCAAAGCACAAAAAAACACAAAATAGCCAAAAATACGGAATCGCGATGTTTTGATTTTTTGCGTTTTCTGTGGAAAAAATAATAATATTGAGTAAAGTCTTTTATTGCATGTTAAAAAATAACTAAGGTGATTCTATTGAAGAAACAAAAATTTGGAAATCAATACCTTAAATTTTTTTTCAGAATCTGAACAGAATCGCGATTCTATAGTCAAACACAAAATCGCGATTCTCTGAAACAAAGCACAAAATCGCGATTCCCAGAGAATGATTTTCATAAGAGAATCGTGTTTCTAACGATTGTGAGCAATCACGATCGTCTGGGAACAAATTCGTGAAAAATCACGATTCTCTGACAGAATCGTGAAAATACACGATTCTCTCACAAAATCATGAAAAATCATGATTCTCTCATCGTGATTCTCCCACAGAATCGTGAAAACCACGATTCTCTCACAAAATCGTGAAAAATCACGATTCTCTCACAGAATTGTGAAAAACACGATTCTCTCATAGAATCGTGAAAACCACGATTCTCTCACAAAATCGTGAAAAATCACGATTCTCTTCACAGAATCGTGGAAAACACGACTTTCATCATAGAATCGTGAAAAACACGATTCTCTCCACAGAATCGGGGAAATCACGATTCTCATCACAGAATCGTGAAAATCACGACTCTCATCATAGAATCATGAAAATCACGACTCTCATCACATAATCGTGAAAAAACACGATTCTCTCCACACAATCGTGGAAAACATAACTCTCATCACAAAATCGTGAAAAAACATGATTCTCTCCATAGAATCGTGGAAAACACGATTCTCTCCACAAAATCGTGAAATTAATTGAATGATCCTTAGGTCTAGTAATATATTATACTCACATTCCAAGCAAGAACTGGGAAGGAAGGAAATAGAGCCAGTGGTAGGGGAATTGCAAGAAAGAGATTTAGGGCAAGAAATCAACATGGAAAATTTAAATGAAACAAATGAATCCTTTGAAACTGGGGACTATAGAAACATCCTCAAATACATGTATACAAATAGGTTTGGAACCTATGTATATCAAGATGGAATGCATAAGTTTCTCATTAGATTGAGAAACTTAGAAGTTCCCCTGAACATAACACCAGTAGCACAATTTAAGGATGGTAGATATGAGGATAGGCAGGGATGTGTATACATCTTCTCACAAGACCCAAAAAATTCTAATGACCTAGGGCAAAGTGCAGACAAGAGACCTTGGGAACAGAACCTAGGGCCATCAGACTTGCCAAGACCACATGAAATCCACAATAATGGTGAACAACAACAAGGTAGGAGAACACATACTTCCCCAAATCCTTTTGAAAAGGAACCAGAAGGATTTAATGATTTTCCTTTGAGAAGAAGACATCATTGGCAAAATCAGGGCAGAATGCTTAGACCCTATCAAGTAGCCAAATGCATGAAAAATCAATATGAAGGATATTCTGATCCTCATGCTCATGCTGCAGAATTCAGACAATTAATTAGAGCAGAAGAGGTTGAGGATTACAAAGTACAATTTGAGGCATTTGGTCTAAACCTAACAGGACCTGCATTATCTTGGTTCATTCCCTTGAGAAAGGAAATGTATCTAGATATTGAATCCTTCATAGAAGCCTTTATTGGGGAATTCTCAAAAACTCGAATAAAACATAGCACAACTACATTGATACATAACTTTAAACAGCAAAAAGATGAAAATGTCAGAGAGGTAGCTAGGAGATTCAAGCAGTACATTGACAGATGTCCCAGAGAAGAAGTACCTTCGATGGCAAGACAAGTATCCCTATTCATAGAAGGATTAAGAAGTGCCCAATTAAGAACCCTAGTGTATTATAGGAGACGCTCTGACCTAGGAGCATGTGTGAAAGAGGCAATAGATTTGGAAGACAATAGAGGACAAGACCTGTTAGCATTTGATCAACCTAGAACAAATGAAGATAAAATTCCACCAGCAAAAAGAATTGGCACAAGCCATTGCTAAAGCCCTAGAAGTAAGCACCAAAACCAATTTGATAAATACCAAGATAACTACAAATAAAAAATGCTATAATTGTGGAGAAAATCATTTGGTACAACGATGTCCATATCAAAAACCACCACATTTGCAAGATAGGAAAACACTCAAATACTGTACATTAGAGAGAAAATGGACAAATCATACCAGAGAAGAATGCTTCTACAATAAACAACCCATTAAGGAGAGAGAGTATGCAAGCCAAAGAGAATCTGGATATATTGAGCAACCAAGACCTGTACTTGGGCAACAACCTCCACTACCAACAAATGTGGTACCAGTTAAATACACACCAATAGAGGAGGGAAACTTAAGAACAAGATCACCTTACAAGGAAGATTATCAATGGAATGAAGGATATCAGGAAGAGTGGGAAGGATATGAGTTGAGAGAACCGAAACTACAAGCCCTAGATTTGGGAAATGGGAGAATTGAGATGGATACAGCCACATTCATGTATATAACCAATCATTACATGTCCAATCAAAAACCTCAGTTCAAAGGGAGCCAAAAGATAACTTGTTATAGATGTGGGGGAGAACATTTCATTAGAGACTGTCCACAACCTCCTACATTAAGAATAGAAGGAGCTTATTGCAAGGATTGTGGCAGAGATCATTTAATAAAGGATTGTCCAAAAAATCCTCAAAAACAACAAAACACATCTAATAACATACCATTGAAAACAGTCAACATCATGGAGCAAGAAGAAGTGAGTGACAGTGACCAAGTAAATGTAAATGCTATAACAAGGGCACAAGCTAAACAACAAGAAACAACTAAAGAACAAAATAAAGGTTCAGTTTCAAAGGGGAAGAAAAATAGACAAAAAGGGAAATGGGAAAGGAAAAAAACAATGGGTAAAAGTTTAGAAGAAGAGAATATGGAACAGTCAAATAGTAGTCCTCCTCAAAAGACACAAATCTAGTCGAAGATAAGAAATTCACAGAGTCTAGACACCTTGATAAAAGCATGCAAGGGAAGGATTCAAGAGGGACCAAATCCTATAGACCATATAATGGCTTATCCTATGCCAGATATAGAACATGAAAGGATGGAAAAGTGCAAACAAATCATACAAGAAGCACAACTCAAACTGGGGGAATTAGACAATTCTCAAACAACAGTTGGGGAGTCAAAAACAACAAGAACAAGAGAAACAATTAATCAAGAAGATAACCCACAAATTACATTCCAAGTAAATGTAGATAAACAATGTACAATCTTATACCACACCACATTGGAGGAATTGGTAAAACAGAATCCTCACTTACAATACAAAATGGAAAAATGGGAAGCAATACCAGAAAATCTTGATTCACAGCCACAAGAATTGGAGGATTTATGGTACATTCCTATTGATAAGATAGGAGGATATTGTGAAGGAGAAGAAGGGAACTCAACCTTGAGGATACAATTTGGTACAAATCATGCTCTAGCCATATTGGATAGTGGATCAGGTGTGGCTATCATGACTAAACAAACATGGGAAAGAGTGAATTGATACCCACTAAAATGAGATTGCAACTGGCGGATGGACACATAGAAAAACCTCTAGGAATATGGGAAAAGGTGATTGTGGATATATGTGGAATAGAAATAGAGCATACTTTTGCCATAGTTGAATTTCCACAATCCACTTCATATGAAATTATCCTAGGAAGACCATTTATGAGACAAATGCAAATTGTACAAGATTGGGGTAATGATTGTCTATATCTTCAGAGCAAAGGAAGGATAATCAGAGTGAATCTAAGAAATGGTCATTATTGTGACATATCCCCTCAAGAATGGTTCAAAATACATCAAAATCAAGAATTAAGTGAAGAATCAGAGTTGGAAGATCAGAATGAAACTGAATCATCAATATGGAAGTGCAATGTGATAAGAAAGCTTATATATGAAAAAAGAAGATTAAGAAGAGAAGATTGTGTAGAAGGGAGAAAATTACAAGATGAGAGCTATGTACCACAAAAATTCAAAGATGAAGAATTTGAGCCATATGGTTGGAACCAGATTTTGGCTACTATGGATCTAGCCAGTGATGAGTATGTAGGAGTAGAATTTCAAAATGAAGAAGGGTATGATGTTTTTCACATTGGAATACAAATGATAAGAGTATAAAAAACAGAAGAGGACCAAGAAAAAGAAATAATATTGGAAAATGGAAAAACACAATATTTGGAAGAAGTAAAAGCTGAAGATGCAATAAAAGATAAAATCTCAGGCAAATATAAGAAAAACAAACACAAGGAAATAGAAAAAGACCAAGAGGATGGAAAAAATGAGAAAATGACAAACAAAGATCAACAGTTTGATGTACGAGCAAATTTCAAGACTTATGAAGTAGAAGACAGATTACTTCTAAAAATGAAACCAAAGAGAGAAAAGAGAAAAGGGGAGGCATATGACAATGAAGAACAAACTAAGAAGGTTATGATCACTCAGGAAGATGGGGAAGAAAGACATATTGTAATAGCTGATGACATGACAAATCAAGAAGAGGAGGCATTAAGGAATTTGGCTAGAAACTATAGAGATGTGTTTGCCTATAGCCATAAGGATTTGAAAGGTATTGCTCCTAAAATCTGTGAGCATAAGATTCCTATCACGCCTCATGCAAAACCTAGCAAACAGAGACATTACACATTCAATGATAAATACTCTGCTAAAATAAAGGAAGAAATTGACAAGCTGCTGGCTGCCAATTTCATCTATGAGATTGAGTATACAAAATGGATATCTCCTATAGTTGTGGTACCAAAAAAGAATGGGAAACTTAGGGTATGCATTAACTTGAAAAAGGTAAATGCAGCAACTATAAGGGATAGCTATCCATTGCCTATAACAGACCATCTTTTAGAAAGAGTGGCAAGGAAGGAGGTTTATAGTTTTTTGGATGGTTTTTCAGGATACAATCAGGTACCTATAGCATTGGAAGACCAACATAAAACTGCCTTTTCCACAGAATGGGGGATTTATGCTTTTAGGGTTATGCCTTTTGGGTTAACTAATGCCCCAACAACTTTTCAAAGATTAATGTGTCATATCTTCAAAGAGTTCCTCAGGAATGTAATGGAAATTTATGTGGATGACCTTTGTACTTTTTCATTAAAAAGACAGGATCACTTGCAAGATTTAGAAAATATATTCAGGAAATGCAGAACATACAGAGTATGTTTAAATCCAGAGAAGTGTGTATTCTTTGTAAGACAAGGAAGAATGTTAGGTCACATAGTCTCCAAAAATGGAATTTCAGCTGATGAGAAGAAAATAAAGGCCATAATAGAACTTCCAAGACCAAAAAATGTAAAGGAACTTCAAACTTTCATGGGACATTGCGGGTATTATAGAAAATTTGTACACAAGTTTGCTGACATAGCTAAACCTTTGTATGCCTTAATCACAAAATTTGAGTGGACCAAAGAGTGTGACCAAGCTTTTGAGACCCTAAAAACTTGTTTGGTTACAGCCCCAATTCTGAAAACACCCCAGTGGGATAAAATTTTTCATGTCCATGTGGATGCTTCAAACTATGCTTTGGGATGTGTGTTAGCACAACCAATAGAAGGAAGCAAATTAGATTTTCCAGTTGCTTATGCTAGTAGGCAACTAAATTCAGCAGAGAAAAATTACACAACTACTGAAAGGGAAGGGTTGGGAATGATATTTGCTGTGAAAAAATATAGACATTATCTATTGGCCAACAAGTTTAAATTTCTTGTGGATCATCAAGCTTTACTCTACCTAGTAAATAAACCTTGTCACACTGGTAGAATAGTCAGATGGTTTCTTTTACTGATGGAGTTTGAGTTTGAGGTGGTGATCAGACAGGGAAAAACACATTTGAGAGCAGATCATTTGTCTAGAATCCAGGCTAAAGAACCAAGTTCACTTTTAGATGATGACCTGCCAAATACATATTTGTTCAAAGTAGAAAGTGTTCCTAAGTGGGCCATGACTTTAGTTCCTTTACTAACCATGGGTCCTTGCAGAACATTTGGAAACAACACACATTTAGTATTACAAAGCAGAAACTTTATGTTGCTAGCTGGGCACTTGTATCACTTCAACCATACAGGCATATTGGAATATTGTACTCCAGAAGAGGAGCAATAGGAATATCTGAGAAGAGCTCATTGTTGGAACCCTTGTACTCATGCTTCCAAAGTAGTCACTCTAAGTAATCTCAATAGGATGGGGGTACATTGGCCTAATAAAATTCAAGATGTAACAAAATATATTGCTAACTGCTTGGAATGCCAATCCTTGCAAAACTCAAAACTTATAACTCTATATTGGTTTCAGAAAAATCGAGAATGGAGTGAGAACATCATTGAGGAATTGAAAAGGAAGAAGAAAGGAAAACAAGTAAGAGCTAGTGCAGACTCAAAAAATCTACAAATGATCTCTGAAGAGTATCAACTGATAGGAGAACAATTGTATAAGAGAGGGATGGATGGATATTTAAGAATTTGTGTTCCTGAAGATAGATATCTGGAAATGTTGGAAATGGCACATTCGGGAGTGGCAGGAGGATATTTTTTAAGTGATAGAACTGCTAAACTCATATTATATTCTGGCTTTTGGTGGCCAACACTATTTCCTGATGCGAGAACATATGTGAAAAGATGTGACATTTGTCAGAGGGTGAGTCAACCAAATAAAAGAGACAATATGCCATTAGTTCCATTAATTTCAGCCAGAGCATTTAGTAAATGGGGGTTGGATTTCATTGGACCCATACATCCTCCAGCAAGACAATCCCATGCTAAATACATACTAGTAGCTACAGATTACCTGACAAAATGGGCTGAGGCTAAAGCTACAAAAAGAAATGATGCTCATACTACTGCTAGATTTCTCTATGAAAACATCATCACCAGATTTGGACTTCTAATTGAATTGGTAAGTGATAGGGGAACTCATTTTTTTAACCAAATTATAGAAAACATAACTGAATATTTCATGATTAGTCATAGAAAGTCAGCCCCATATCACCCACAAGCCAATGGGTTAGCAGAAAGTACTAATAAAGTACTTTGTACTGTATTGTCAAAATTAGTAAACACAAACAGGAATGATTGGGATTTACAACTTAATCATGTCCTATGGGCCTATAGAGTGGCATTCAAAACTGCATTAGGAACCACACCATTCAACCTGGTATATGGACAAAATGCAGTTCTGCCTTTGGAATTCCTTATTCCAACACTGAAGGTGGGAAATCAATACAAATGGACTGGACATGAATTATCTAAAAGAGTGGTGGAATTGGAAAAACTGGGAGCTTCTAGACTCCAAGCAATTATGAGCATATATGCAGACAAGAAAAGGCAAAAAGTTTATCATGATGTTCACATAAAAGAAAAAGATCTACAAGAAGGAGATCTAGTTCTGGCATACACAGTCAAGGAACATCAGAAGAAATATCAAAAAAAGGGACATGGGCCTTATATTATACATGAGATCAGTAACAGTGGATCTATCCAACTAGCTAACATAGATGGAGAAATCATGCCAAACTTCATAAGTGGATGCAGAGTTAAAAGGTATGACCTTCCATTAACTGCTTCTGAATGGAGAAGATTACACCAAACTCAAAATAGGAAAAAAGAAGAGGAAAACATTAGAAAAGAGGCTCAACAAGAGGCAAAGGAAAGGATAAGAAAAACCAAAAACCTTAGAGAAGTCCTTCTGTGTGAAACACCTTTAAAACAAAAAGAACATTTGCCTGTGATAACAATGGATTGTCAAGATGAAAAAATCAGGGTTTTGATAGATTCATGTGCACAAGTGAATTTGATTAGTTCAGCTTTGTTGAATAAATTTAACCTAAAAAGGACTAAAAGCAAAACCTTTATCAAAACCTTGGAAGGACAAATGATACAAAGCATGTCTTCACCTTCTCTTAAAGTTAAGTTCAATACAGAATATATGAAAATAGATTGTGAAGAATAGCCAGATCACCTGATGACTGAAAAATTGATTTTGGGACAACCATGGTTAAGGCAAGGTAGAGTAATACTGGATTTTGAAAAAATGAAGCTCAAATTAACAGTAAATGAAAAAAGGTTTTTAATATTCTTGTGGAGCTCTGAAAAACAGGAAGATCAACAGGAGCTTCATGATTCACAGATGGAAGGATTCACTTTTTCATGAGAAAAAACACAAACATTACCAATACAAGTACTAAATGATCAAGCTTCATTTAATCAAAACCAGCAAAAAATTGAAGGAGCAAAAGAGAGTGAAGAGACATAAGCAAGGTGGCAACTATGGCATAGTCGGAAACATCAAGACATCAGAACAAGAAGGATGTGGAAACAAAGTATATACAAGCCATGTTCATCAAAACAAAATTTCAGGACAAAATGGATATGGAAGCCAAAAAATTTCAACCACAGCTCATCAAATGAAGACGGGTGTATTCCCAGAATAGGATCAGCAAAGATTAAATATTATTGGGTAAAAAAATCAGATTTGATTCAATGGAAAAAGACCATCTATATTTGATCAGTATTTAGAATTTTTTAAAGAAAGAAAATCAGAATGTTACAGAAAAGAAATAGGAGGAGAAGAAAGGAAGTGGAAAGGAAGTTGGAAAAAATATTTTTTTTAAAAAAAGTAAAAAAAAAAAGAGAAGAGAAAAAAGAGAAAAAAGAGAGAAAAAAAAGAAAAAAAAGAAAAAAAAAGAGAAGAGAAAAAAGAGAGAAAAATTACCCATTTCATTTTTCTCTTATGAAAAAAAAAAGAGAAAAAGAGAAGAGAAAATTATCCATTTTTCCTTTTATTAGATATATAGCACAAAGCAAGATATAGGTAGAAGGGTAGCAGGTTTCTATTTATTATTTTTTATGTTTATTTTTTATTTTTTATGATTTTTTATTTTTTGTCATTTTTCTTTTTAAATATCTTCTTCCTGGATAGAAGTTGTCAGAAGAGAAGAGAGCACTAGACATCTTGCTACACATGTAATGATCACTTTAATTGAGTCTTTTAAAGGAAGTCAGGACTTAACTGAGATTTTATTTTCATTCTTCTTTCATTCCATTTCAAAACAAATGTCATTTTCTATTTTTCTTATGACTCATGTGGGTGGAGTTTTTTCTTTGTTGTGTGATGCTATATTTTCTCCAGAATGATGAATTCGAAGGAACTACCAATCCATGAGTTCAAAGCAGACTTAGTCTCTCTGTCTAGAGGACATTGGTTCTTAGACAATGAAGCAACAACGGAGATAGTAGAATTAGAATCTGATGAAGAGCAGGAGATTCCAGAAGCAGAAAAGATAGTCAAGGAACTCAAGGAAACTCTAGGTATTATTGGCCAGCACATATTTACAGTGGGAGTTGGAGGTTACAAGTACACTATGTTGTGTCAGGAGTTTTACAAATTCCAAAAAAGTGCATTCAACTACAAAAGGTGGAAAGCAGTGGGATTACACAAGTTGCTGGATGAACCTATATTTTTCATAGACTTTGAAAGAGTGGCACATGTAATGAACAGCTTGTTCGAAGTTGGGAAGGGCAATGAGGCATATTTCCGGTGTAAAGTCAAGGACAAAGAAAACCAGGAGGTGAATATCACTATAAAAGCAGAGCATATCAGGGCAGCCCTTCAGTTTTATCCAATGGGAACTAAGTTGGATAACAGCTTTGTTAAGAAGAATAAAGAAACATATACAGGATATTCTAAATTTTCTGATTTCAAAGGAAGAGAAATTGAGGAATATGCCATCAGAATGTTTTTGCAATATTTCTGTTTCCCAAAACTACCAAGATATACCATGCCACACAAACCAGTAACACCGGTTATGTTCAACAATAAGGACAGAACTAAGACCTTTGGAGTGATGGATGTAACACCATATATACATGAGCAATTGAAGGAAGCAGCTAAACACTGGGAGCAGAAGAAGTATATGAATGGAGCTCAATTTTTAACGAGGATTATATATCATGTTCTAGGGATGGAGGATCAATTACAATTGGCTCTAGCAGCCCAATATTTTAGAAATTTGATGGTAGGAATCAAAAGTCCTTCAAGGAAGATATCTGTAAGAGAATCAGAAGGTCAATCAATCATGAGGGGAGCAGAAAGGAAAAGAAAGGGGATCTCGGAGGAAGTTGTTCCTGTAAAGAAAAGGAGATTGGATCCAAGAAAAGTTGAATTGGAGCAGGTAGAATCAACTAAGGAAGAGCATGAAGCTGCTTTGAAGTAGGTACAGTCTTCAAATGACCCTCACCCACCTCAAACAAGCAAAGAACAGTTGTATACCTATTTGACTCAAGGTAATGATAAAAGGCAGTATATGAAGCTCAATATCAAAAGATGTTGGAGGATTACTCTTGCAAAGCAACAGATTGGATTCAAGAGGAAGTAGAACATTATGAAGAAGTGCATGATCAGATGATGGCAGTTGAGACAGAGGAAGTGTTTGTAAAAAAAGAAGTAGAACTGTTAGCATATTTCAAAGAGCTACAAGGACCTCTTGAAACAAGAACTACAGTTGTAGTGAAGAAAAAGGTCCAGAAGAAACCTGTACAGAAGAGGAAGTTAACCAAGAAAAGTAAAGGAAAATCAGTAGCAGAACCTGTACAAAGAATGGAGACAGAGGTAGTGATAGTAGAAGAAAGGAACCAGAAGGAATCTACTGCTGTAGAAGAGTCAAAACTAGAAAAATCAGGAATAGCGGGCTCTTCACAATTTTCTTCAGACTCTGAAAGTGATATTGAAAATTTTTTGCTGAAAAGTTTGAATTTATCAGTACCTAGTACACCCAATGTGATAACACAAGTCACTGAAAAAAATAAAACACCAGAAGACTTGAGTAAGAAGCCCCAAGGGAAGCAAAACCAAGAAGAAGCAATAAAACAGGTTAGTCTTGAAGAAGAAAGAAGATTAATGAAGGGAAAAGCAGTGATGATAGAAGAAGAGAGTGAAGTAAGAAAGGAATTCAGCTGTGGGTTAGTGGATTCAGGATTAAAGTCAAAATGGACAAAACCTTCACCACAAATCTATTTCAAATTGGATGAAGGAAGAGTAGGGATAGAAAAAGAAGCTCAGTTATGCACTTTACTACAAGAACAAAAAGAGAGAGATCAAATCAAGGAAACAGAGGAAGTAGTGGTGAAGAAGAATGTTCAAGAAGTAGAAAAAGGAGTTACAAACAAAGAGATCAATCAAAGCATAGAAGATATCCTGTATGACTTGAATCATAATGAAGAATTTACAGCTACAAAAGATCAAGGACAAGAGGAGGAGCTGGATCCCATGGATATAGAGGAGCAAGAGGAAGGACAGAAAGAGCAGATAAGTAATGATCAGATAAAGCTTACTGAGGAAACTGATTCAACCATAATTCAGGAAGAGGTAGTACAAGTAAAGGAAAGACATCTCTTTGAAGAAGAACAACAAGTAATGGAGAATAAGAAGGCGGAAGAAACAAATACAACTACAGGTATATCAGAACAATGGAATAAGGATGATCAAATATTGGAATATGAGGAAGTTGTTGTAGACCAAGATGGAAGCAGATAAGAGCCATGAAGAACAAAAGACCCAGGTCATAGAGTATGAGGAAGAAGATGAAGAAGATAAGGAGAGTAAAGAAAACAAGCAGATAGAAGTTAAGCAAATGGAAATAGAAGTTGGGTTGGAAAGGATACCTAAAAATATAAGATCTGCTTGCAAGATCATTATGAGCAACATCGAGCAATTCAGACCAGCAAGTAGAAACATGGTTATATCAGGTATGGTAGCAGAATCTGAATTTGAAAAAGGTAGTAGTATCATTAAGGAGCACAAGAGAGAAAAAGAACAATTGGCAGAACAATTGAGGATTGTAAAGGAGAAAAATGAGGAATTGACACACAGGATAATTTCTTTGGAAGAATTGGAGGTTCAACAACAAAACAAAATCCAATATCTTGAAGAGAAGTGTGCAAAACAGACAGAGCATAATAGTAAGATGGAGATGGAGATGAAGAAAATAGAAGGGAGATACAGAACCTTACAAAGTTCTTATCAAATCATGGTCAAAGCAAATGAGGAAATAAACAAATTATTAATGGAAGAAGGCCACTTGAAGGAAGAAAGCAAGACTGTTCAGGTGACACAGGAGGAGAAGGAAGATTTGCACAAGGAAATCATGAGATTGCAAACAGAGTTGAAGGAAACAAAGGAATTGGAAAAACAGGCTAGTATACATGCTGCTACCTCAATGAGGGGTTACAACAAATTACATATGGATATAGAAAAAGAAAGAAGTGATTGGCAAACCAATATAGAAAAGGAAAGAAGTGAATGGATAGCAAAAAGGGAGATATGGGCATCTCAAAATAGAAGTTTAATGATAACAATAGAAGAGCTACAGAAAAAGCAAGAAAAACCACAAACTCAGGTAGAAGATCAGATGGAGACTACACATACAGAAGATTATGAAGTAGGAAATGATGACAGAACTCAACATGGCAGTAAACCAGAAAATAAAGCACCAGAAGAAGAGTATTTAGAGGAGTTTGTCCAGAAACTTCTGACAGACAGAGAATCCAGAATGGATTTCATTAGAAAAATGCATGATGAATACGAGGAACAAATTGTTACATTTGCTTTAAATAAAGGGATAAATCCTGATCAACATCATTGGGCTGCAGATGGATTAGGCATACCTTTGTGCATGATCATGGAAAGTATTAAAAACTATCAGTTGGCAAGGGTGGGATTACCTCCAAACAAGTATCTAGAATATGAGGAAGATATCAATGTGACCAAGGAGCTATTTGAAAAAGCTAATCCAAAATGGAGAAATAGATGGTTGGATGCTAATAAAGAGTGCATAAAAATATGGAAGGAAGCACCTCTTCAGCTGAAGATTAATCCAGCATACTGCCCAGTAGCAAGGAGAAGAGAGTGGACAGTTTTTTGGGAAAGAAGGAAAGAAGGAAAAATTCCATCCAAATGGTTGAATTTTCCAAAGATAGCGGGTCCGAAGGCAAGAACATGGCCCACAAAGAAGTATATGGTGGACACAGCTAAATCTGTCATAGCCACATACAAGGATGTTAATGACCGAGCATGTATTTTACTAATCAGAGTAATGAGACTCATCTTGGCATGTATAGAGACTTATACAGATACAGATGTCAGAATTCTAAATTACATTGGCTTCAATTCTCCTACTGATGCTTTATTATTTGACCTCAGTGAAACCCCAGACAGGATATGTTTGATGGCTTATTACAATAGAACAATATTTTTGGGTAGCCATTATCTCCACATTTTTGAAGATGCATTTGATTATGGGTTTTTTGAAAGGGAATTGGAAATATTTGGAAATTTGTCAGTTGTAACAAAATCTCGACTCACTACTTATGAAGCTGCATACACAGAGTACCTGAAAAAAGATGTAATTGATAAACCAGAGGCTGCTATGCAATGGAGAAAAGCACTATTTGAGATGGTGAATAACTTGAATGTTACAGAAAGAAAAAGCCATGACGTACTGTCACAAGGGTATCAGAGAAAAAAGAAGTGAAGGCAGCATTTATGAATTATCAGTAAGAATGTCTTTTGTCAGGAGCCAAAAGGTCTAAGAGGGGAAGAATGTTAGAAGAAGTATTTTTTGAAGTATTTTTTATGGAAAATAATTGTAAAATGCCAAAAACTTGTAAAAATATTTATGTAAATAATGTAAAAATAAGGAAGAATCTTCCTTATGGAGAGTAGAATCATATGTATTTTTTCTAGAATTTTTGGAAACTCCTAGATAGCATATTCTTAGATCAGAAGAGGAAAGGACCAAAATTCAAGTGTGAAAAGGGACACTTGAAAATGTATAAAAGACAATATCCTCTATTATGAGAGGGTTGGTTATTTGTATTACATGCTATCCAAGCAAAGAGAGAGAGTTTCGTGCAGAAAATCGAAAGAGCAGGGTTGAAATATCAGAACATTCTTGTATTCCCTCCTAGGGATCAAGCTACTACTTCTCAGAACCCTCAAGGAACTTTTCAAGATAATTCGTATTAGTAGTCGGGACAGACACAACAAACCCATATTCCAGTCAGACCACATGTGCAGTTTGCCATGCCGGCAAATAACCCTAACTATCGGCCTCAGCCCCCTATTGACCCAAGGAATAGAATCCCTATTCCAAATAGACCACCTGTGGTAAGAGGACCTGGCATACCCATAGGAAGACCAGTTTTCCCAGTGATGCCTAGACCACCTGAAGCAGGAAGAAGATTAAGACCCATTCAAGTCACCAAATGCATGAGAAACCATTATGATGGCTCTAGCAAACCTTACAATCATATAGCTGAATTCAAGCAAGTAATCAGAGCCGAACAAGTGGAAGATTTCTTGATCCAATATGAATCCTTTGGTCTAACTTTAACGTACACAGCTTTAGCTTGGTTCCAGCCATTAGACCCTAATAATTTTCAAAACATGGAACAAGTCTATCAAGAGTTAATTGAAGAATTCACCAAATCTGGGATTAAAAACAACTCGTCATCATTGATCCATAGCTTTAAGCAAGCTCCGACGGAATCAATGAGACTGCCAGCAAGGAGACTCAAAAAATATGTGGATAGATGCCCTGTTGAAGAGAGACCCACTCAAAACAAGATGGTGTCATTATTTTTGGAAGGGTTAGTGAATGGATCATTAAGATCACTGGTATATGTGAAAAGAGTTCAAACTTTGCAAGAATGTATTGACCTAGAGGACAATCTAGCAGAAGATCTGAAAA
The DNA here is from genome assembly GCA_020310875.1 of Ceratopteris richardii. NCBI lineage: Eukaryota > Viridiplantae > Streptophyta > Polypodiopsida > Polypodiales > Pteridaceae > Ceratopteris > Ceratopteris richardii. Next base: position 98,715,634 of record CM035426.1, read on the forward strand.
TACCTCAAGGTAGCGTGAAAAGTGAAGATTCCACCAGTAGCACATCAAACCCTAAGAACAATGTGGAGGAAATAGCCGACTTAGTAGCAAAGAAACTGAATGTTCAAGGACAGAGGAACTACCCCAAAAACCCAATGTGAGTACCCATGCTTAGAAGATGTATGCATTGTGGAGGTGATCATCCTTCTCATGTGTGCACTAAGGGAGTAGTCCCACCACCAGCTTATGCTTACAATAGACCACCCGTCCTAGGCCCTCTACAATATTGCAGCATAGAACAAAAATACACAAATCACAACACAGAAAATTGTCCTTACAACAGGCAATCAAGACTGGTACAACCTCTCATGAGACCTTATGGATACCCTCAAAGAGATCAAGGAGGAGAAGCCTTTAGATATCCCACATATCAGCAGCAAGCACCAGTATCACGACCTTATGCTTATCAAGGTTACACTCAACCACAACCGGTGTTAGGACAACAACCACCCCACCCTCAAAATGTTGTCTCAGTGAAAGTAGCTCGACAGGAAGAGAATCCGGAGAGAGCAATAGTCCCAGCCATGCATTTGACCAATAACGAACCATATGACTCATGTTATGACCATAGTCAAGGAGGTTATTCTGCTTATGAGAGCACTATAATTGAATATGGACAAATGTACCAACCATACACGTATAGCATGGAAGGACCTGATAGTTCCTATGGATATGAGCAGGATTATGTGTCATTAATGTACACAACGCCCAAAGCACCCATACCCCCCTGACCTATGAATAGGCCACCTGTACCTAAAGGACCACGTTACAGATGCGGAGGTGACCATTATATCAGAGAGTGTACATTACCAAACCCACCACCACCACAGCGAGTCTAGGAAGGATACTATAGTGATTGTGCTAAAGAACACCTTTTCAGAGATTGCCCCAAAAACCCAAACAAAGTTAACTCGAACGTGCAAATCAACGTCATAGAAGTGATAGAACCTTCAGGGAGTGATAAGGAGTACACTGTACCATTGAAAGAAATAACAAGAGCTAAAGCTAGAGAGACCCTACAAAAAAATAGGAGAGAATCATCAAAGCGACAGAGAAGTGAATATACCTACACCTCAAGTAGTTGAAGACTCAAAAAAGCCTGGGAAAAGTGTTACAAGTAAACGAACACAGAGGTGGAAGAATCGTAGAGATAGGATAAAGGAAAAGAAACTACAGCAACAGATGCAGAAGGAAAAAATGAACAAGATCAAAAGGAGAAACAGAAACTGGAAGAAGAAAATAAAAAAGGAAAGCATAAAAAAGAAGAGGTAGGATCAGTTTTAGCAGATCCCATGCCAGAAGAGTTAGCCATGTGGATTCAGGCGTACCAGGCGTGAATCACAGCAGGACTAACCATTGAACAACACGAAAAAGAATATCCTAGAGGTGACTTAGAGAAAGAAAGGTTGGAGATCTGCAAAAAGTTGATCAAAGTAGCTCAACAAACCCTAGAAAAACCTGTTCTTCGACTACCCAATTCACGAATTCCCGAAAAAGAATTCCAAGAGTGTGTCATCCCTAATGATCCTGAGAAAGGCAAAGATGGTGAGACACGTAATGGAAATTTCCACGAGGATAAAAGAGAAGGATCCATTGTCCCCGACGTAGATGGAGAATGGCCTAAAGATTTGTGGGCAAGAGTCCAAGAAGATAGATGGAAGAAAGTGGAAGGAATTGAACCACCCTTTGAGGAGTTAGAAGCAAAAGGTGAAATCGAAGACTCAATACCTGAACTGAATTCAGAAGAATTAGTACAATTTGACAAAAGTGACAAGGAGGATGACAGTGTGAAGGTTTTGCCAAATCTCACAGGGGAGTATGAACATAATTCAAAATTATATTGCATTCCCTCAATAAGAAAAAAAGAGCAGATTCAAACATTGGATATCATACAACACCTTAGAAAGGTAAAAATCCCTTGTACTCTGACATTGGAAGAACTTTTAAAGATAAAACCACATTTGAAGGAAAAGTTAACCAGCCAATTGGAGATCAAGTCAGAAGCGAAGGAGATGCATGATGAAGTGACCACAGTCAAAATCCCAGTAGATAAGGTTGGAGATTTCAGCGAGGGAGATGAAGGAAACACATGCCTTCCAATTACCTATAGGGGTTACACCACTAAAGCCATCTTGGATTCTGGAGCTGGAGTAGGAATTGCAACTAAGGAAATATGGGAGAAATGGGGAAAACTAGCTTTAAGACCCACGTGCATGAAGATACAAATAGAAAACGGACACACTGAATGACCCTTGGGATTATTGGAAAGAGTAATTTTTACCACCTACGGAGTTGAATTCGAGCATACCTTAGCGATCTGTCAATTTGAAAGGGCCAGCAATTATGAGATGATACTTGGAAGACCCTTCATGAGACAGCTAAAGGTAGTGCAAGATTGGGGAAAAGACGCAGTATACTTACAGCATGAAGGAACCACAACAAGAATAAATATCCACACATACACATATCAAGATGTTCCCCCATTGCAATGGAATTTGATTCATAAAGAGGAAGACAATCAATCGATTCACAGTATAGGTTCAAGCAACCAATCGTGGATGAACGAAGACACTCATCTATGGATATGCCAAACTGCAAAAAAGGAAGAGGATAGAAGGAAAGGATGGCAGCAAGGGCAAGGAGTTGCTAGGTCTGTACAAGATCCAGCCTACATGCCTCAAATATTCCTAGATGAAGAATTTGAACCTCATGGTTGGATGGAGATTTTAGCTACTCTAGATGTGTGTGTAAATGAAGAAGTGATAACTATGAATGAATGCATTGAGGAGGAAGGATATGACGTTAGTCTATACGTGGTAGTTCTTCAAGAGGCAGAAGAAGGAGAAGTAATCGAAAAAGAATGGAAGGAGGATTACGAGAGCATTGAAATGGAGCAAGAGCAAATGGAAACAGAAAGTGGAAATCGAGAAGTAAGTGTCATAGCTAATGAAATAAATCAAGAAAGGATATAGGAAGAAGAGTTTGGATTAGATAAAGAAAAAGATGATGAAGAAAACAAGCCTCAAGATCAATTTGAAGTGCCTGCCCACTTCAAAAAATATGAAGTAGAAGAAAGGAAAATTGTGATTCAAATGCCAAAATGAGAAGCACAACCATGAATAGCATACGATAACAAAGAACAGACCAAGAAAATTGTAGTAACCTTAGAGGAAGGAGAAGAACGATGTACTTTTATAGGACAAGATGTCTCAATGAAAGAAGAACAAGAGTTAATACGACTCATACAAGAATATAGGGATGTCTTTGCTTGGACATATAAGGATTTGAAAGGAGTGGATCCTTCTATTTGTGCCCATAGAATCCCTATGACATCTGAAGCTAAACCTTCCAAACAAAGACCGTACACATATAACGATGTTTACTCAATAAAAATCAAGGAAGAGATAGATAAGTTGTTAGATGCTGGGTTCATTTATGAGATCGAACACACAGAATGGGTGTCACCATTGGTGGTCGTGCCAAAAAAGAATGGCAAGTTAAGGGTATGCATTAATTTGAAAAAAGTAAATGCTGCAACCATAAGGGATAGTTACCCATTACCCATCAAGGATCATCTTTTGGAAAGAGTGGCAAGAAAGGAAGTGTATAGTTTCTTGGACGACTTTTCGGGGTATAATCAGGTAGCCATTGCTCTTGAGGACCAGCATAAAACAGCCTTTGCAACTGAATGGGGAGTGTACGCCTTTAGAGTTATGCCTCTTGGCCTAACCAATGCCCCAGCCACTTTCCAAAGATTGATGTGTCATGTATTCAAGGATTTCTTGAGAAAGAGCATGGAGGTATACGTTGACAATTTATGCACTTATTCAGCTATACGATCAGAACATATTCCTGAACTAGGAAAGATCTTTGCTAAATGCCGACAATATAGAGTATGCCTCAATCCAGAAAAGTGTGTCTTCATGGTTTGACAAGGAAAGATATTAGGACATATTGTTTGTAAGAATGGAATTTCAACTGATGAAGACAAAATCAAAGTGATTATGGATTTGCCAAGACCAAAGACTGCTAAAGAAGTGCAAGCATTTATGGGACATTGCGGATACTACCGAAGATTTATACATATGTATACCATAATTGCGAGACCTCTTTATGCATTATTGTCTCAATTTAATTGGACAGAAGAATGTGAAAGAGCTTTTAACAAATTAAAGAATCGATTAAGTTCAGCACCAATCCTTCGAGTGCCTAATTGGAACAAACCATTTCACATTCACGTAGATGCTTCCAAGTTTTCCATTGGTTGCATATTAGCTCAACCTGCAGATATAGGGAATTTGGACCACCCTATAGCTTATGCCAATAGACAATTGAATCAAGCGAAGCGCAATTATACTACGACTGAGAGAGAAGGCCTAGGGATGGTGTACGCAGTGAAGAAGTTTCGACACTACTTATTGGAAAATAAACTCAAATTCTTCATCGATCATCAAGCTCTACTTTACTTAGTCAATAAGCCTTGTAATACGGGATGACTAGTACGATGGTTTCTATTGTTGATGGAATTTGATTTTGAAGTAGTAGTCAAGAAAGGGAATACCCACATTAGAGTGGATCACTTGTCAAGAATGACACATGGAGAACCACCCATAGGAGTACCTGATGACCTGCCAAACACGTACCTTTTTAATCTCGAAGTATGTCCCCAATGGGCAGAAAAGTTGATCCCTATACTCACATATGGACCTAAACATGGGATCACACCGAATCAAAACCAAGACCTATGGAAGACTAAAAACCTTCATATCATTGCTGGAAGCCTATATCACCAAGACTCGAGTGGATTTCTCATGAGATGCGTAGAAGAGGAGGAACAAGAAATGTGGCTTCAAAAAGCACATGTAAATCAATGGAAAACTCATTTAAATGCGAACGGAACATGGCAAACATTGAAGAGATTAGGCATATATTGGCCAACCATGCAGAGGGATACATATAACTATGTATGAGCCTGCCAAAATTGTCAAGAAAGAAATCCAGAAGAGAACTCTACTTTATGCTACTCCACAGTGGCACCAAGATGGAGCATGCCTCTGGTAAAGTTCTTGAAGACCCAAGAATACCCAGAAGGAGCCACTCTAGAAAGGAAACGTGCGCTCACAGAACAAAGCAAGGACTATGCTCTCATAGGAAAACAACTCTTTAAGTGAGGAAGAGACAATCATTTACGAATGTGTATTCATGAAGACGAGTATCTTGCTGTCTTAGAGATGGCACATACAGGGGCTGCAGAAGGACATTTTTCTACAAATAAAACTGCAAAAATGATTCTTTTTGCAGGAATGTGGTGGCCAACTCTGCATCAAGATGTAGCCACATACGTGCAACGATGTGATACCTATCAACGAACAAAATATCCAATTAGAAGAGATGAAATGCTGCTGAAACCCATGATGAGTGCTAGAGCTTTTACTAAATGGGGAATAGACTTCATAGGACCTATTAGCCCACCAGCTAAAGGATCCCATGGTGAGTACATAGTTGTAGCCACAGACTATTTGACCAAATGGGTTGAAGCCAAAGCGACGAAGAAAAATGATGCAAGGACTACGGCCAAGTTTCTCTTTGAGAACATATTCACTCGATTTGGATTGCCTATAGAAATTGTGAGTGATAGAGGCACGCACTTTGTGAATGAAGTGATAGAAGCCCTACTGAATGAATTCTTAGTAATTCATAAGAAATCAGCCCCACATCACCCACAAGCCAATGGACAGGCAAAAAGTTCAAATAAAATCTTGTGTACAATTCATGAAAGTTCAATAGAAAAGGAAATTAAGATGGTTCTATCTCTCTTTTCCCATATTTATCTCTTTTGTTTGAATAGTATAATGGTCCACTTGTCTACAAGGTTAGCTTAGTCCACTCAAAAGCTATAGAGAATATTTTTCTCTTTACCTTCATAAGTAAGGAGAAGACTTACCTTTTTCAAAGTAAGTAAAAGTGCAAGTCTATTTTGGAGGACAAAGAGGAAGCACGGATCTTGAAGAAAGGTGTGGCTTCTTCAATTTTGACTTCAACCAAGGATAGCTTCCAAATCTAAGTATTTTTTTATTTCATTTGATGAGAAAAATGACTTTTCTAGTTGTTAAAGAAAAGGTTAATGCCTTCTTTTTTATTCCCACTCATGCTAAGCAACAAACACAAGTTGATGATATACCGTCCATGGAAGCTTTGGAAAAACATCTAAGGAGGGGGCTTAGAAGGTTGGACAATCAAATGAATCAAGGAGAAAGGAGCATGATGTCTCTCATGTCATGGCATTTCAAGTCCAAGACAACCAAGTTTCTACAAAACAAAGCTAATTCATCCTTCTTTTTCTTGTATTTGCTGCATAGGTATATGGAAATGATTGGGATCAAAGGATGGATGAAGCAATGGTGGAGATACGTATTATTTCTCATTTATGTTTACTTTGTTTGCCATGCTAGAGCGATGCATGAAAATGCATTTTAAATGGAGTAGGTGAGATCCACATGCACCTATAATGATGCATGAAGTTAATCATCTAAGTGAGACACGTAAGGCCAAGATGAATAGCAAGGTTTTTCACTAGCATGGAATGGACTCATCACATGAAGATTGTCGAGAGTTAAACATAGAAGTTTTATTATAGTATGGCACAAAGAGGAATGGAAATCATGAGCATGCGTGAAATGTAGACTAATGCATAAAATGGAATTACATGTATTCTTCTCCATTCTTCTCCTAGAATTACTCAAGCTGCTTTCAACTAAAGAATCCCCCGACAAAATTTGGCATGCACGGTGGGACAAGGCCGCTTGAGCATGTTGGGTGTGTGTAAAGCAAAGCATAAAGGAGTATAACCAATCAAGAAACACATGATCAATAGATCACTAAACAAGAAACCCTAAGTGAAGTGTTTACCTTGATTTAGGGCAAAATACTAAAAAAATTCATAAAAATCATTAAACACTTAAACAAATTTCTTTTTTCCTTAGAAAGTTGGACTTAAGTGTTGTTGTTAAGAGTAAAGGAGGTCAAGTGGAGGGAAAGCCAAAAATTGCTAAAAATTTGGAAAATCAGAAAAATATGATTCTCTTCACAGGATCGCGATTTTCTGTATTAATTCTTTGTTAATGATGTGAACATTGCAGGTGACAGCTGATTTGGAGTGGAAAGAAATTAGAAGAGTTGAAAGAAGAAAGAAGACCCAAAATTGAAAAAAACAGGAAGTACAGGGAAAATACGATTCTCTGCACAAAATCGCGATTTTCTATAAGATTTTTTTTTTGGAATTTTGAGCATATTTGGGTTTTGAGATAGGTAATTGTAAGAGATTTCATTAAGTTGAGTAAGGGAAGTAAGTCAAATTCCAAAAATCAGTAAGGATTGAGTATCAAGTGGGAAAAGTGGAAAAGAAGTATAGAATCGCAATTTTCACCAGTAGATAATGGGAGTGACCAATGATGAAATGTTAGGAATTGTGGGTTAAAAACCATAAAATTGTTGAAGGATAAAATTGGACAAGTAAAAAGTGAAAATTCTGAGGAAATAGCACAGGATCCCGATTGTGTGAACACTATAAAACCCTGGAAATCTCAGGAAAAACTCATTTGAGTGAGAAAGAGAGGAAGAGAGAGCAGGAACAGGATCGCGATCGTCTGCAACCATAGAGTTTTGGAGATTTCTGGATCAAGCAAGCAAGGTAAGGAGTTCTCAATACATTTTTTTTGTATTTCTTTAAACTTACATGATGATCAAAGCACAAAAAAACACAAAATAGCCAAAAATACGGAATCGCGATGTTTTGATTTTTTGCGTTTTCTGTGGAAAAAATAATAATATTGAGTAAAGTCTTTTATTGCATGTTAAAAAATAACTAAGGTGATTCTATTGAAGAAACAAAAATTTGGAAATCAATACCTTAAATTTTTTTTCAAAATCTGAACAGAATCGCGATTCTATAGTCAAACACAAAATCGCGATTCTCTGAAACAAAGCACAAAATCGCGATTCCCAGAGAATGATTTTCATAAGAGAATCGTGTTTCTAACGATTGTGAGCAATCACGATCGTCTGGGAACAAATTCGTGAAAAATCACGATTCTCTGACAGAATCGTGAAAATACACGATTCTCTCACAAAATCATGAAAAATCATGATTCTCTCATCGTGATTCTCCCACAGAATCGTGAAAACCACGATTCTCTCACAAAATCGTGAAAAATCACGATTCTCTCACAGAATTGTGAAAAACACGATTCTCTCATAGAATCGTGAAAACCACGATTCTCTCACAAAATCGTGAAAAATCACGATTCTCTTCACAGAATCGTGGAAAACACGACTTTCATCATAGAATCGTGAAAAACACGATTCTCTCCACAGAATCGGGGAAATCACGATTCTCATCACAGAATCGTGAAAATCACGACTCTCATCATAGAATCATGAAAATCACGACTCTCATCACATAATCGTGAAAAAACACGATTCTCTCCACACAATCGTGGAAAACATAACTCTCATCACAAAATCGTGAAAAAACATGATTCTCTCCATAGAATCGTGGAAAACACGATTCTCTCCACAAAATCGTGAAATTAATTGAATGATCCTTAGGTCTAGTAATATATTATACTCACATTCCAAGCAAGAACTGGGAAGGAAGGAAATAGAGCCAGTGGTAGGGGAATTGCAAGAAAGAGATTTAGGGCAAGAAATCAACATGGAAAATTTAAATGAAACAAATGAATCCTTTGAAACTGGGGACTATAGAAACATCCTCAAATACATGTATACAAATAGGTTTGGAACCTATGTATATCAAGATGGAATGCATAAGTTTCTCATTAGATTGAGAAACTTAGAAGTTCCCCTGAACATAACACCAGTAGCACAATTTAAGGATGGTAGATATGAGGATAGGCAGGGATGTGTATACATCTTCTCACAAGACCCAAAAAATTCTAATGACCTAGGGCAAAGTGCAGACAAGAGACCTTGGGAACAGAACCTAGGGCCATCAGACTTGCCAAGACCACATGAAATCCACAATAATGGTGAACAACAACAAGGTAGGAGAACACATACTTCCCCAAATCCTTTTGAAAAGGAACCAGAAGGATTTAATGATTTTCCTTTGAGAAGAAGACATCATTGGCAAAATCAGGGCAGAATGCTTAGACCCTATCAAGTAGCCAAATGCATGAAAAATCAATATGAAGGATATTCTGATCCTCATGCTCATGCTGCAGAATTCAGACAATTAATTAGAGCAGAAGAGGTTGAGGATTACAAAGTACAATTTGAGGCATTTGGTCTAAACCTAACAGGACCTGCATTATCTTGGTTCATTCCCTTGAGAAAGGAAATGTATCTAGATATTGAATCCTTCATAGAAGCCTTTATTGGGGAATTCTCAAAAACTCGAATAAAACATAGCACAACTACATTGATACATAACTTTAAACAGCAAAAGATGAAAATGTCAGAGAGGTAGCTAGGAGATTCAAGCAGTACATTGACAGATGTCCCAGAGAAGAAGTACCTTCGATGGCAAGACAAGTATCCCTATTCATAGAAGGATTAAGAAGTGCCCAATTAAGAACCCTAGTGTATTATAGGAGACGCTCTGACCTAGGAGCATGTGTGAAAGAGGCAATAGATTTGGAAGACAATAGAGGACAAGACCTGTTAGCATTTGATCAACCTAGAACAAATGAAGATAAAATTCCACCAGCAAAAAGAATTGGCACAAGCCATTGCTAAAGCCCTAGAAGTAAGCACCAAAACCAATTTGATAAATACCAAGATAACTACAAATAAAAAATGCTATAATTGTGGAGAAAATCATTTGGTACAACGATGTCCATATCAAAAACCACCACATTTGCAAGATAGGAAAACACTCAAATACTGTACATTAGAGAGAAAATGGACAAATCATACCAGAGAAGAATGCTTCTACAATAAACAACCCATTAAGGAGAGAGAGTATGCAAGCCAAAGAGAATCTGGATATATTGAGCAACCAAGACTTGTACTTGGGCAACAACCTCCACTACCAACAAATGTGGTACCAGTTAAATACACACCAATAGAGGAGGGAAACTTAAGAACAAGATCACCTTACAAGGAAGATTATCAATGGAATGAAGGATATCAGGAAGAGTGGGAAGGATATGAGTTGAGAGAACCGAAACTACAAGCCCTAGATTTGGGAAATGGGAGAATTGAGATGGATATAGCCACATTCATGTATATAACCAATCATTACATGTCCAATCAAAAACCTCAGTTCAAAGGGAGCCAAAAGATAACTTGTTATAGATGTGGGGGAGAACATTTCATTAGAGACTGTCCACAACCTCCTACATTAAGAATAGAAGGAGCTTATTGCAAGGATTGTGGCAGAGATCATTTAATAAAGGATTGTCCAAAAAATCCTCAAAAACAACAAAACACATCTAATAACATACCATTGAAAACAGTCAACATCATGGAGCAAGAAGAAGTGAGTGACAGTGACCAAGTAAATGTAAATGCTATAACAAGGGCACAAGCTAAACAACAAGAAACAACTAAAGAACAAAATAAAGGTTCAGTTTCAAAGGGGAAGAAAAATAGACAAAAAGGGAAATGGGAAAGGAAAAAAACAATGGGTAAAAGTTTAGAAGAAGAGAATATGGAACAGTCAAACAGTAGTCCTCCTCAAAAGACACAAATCTAGTCGAAGATAAGAAATTCACAGAGTCTAGACACCTTGATAAAAGCATGCAAGGGAAGGATTCAAGAGGGACCAAATCCTATAGACCATATAATGGCTTATCCTATGCCAGATATAGAACATGAAAGGATGGAAAAGTGCAAACAAATCATACAAGAAGCACAACTCAAACTGGGGGAATTAGACAATTCTCAAACAACAGTTGGGGAGTCAAAAACAACAAGAACAAGAGAAACAATTAATCAAGAAGATAACCCACAAATTACATTCCAAGTAAATGTAGATAAACAATGTACAATCTTATACCACACCACATTGGAGGAATTGGTAAAACAGAATCCTCACTTACAATACAAAATGGAAAAATGGGAAGCAATACCAGAAAATCTTGATTCACAGCCACAAGAATTGGAGGATTTATGGTACATTCCTATTGATAAGATAGGAGGATATTGTGAAGGAGAAGAAGGGAACTCAACCTTGAGGATACAATTTGGTACAAATCATGCTCTAGCCATATTGGATAGTGGATCAGGTGTGGCTATCATGACTAAACAAACATGGGAAAGAGTGAATTGATACCCACTAAAATGAGATTGCAACTGGCGGATGGACACATAGAAAAACCTCTAGGAATATGGGAAAAGGTGATTGTGGATATATGTGGAATAGAAATAGAGCATACTTTTGCCATAGTTGAATTTCCACAATCCACTTCATATGAAATTATCCTAGGAAGACCATTTATGAGACAAATGCAAATTGTACAAGATTGGGGTAATGATTGTCTATATCTTCAGAGCAAAGGAAGGATAACCAGAGTGAATCTAAGAAATGGTCATTATTGTGACATATCCCCTCAAGAATGGTTCAAAATACATCAAAATCAAGAATTAAGTGAAGAATCAGAGTTGGAAGATCAGAATGAAACTGAATCATCAATATGGAAGTGCAATGTGATAAGAAAGCTTATATATGAAAAAAGAAGATTAAGAAGAGAAGATTGTGTAGAAGGGAGAAAATTACAAGATGAGAGCTATGTACCACAAAAATTCAAAGATGAAGAATTTGAGCCATATGGTTGGAACCAGATTTTGGCTACTATGGATCTAGCCAGTGATGAGTATGTAGGAGTAGAATTTCAAAATGAAGAAGGGTATGATGTTTTTCACATTGGAATACAAATGATAAGAGTATAAAAAACAGAAGAGGACCAAGAAAAAGAAATAATATTGGAAAATGGAAAAACACAATATTTGGAAGAAGTAAAAGCTGAAGATGCAATAAAAGATAAAATCTCAGGCAAATATAAGAAAAACAAACACAAGGAAATAGAAAAAGACCAAGAGGATGGAAAAAATGAGAAAATGACAAACAAAGATCAACAGTTTGATGTACGAGCAAATTTCAAGACTTATGAAGTAGAAGACAGATTACTTCTAAAAATGAAACCAAAGAGAGAAAAGAGAAAAGGGGAGGCATATGACAATGAAGAACAAACTAAGAAGGTTATGATCACTCAGGAAGATGGGGAAGAAAGACATATTGTAATAGCTGATGACATGACAAATCAAGAAGAGGAGGCATTAAGGAATTTGGCTAGAAACTATAGAGATGTGTTTGCCTATAGCCATAAGGATTTGAAAGGTATTGATCCTAAAATCTGTGAGCATAAGATTCCTATCACGCCTCATGCAAAACCTAGCAAACAGAGACATTACACATTCAATGATAAATACTCTGCTAAAATAAAGGAAGAAATTGACAAGCTGCTGGCTGCCAATTTCATCTATGAGATTGAGTATACAAAATGGATATCTCCTATAGTTGTGGTACCAAAAAAGAATGGGAAACTTAGGGTATGCATTAACTTGAAAAAGGTAAATGCAACAACTATAAGGGATAGCTATCCATTGCCTATAACAGACCATCTTTTAGAAAGAGTGGCAAGGAAGGAGGTTTATAGTTTTTTGGATGGTTTTTCAGGATACAATCAGGTACCTATAGCATTGGAAGACCAACATAAAACTGCCTTTTCCACAGAATGGGGGATTTATGCTTTTAGGGTTATGCCTTTTGGGTTAACTAATGCCCCAACAACTTTTCAAAGATTAATGTGTCATATCTTCAAAGAGTTCCTCAGGAATGTAATGGAAATTTATGTGGATGACCTTTGTACTTTTTCATTAAAAAGACAGGATCACTTGCAAGATTTAGAAAATATATTCAGGAAATGCAGAACATACAGAGTATGTTTAAATCCAGAGAAGTGTGTATTCTTTGTAAGACAAGGAAGAATGTTAGGTCACATAGTCTCCAAAAATGGAATTTCAGCTGATGAGAAGAAAATAAAGGCCATAATAGAACTTCCAAGACCAAAAAATGTAAAGGAACTTCAAACTTTCATGGGACATTGCGGGTATTATAGAAAATTTGTACACAAGTTTGCTGACATAGCTAAACCTTTGTATGCCTTAATCACAAAATTTGAGTGGACCAAAGAGTGTGACCAAGCTTTTGAGACCCTAAAAACTTGTTTGGTTACAGCCCCAATTCTGAAAACACCCCAGTGGGATAAAATTTTTCATGTCCATGTGGATGCTTCAAACTATGCTTTGGGATGTGTGTTAGCACAACCAATAGAAGGAAGCAAATTAGATTTTCCAGTTGCTTATGCTAGTAGGCAACTAAATTCAGCAGAGAAAAATTACACAACTACTGAAAGGGAAGGGTTGGGAATGATATTTGCTGTGAAAAAATATAGACATTATCTATTGGCCAACAAGTTTAAATTTCTTGTGGATCATCAAGCTTTACTCTACCTAGTAAATAAACCTTGTCACACTGGTAGAATAGTCAGATGGTTTCTTTTACTGATGGAGTTTGAGTTTGAGGTGGTGATCAGACAGGGAAAAACACATTTGAGAGCAGATCATTTGTCTAGAATCCAGGCTAAAGAACCAAGTTCACTTTTAGATGATGACCTGCCAAATACATATTTGTTCAAAGTAGAAAGTGTTCCTAAGTGGGCCATGACTTTAGTTCCTTTACTAACCATGGGTCCTTGCAGAACATTTGGAAACAACACACATTTAGTATTACAAAGCAGAAACTTTATGTTGCTAGCTGGGCACTTGTATCACTTCAACCATACAGGCATATTGGAATATTGTACTCCAGAAGAGGAGCAATAGGAATATCTGAGAAGAGCTCATTGTTGGAACCCTTGTACTCATGCTTCCAAAGTAGTCACTCTAAGTAATCTCAATAGGATGGGGGTACATTGGCCTAATAAAATTCAAGATGTAACAAAATATATTGCTAACTGCTTGGAATGCCAATCCTTGCAAAACTCAAAACTTATAACTCTATATTGGTTTCAGAAAAATCGAGAATGGAGTGAGAACATCATTGAGGAATTGAAAAGGAAGAAGAAAGGAAAACAAGTAAGAGCTAGTGCAGACTCAAAAAATCTACAAATGATCTCTGAAGAGTATCAACTGATAGGAGAACAATTGTATAAGAGAGGGATGGATGGATATTTAAGAATTTGTGTTCCTGAAGATAGATATCTGGAAATGTTGGAAATGGCACATTCGGGAGTGGCAGGAGGATATTTTTTAAGTGATAGAACTGCTAAACTCATATTATATTCTGGCTTTTGGTGGCCAACACTATTTCCTGATGCGAGAACATATGTGAAAAGATGTGACATTTGTCAGAGGGTGAGTCAACCAAATAAAAGAGACAATATGCCATTAGTTCCATTAATTTCAGCCAGAGCATTTAGTAAATGGGGGTTGGATTTCATTGGACCCATACATCCTCCAGCAAGACAATCCCATGCTAAATACATACTAGTAGCTACAGATTACCTGACAAAATGGGCTGAGGCTAAAGCTACAAAAAGAAATGATGCTCATACTACTGCTAGATTTCTCTATGAAAACATCATCACCAGATTTGGACTTCTAATTGAATTGGTAAGTGATAGGGGAACTCATTTTTTTAACCAAATTATAGAAAACATAACTGAATATTTCATGATTAGTCATAGAAAGTCAGCCCCATATCACCCACAAGCCAATGGGTTAGCAGAAAGTACTAATAAAGTACTTTGTACTGTATTGTCAAAATTAGTAAACACAAACAGGAATGATTGGGATTTACAACTTAATCATGTCCTATGGGCCTATAGAGTGGCATTCAAAACTGCATTAGGAACCACACCATTCAACCTGGTATATGGACAAAATGCAGTTCTGCCTTTGGAATTCCTTATTCCAACACTGAAGGTGGGAAATCAATACAAATGGACTGGACATGAATTATCTAAAAGAGTGGTGGAATTGGAAAAACTGGGAGCTTCTAGACTCCAAGCAATTATGAGCATATATGCAGACAAGAAAAGGCAAAAAGTTTATCATGATGTTCACATAAAAGAAAAAGATCTACAAGAAGGAGATCTAGTTCTGGCATACACAGTCAAGGAACATCAGAAGAAATATCAAAAAAAGGGACATGGGCCTTATATTATACATGAGATCAGTAACAGTGGATCTATCCAACTAGCTAACATAGATGGAGAAATCATGCCAAACTTCATAAGTGGATGCAGAGTTAAAAGGTATGACCTTCCATTAACTGCTTCTGAATGGAGAAGATTACACCAAACTCAAAATAGGAAAAAAGAAGAGGAAAACATTAGAAAAGAGGCTCAACAAGAGGCAAAGGAAAGGATAAGAAAAACCAAAAACCTTAGAGAAGTCCTTCTGTGTGAAACACCTTTAAAACAAAAAGAACATTTGCCTGTGATAACAATGGATTGTCAAGATGAAAAAATCAGGGTTTTGATAGATTCATGTGCACAAGTGAATTTGATTAGTTCAGCTTTGTTGAATAAATTTAACCTAAAAAGGACTAAAAGCAAAACCTTTATCAAAACCTTGGAAGGACAAATGATACAAAGCATGTCTTCACCTTCTCTTAAAGTTAAGTTCAATACAGAATATATGAAAATAGATTGTGAAGAATAGCCAGATCACCTGATGACTGAAAAATTGATTTTGGGACAACCATGGTTAAGGCAAGGTAGAGTAATACTGGATTTTGAAAAAATGAAGCTCAAATTAACAGTAAATGAAAAAAGGTTTTTAATATTCTTGTGGAGCTCTGAAAAACAGGAAGATCAACAGGAGCTTCATGATTCACAGATGGAAGGATTCACTTTTTCATGAGAAAAAACACAAACATTACCAATACAAGTACTAAATGATCAAGCTTCATTTAATCAAAACCAGCAAAAAATTGAAGGAGCAAAAGAGAGTGAAGAGACATAAGCAAGGTGGCAACTATGGCATAGTCGGAAACATCAAGACATCAGAACAAGAAGGATGTGGAAACAAAGTATATACAAGCCATGTTCATCAAAACAAAATTTCAGGACAAAATGGATATGGAAGCCAAAAAATTTCAACCACAGCTCATCAAATGAAGACGGGTGTATTCCCAGAATAGGATCAGCAAAGATTAAATATTATTGGGTAAAAAAATCAGATTTGATTCAATGGAAAAAGACCATCTATATTTGATCAGTATTTAGAATTTTTTAAAGAAAGAAAATCAGAATGTTACAGAAAAGAAATAGGAGGAGAAGAAAGGAAGTGGAAAGGAAGTTGGAAAAAATATTTTTTTTAAAAAAAGTAAAAAAAAAAAAGAGAAGAGAAAAAAGAGAAAAAAGAGAGAAAAAAAAGAAAAAAAAGAAAAAAAAAGAGAAGAGAAAAAAGAGAGAAAAATTACCCATTTCATTTTTCTCTTATGAAAAAAAAAAGAGAAAAAGAGAAGAGAAAATTATCCATTTTTCCTTTTATTAGATATATAGCACAAAGCAAGATATAGGTAGAAGGGTAGCAGGTTTCTATTTATTATTTTTTATGTTTATTTTTTATTTTTTATGATTTTTTATTTTTTGTCATTTTTCTTTTTAAATATCTTCTTCCTGGATAGAAGTTGTCAGAAGAGAAGAGAGCACTAGACATCTTGCTACACATGTAATGATCACTTTAATTGAGTCTTTTAAAGGAAGTCAGGACTTAACTGAGATTTTATTTTCATTCTTCTTTCATTCCATTTCAAAACAAATGTCATTTTCTATTTTTCTTATGACTCATGTGGGTGGAGTTTTTTCTTTGTTGTGTGATGCTATATTTTCTCCAGAATGATGAATTCGAAGGAACTACCAATCCATGAGTTCAAAGCAGACTTAGTCTCTCTGTCTAGAGGACATTGGTTCTTAGACAATGAAGCAACAACGGAGATAGTAGAATTAGAATCTGATGAAGAGCAGGAGATTCCAGAAGCAGAAAAGATAGTCAAGGAACTCAAGGAAACTCTAGGTATTATTGGCCAGCACATATTTACAGTGGGAGTTGGAGGTTACAAGTACACTATGTTGTGTCAGGAGTTTTACAAATTCCAAAAAAGTGCATTCAACTACAAAAGGTGGAAAGCAGTGGGATTACACAAGTTGCTGGATGAACCTATATTTTTCATAGACTTTGAAAGAGTGGCACATGTAATGAACAGCTTGTTCGAAGTTGGGAAGGGCAATGAGGCATATTTCCGGTGTAAAGTCAAGGACAAAGAAAACCAGGAGGTGAATATCACTATAAAAGCAGAGCATATCAGGGCAGCCCTTCAGTTTTATCCAATGGGAACTAAGTTGGATAACAGCTTTGTTAAGAAGAATAAAGAAACATATACAGGATATTCTAAATTTTCTGATTTCAAAGGAAGAGAAATTGAGGAATATGCCATCAGAATGTTTTTGCAATATTTCTGTTTCCCAAAACTACCAAGATATACCATGCCACACAAACCAGTAACACCGGTTATGTTCAACAATAAGGACAGAACTAAGACCTTTGGAGTGATGGATGTAACACCATATATACATGAGCAATTGAAGGAAGCAGCTAAACACTGGGAGCAGAAGAAGTATATGAATGGAGCTCAATTTTTAACGAGGATTATATATCATGTTCTAGGGATGGAGGATCAATTACAATTGGCTCTAGCAGCCCAATATTTTAGAAATTTGATGGTAGGAATCAAAAGTCCTTCAAGGAAGATATCTGTAAGAGAATCAGAAGGTCAATCAATCATGAGGGGAGCAGAAAGGAAAAGAAAGGGGATCTCGGAGGAAGTTGTTCCTGTAAAGAAAAGGAGATTGGATCCAAGAAAAGTTGAATTGGAGCAGGTAGAATCAACTAAGGAAGAGCATGAAGCTGCTTTGAAGTAGGTACAGTCTTCAAATGACCCTCACCCACCTCAAACAAGCAAAGAACAGTTGTATACCTATTTGACTCAAGGTAATGATAAAAGGTAGTATATGAAGCTCAATATCAAAAGATGTTGGAGGATTACTCTTGCAAAGCAACAGATTGGATTCAAGAGGAAGTAGAACATTATGAAGAAGTGCATGATCAGATGATGGCAGTTGAGACAGAGGAAGTGTTTGTAAAAAAAGAAGTAGAACTGTTAGCATATTTCAAAGAGCTACAAGGACCTCTTGAAACAAGAACTACAGTTGTAGTGAAGAAAAAGGTCCAGAAGAAACCTGTACAGAAGAGGAAGTTAACCAAGAAAAGTAAAGGAAAATCAGTAGCAGAACCTGTACAAAGAATGGAGACAGAGGTAGTGATAGTAGAAGAAAGGAACCAGAAGGAATCTACTGCTGTAGAAGAGTCAAAACTAGAAAAATCAGGAATAGCGGGCTCTTCACAATTTTCTTCAGACTCTGAAAGTGATATTGAAAATTTTTTGCTGAAAAGTTTGAATTTATCAGTACCTAGTACACCCAATGTGATAACACAAGTCACTGAAAAAAATAAAACACCAGAAGACTTGAGTAAGAAGCCCCAAGGGAAGCAAAACCAAGAAGAAGCAATAAAACAGGTTAGTCTTGAAGAAGAAAGAAGATTAATGAAGGGAAAAGCAGTGATGATAGAAGAAGAGAGTGAAGTAAGAAAGGAATTCAGCTGTGGGTTAGTGGATTCAGGATTAAAGTCAAAATGGACAAAACCTTCACCACAAATCTATTTCAAATTGGATGAAGGAAGAGTAGGGATAGAAAAAGAAGCTCAGTTATGCACTTTACTACAAGAACAAAAAGAGAGAGATCAAATCAAGGAAACAGAGGAAGTAGTGGTGAAGAAGAATGTTCAAGAAGTAGAAAAAGGAGTTACAAACAAAGAGATCAATCAAAGCATAGAAGATATCCTGTATGACTTGAATCATAATGAAGAATTTACAGCTACAAAAGATCAAGGACAAGAGGAGGAGCTGGATCCCATGGATATAGAGGAGCAAGAGGAAGGACAGAAAGAGCAGATAAGTAATGATCAGATAAAGCTTACTGAGGAAACTAATTCAACCATAATTCAGGAAGAGGTAGTACAAGTAAAGGAAAGACATCTCTTTGAAGAAGAACAACAAGTAATGGAGAATAAGAAGGCGGAAGAAACAAATACAACTACAGGTATATCAGAACAATGGAATAAGGATGATCAAATATTGGAATATGAGGAAGTTGTTGTAGACCAAGATGGAAGCAGATAAGAGCCATGAAGAACAAAAGACCCAGGTCATAGAGTATGAGGAAGAAGATGAAGAAGATAAGGAGAGTAAAGAAAACAAGCAGATAGAAGTTAAGCAAATGGAAATAGAAGTTGGGTTGGAAAGGATACCTAAAAATATAAGATCTGCTTGCAAGATCATTATGAGCAACATCGAGCAATTCAGACCAGCAAGTAGAAACATGGTTATATCAGGTATGGTAGCAGAATCTGAATTTGAAAAAGGTAGTAGTATCATTAAGGAGCACAAGAGAGAAAAAGAACAATTGGCAGAACAATTGAGGATTGTAAAGGAGAAAAATGAGGAATTGACACACAGGATAATTTCTTTGGAAGAATTGGAGGTTCAACAACAAAACAAAATCCAATATCTTGAAGAGAAGTGTGCAAAACAGACAGAGCATAATAGTAAGATGGAGATGGAGATGAAGAAAATAGAAGGGAGATACAGAACCTTACAAAGTTCTTATCAAATCATGGTCAAAGCAAATGAGGAAATAAACAAATTATTAATGGAAGAAGGCCACTTGAAGGAAGAAAGCAAGACTGTTCAGGTGACACAGGAGGAGAAGGAAGATTTGCACAAGGAAATCATGAGATTGCAAACAGAGTTGAAGGAAACAAAGGAATTGGAAAAACAGGCTAGTATACATGCTGCTACCTCAATGAGGGGTTACAACAAATTACATATGGATATAGAAAAAGAAAGAAGTGATTGGCAAACCAATATAGAAAAGGAAAGAAGTGAATGGATAGCAAAAAGGGAGATATGGGCATCTCAAAATAGAAGTTTAATGATAACAATAGAAGAGCTACAGAAAAAGCAAGAAAAACCACAAACTCAGGTAGAAGATCAGATGGAGACTACACATACAGAAGATTATGAAGTAGGAAATGATGACAGAACTCAACATGGCAGTAAACCAGAAAATAAAGCACCAGAAGAAGAGTATTTAGAGGAGTTTGTCCAGAAACTTCTGACAGACAGAGAATCCAGAATGGATTTCATTAGAAAAATGCATGATGAATACGAGGAACAAATTGTTACATTTGCTTTAAATAAAGGGATAAATCCTGATCAACATCATTGGGCTGCAGATGGATTAGGCATACCTTTGTGCATGATCATGGAAAGTATTAAAAACTATCAGTTGGCAAGGGTGGGATTACCTCCAAACAAGTATCTAGAATATGAGGAAGATATCAATGTGACCAAGGAGCTATTTGAAAAAGCTAATCCAAAATGGAGAAATAGATGGTTGGATGCTAATAAAGAGTGCATAAAAATATGGAAGGAAGCACCTCTTCAGCTGAAGATTAATCCAGCATACTGCCCAGTAGCAAGGAGAAGAGAGTGGACAGTTTTTTGGGAAAGA
Organism: Ceratopteris richardii; assembly: GCA_020310875.1. Classification (NCBI taxonomy): domain Eukaryota; kingdom Viridiplantae; phylum Streptophyta; class Polypodiopsida; order Polypodiales; family Pteridaceae; genus Ceratopteris; species Ceratopteris richardii. The sequence continues at coordinate 98,736,399 of CM035426.1, forward strand.
AGGAAAGAAGGAAAAATTCCATCCAAATGGTTGAATTTTCCAAAGATAGCGGGTCCGAAGGCAAGAACATGGCCCACAAAGAAGTATATGGTGGACACAGCTAAATCTGTCATAGCCACATACAAGGATGTTAATGACCGAGCATGTATTTTACTAATCAGAGTAATGAGACTCATCTTGGCATGTATAGAGACTTATACAGATACAGATGTCAGAATTCTAAATTACATTGGCTTCAATTCTCCTACTGATGCTTTATTATTTGACCTCAGTGAAACCCCAGACAGGATATGTTTGATGGCTTATTACAATAGAACAATATTTTTGGGTAGCCATTATCTCCACATTTTTGAAGATGCATTTGATTATGGGTTTTTTGAAAGGGAATTGGAAATATTTGGAAATTTGTCAGTTGTAACAAAATCTCGACTCACTACTTATGAAGCTGCATACACAGAGTACCTGAAAAAAGATGTAATTGATAAACCAGAGGCTGCTATGCAATGGAGAAAAGCACTATTTGAGATGGTGAATAACTTGAATGTTACAGAAAGAAAAAGCCATGACGTACTGTCACAAGGGTATCAGAGAAAAAAGAAGTGAAGGCAGCATTTATGAATTATCAGTAAGAATGTCTTTTGTCAGGAGCCAAAAGGTCTAAGAGGGGAAGAATGTTAGAAGAAGTATTTTTTGAAGTATTTTTTATGGAAAATAATTGTAAAATGCCAAAAACTTGTAAAAATATTTATGTAAATAATGTAAAAATAAGGAAGAATCTTCCTTATGGAGAGTAGAATCATATGTATTTTTTCTAGAATTTTTGGAAACTCCTAGATAGCATATTCTTAGATCAGAAGAGGAAAGGACCAAAATTCAAGTGTGAAAAGGGACACTTGAAAATGTATAAAAGACAATATCCTCTATTATGAGAGGGTTGGTTATTTGTATTACATGCTATCCAAGCAAAGAGAGAGAGTTTCGTGCAGAAAATCGAAAGAGCAGGGTTGAAATATCAGAACATTCTTGTATTCCCTCCTAGGGATCAAGCTACTACTTCTCAGAACCCTCAAGGAACTTTTCAAGATAATTCGTATTAGTAGTCGGGACAGACACAACAAACCCATATTCCAGTCAGACCACATGTGCAGTTTGCCATGCCGGCAAATAACCCTAACTATCGGCCTCAGCCCCCTATTGACCCAAGGAATAGAATCCCTATTCCAAATAGACCACCTGTGGTAAGAGGACCTGGCATACCCATAGGAAGACCAGTTTTCCCAGTGATGCCTAGACCACCTGAAGCAGGAAGAAGATTAAGACCCATTCAAGTCACCAAATGCATGAGAAACCATTATGATGGCTCTAGCAAACCTTACAATCATATAGCTGAATTCAAGCAAGTAATCAGAGCCGAACAAGTGGAAGATTTCTTGATCCAATATGAATCCTTTGGTCTAACTTTAACGTACACAGCTTTAGCTTGGTTCCAGCCATTAGACCCTAATAATTTTCAAAACATGGAACAAGTCTATCAAGAGTTAATTGAAGAATTCACCAAATCTGGGATTAAAAACAACTCGTCATCATTGATCCATAGCTTTAAGCAAGCTCCGACGGAATCAATGAGACTGCCAGCAAGGAGACTCAAAAAATATGTGGATAGATGCCCTGTTGAAGAGAGACCCACTCAAAACAAGATGGTGTCATTATTTTTGGAAGGGTTAGTGAATGGATCATTAAGATCACTGGTATATGTGAAAAGAGTTCAAACTTTGCAAGAATGTATTGACCTAGAGGACAATCTAGCAGAAGATCTGAAAATACCTCAAGGTAGCGTGAAAAGTGAAGATTCCACCAGTAGCACATCAAACCCTAAGAACAATGTGGAGGAAATAGCCGACTTAGTAGCAAAGAAACTGAATGTTCAAGGACAGAGGAACTACCCCAAAAACCCAATGTGAGTACCCATGCTTAGAAGATGTATGCATTGTGGAGGTGATCATCCTTCTCATGTGTGCACTAAGGGAGTAGTCCCACCACCAGCTTATGCTTACAATAGACCACCCGTCCTAGGCCCTCTACAATATTGCAGCATAGAACAAAAATACACAAATCACAACACAGAAAATTGTCCTTACAACAGGCAATCAAGACTGGTACAACCTCTCATGAGACCTTATGGATACCCTCAAAGAGATCAAGGAGGAGAAGCCTTTAGATATCCCACATATCAGCAGCAAGCACCAGTATCACGACCTTATGCTTATCAAGGTTACACTCAACCACAACCGGTGTTAGGACAACAACCACCCCACCCTCAAAATGTTGTCTCAGTGAAAGTAGCTCGACAGGAAGAGAATCCGGAGAGAGCAATAGTCCCAGCCATGCATTTGACCAATAACGAACCATATGACTCATGTTATGACCATAGTCAAGGAGGTTATTCTGCTTATGAGAGCACTATAATTGAATATGGACAAATGTACCAACCATACACGTATAGCATGGAAGGACCTGATAGTTCCTATGGATATGAGCAGGATTATGTGTCATTAATGTACACAACGCCCAAAGCACCCATACCCCCCTGACCTATGAATAGGCCACCTGTACCTAAAGGACCACGTTACAGATGCGGAGGTGACCATTATATCAGAGAGTGTACATTACCAAACCCACCACCACCACAGCGAGTCTAGGAAGGATACTATAGTGATTGTGCTAAAGAACACCTTTTCAGAGATTGCCCCAAAAACCCAAACAAAGTTAACTCGAACGTGCAAATCAACGTCATAGAAGTGATAGAACCTTCAGGGAGTGATAAGGAGTACACTGTACCATTGAAAGAAATAACAAGAGCTAAAGCTAGAGAGACCCTACAAAAAAATAGGAGAGAATCATCAAAGCGACAGAGAAGTGAATATACCTACACCTCAAGTAGTTGAAGACTCGGAAAAGCCTGGGAAAAGTGTTACAAGTAAACGAACACAGAGGTGGAAGAATCGTAGAGATAGGATAAAGGAAAAGAAACTACAGCAACAGATGCAGAAGGAAAAAATGAACAAGATCAAAAGGAGAAACAGAAACTGGAAGAAGAAAATAAAAAAGGAAAGCATAAAAAAGAAGAGGTAGGATCAGTTTTAGCAGATCCCATGCCAGAAGAGTTAGCCATGTGGATTCAGGCGTACCAGGCGTGAATCACAGCAGGACTAACCATTGAACAACACGAAAAAGAATATCCTAGAGGTGACTTAGAGAAAGAAAGGTTGGAGATCTGCAAAAAGTTGATCAAAGTAGCTCAACAAACCCTAGAAAAACCTGTTCTTCAACTACCCAATTCACGAATTCCCGAAAAAGAATTCCAAGAGTGTGTCATCCCTAATGATCCTGAGAAAGGCAAAGATGGTGAGACACGTAATGGAAATTTCCACGAGGATAAAAGAGAAGGATCCATTGTCCCCGACGTAGATGGAGAATGGCCTAAAGATTTGTGGGCAAGAGTCCAAGAAGATAGATGGAAGAAAGTGGAAGGAATTGAACCACCCTTTGAGGAGTTAGAAGCAAAAGGTGAAATCGAAGACTCAATACCTGAACTGAATTCAGAAGAATTAGTACAATTTGACAAAAGTGACAAGGAGGATGACAGTGTGAAGGTTTTGCCAAATCTCACAGGGGAGTATGAACATAATTCAAAATTATATTGCATTCCCTCAATAAGAAAAAAAGAGCAGATTCAAACATTGGATATCATACAACACCTTAGAAAGGTAAAAATCCCTTGTACTCTGACATTGGAAGAACTTTTAAAGATAAAACCACATTTGAAGGAAAAGTTAACCAGCCAATTGGAGATCAAGTCAGAAGCGAAGGAGATGCATGATGAAGTGACCACAGTCAAAATCCCAGTAGATAAGGTTGGAGATTTCAGCGAGGGAGATGAAGGAAACACATGCCTTCCAATTACCTATAGGGGTTACACCACTAAAGCCATCTTGGATTCTGGAGCTGGAGTAGGAATTGCAACTAAGGAAATATGGGAGAAATGGGGAAAACTAGCTTTAAGACCCACGTGCATGAAGATACAAATAGAAAACGGACACACTGAATGACCCTTGGGATTATTGGAAAGAGTAATTTTTACCACCTACGGAGTTGAATTCGAGCATACCTTAGCGATCTGTCAATTTGAAAGGGCCAGCAATTATGAGATGATACTTGGAAGACCCTTCATGAGACAGCTAAAGGTAGTGCAAGATTGGGGAAAAGACGCAGTATACTTACAGCATGAAGGAACCACAACAAGAATAAATATCCACACATACACATATCAAGATGTTCCCCCATTGCAATGGAATTTGATTCATAAAGAGGAAGACAATCAATCGATTCACAGTATAGGTTCAAGCAACCAATCGTGGATGAACGAAGACACTCATCTATGGATATGCCAAACTGCAAAAAAGGAAGAGGATAGAAGGAAAGGATGGCAGCAAGGGCAAGGAGTTGCTAGGTCTGTACAAGATCCAGCCTACATGCCTCAAATATTCCTAGATGAAGAATTTGAACCTCATGGTTGGATGGAGATTTTAGCTACTCTAGATGTGTGTGTAAATGAAGAAGTGATAACTATGAATGAATGCATTGAGGAGGAAGGATATGACGTTAGTCTATACGTGGTAGTTCTTCAAGAGGCGGAAGAAGGAGAAGTAATCGAAAAAGAATGGAAGGAGGATTACGAGAGCATTGAAATGGAGCAAGAGCAAATGGAAACAGAAAGTGGAAATCGAGAAGTAAGTGTCATAGCTAATGAAATAAATCAAGAAAGGATATAGGAAGAAGAGTTTGGATTAGATAAAGAAAAAGATGATGAAGAAAACAAGCCTCAAGATCAATTTGAAGTGCCTGCCCACTTCAAAAAATATGAAGTAGAAGAAAGGAAAATTGTGATTCAAATGCCAAAATGAGAAGCACAACCATGAATAGCATACGATAACAAAGAACAGACCAAGAAAATTGTAGTAACCTTAGAGGAAGGAGAAGAACGATGTACTTTTATAGGACAAGATGTCTCAATGAAAGAAGAACAAGAGTTAATACGACTCATACAAGAATATAGGGATGTCTTTGCTTGGACATATAAGGATTTGAAAGGAGTGGATCCTTCTATTTGTGCCCATAGAATCCCTATGACATCTGAAGCTAAACCTTCCAAACAAAGACCGTACACATATAACGATGTTTACTCAATAAAAATCAAGGAAGAGATAGATAAGTTGTTAGATGCTGGGTTCATTTATGAGATCGAACACACAGAATGGGTGTCACCATTGGTGGTCGTGCCAAAAAAGAATGGCAAGTTAAGGGTATGCATTAATTTGAAAAAAGTAAATGCTGCAACCATAAGGGATAGTTACCCATTACCCATCAAGGATCATCTTTTGGAAAGAGTGGCAAGAAAGGAAGTGTATAGTTTCTTGGACGACTTTTCGGGGTATAATCAGGTAGCCATTGCTCTTGAGGACCAGCATAAAACAGCCTTTGCAACTGAATGGGGAGTGTACGCCTTTAGAGTTATGCCTCTTGGCCTAACCAATGCCCCAGCCACTTTCCAAAGATTGATGTGTCATGTATTCAAGGATTTCTTGAGAAAGAGCATGGAGGTATACGTTGACGATTTATGCACTTATTCAGCTATACGATCAGAACATATTCCTGAACTAGGAAAGATCTTTGCTAAATGCCGACAATATAGAGTATGCCTCAATCCAGAAAAGTGTGTCTTCATGGTTTGACAAGGAAAGATATTAGGACATATTGTTTGTAAGAATGGAATTTCAACTGATGAAGACAAAATCAAAGTGATTCTGGATTTGCCAAGACCAAAGACTGCTAAAGAAGTGCAAGCATTTATGGGACATTGCGGATACTACCGAAGATTTATACATATGTATACCATAATTGCGAGACCTCTTTATGCATTATTGTCTCAATTTAATTGGACAGAAGAATGTGAAAGAGCTTTTAACAAATTAAAGAATCGATTAAGTTCAGCACCAATCCTTCGAGTGCCTAATTGGAACAAACCATTTCACATTCACGTAGATGCTTCCAAGTTTTCCATTGGTTGCATATTAGCTCAACCTGCAGATATAGGGAATTTGGACCACCCTATAGCTTATGCCAATAGACAATTGAATCAAGCGAAGCGCAATTATACTACGACTGAGAGAGAAGGCCTAGGGATGGTGTACGCAGTGAAGAAGTTTCGACACTACTTATTGGCAAATAAACTCAAATTCTTCATCGATCATCAAGCTCTACTTTACTTAGTCAATAAGCCTTGTAATACGGGATGACTAGTACGATGGTTTCTATTGTTGATGGAATTTGATTTTGAAGTAGTAGTCAAGAAAGGGAATACCCACATTAGAGTGGATCACTTGTCAAGAATGACACATGGAGAACCACCCATAGGAGTACCTGATGACCTGCCAAACACGTACCTTTTTAATCTCGAAGTATGTCCCCAATGGGCAGAAAAGTTGATCCCTATACTCACATATGGACCTAAACATGGGATCACACCGAATCAAAACCAAGACCTATGGAAGACTAAAAACCTTCATATCATTGCTGGAAGCCTATATCACCAAGACTCGAGTGGATTTCTCATGAGATGCGTAGAAGAGGAGGAACAAGAAATGTGGCTTCAAAAAGCACATGTAAATCAATGGAAAACTCATTTAAATGCGAACGGAACATGGCAAACATTGAAGAGATTAGGCATATATTGGCCAACCATGCAGAGGGATACATATAACTATGTATGAGCCTGCCAAAATTGTCAAGAAAGAAATCCAGAAGAGAACTCTACTTTATGCTACTCCACTGTGGCACCAAGATGGAGCATGCCTCTGGTAAAGTTCTTGAAGACCCAAGAATACCCAGAAGGAGCCACTCTAGAAAGGAAACGTGCGCTCACAGAACAAAGCAAGGACTATGCTCTCATAGGAAAACAACTCTTTAAGTGAGGAAGAGACAATCATTTACGAATGTGTATTCATGAAGACGAGTATCTTGCTGTCTTAGAGATGGCACATACAGGGGCTGCAGAAGGACATTTTTCTACAAATAAAACTGCAAAAATGATTCTTTTTGCAGGAATGTGGTGGCCAACTCTGCATCAAGATGTAGCCACATACGTGCAACGATGTGATACCTATCAACGAACAAAATATCCAATTAGAAGAGATGAAATGCTGCTGAAACCCATGATGAGTGCTAGAGCTTTTACTAAATGGGGAATAGACTTCATAGGACCTATTAGCCCACCAGCTAAAGGATCCCATGGTGAGTACATAGTTGTAGCCACAGACTATTTGACCAAATGGGTTGAAGCCAAAGCGACGAAGAAAAATGATGCAAGGACTACGGCCAAGTTTCTCTTTGAGAACATATTCACTCGATTTGGATTGCCTATAGAAATTGTGAGTGATAGAGGCACGCACTTTGTGAATGAAGTGATAGAAGCCCTACTGAATGAATTCTTAGTAATTCATAAGAAATCAGCCCCACATCACCCACAAGCCAATGGACAGGCAAAAAGTTCAAATAAAATCTTGTGTACAATTCTCACAAAAATCATCAACAATGGTAGATCCGATTGGGATAAACAATTACATCATGGTTTATGGGCATTCCGAGTAGCCTACAAAACCGCCATAGGAACTACTCCTTTTAACTTAGTGTATGGACACAATGCTATTTTGCCAATTGATTTCTTAATACCCACTCTCAAAGTAGCAACAACTTATGAGTGGAATGGACATGAACTATCAGCTCAATTGGATCAAATAGAAAAGTTACATGAAACTAGGTTACAAGCAGTAGTAGGGATTTATGCTGCTAAAAGGCGACAGAAAGCCTATTTTGATGCTCATATTAAAGATAAAAATTTGAAGGAAGGAGATTTAGTTTTGGTTTATACTCTGAAACAACATGCTAAGAAACTGCAAAAAAGAGGATATGGCCCGTTAATCATCAATCGCATATCCATCAGCGGAGCCATAAGTTTAGCAACCCTAGATGGAGAAGTATTGCCAAACTATATCAGTGGTTGCCGAGTAAAAAAATATTTAGAGCCATTGACTGAAGAAATAATGTCACGACTAATAATGGGTAAAAATAGGCACATAGAGGAAGAAAGAATACGAGAAGAAGCTAGACAAGAAGTGCTAGAGTGAATCAGGAAACGAAAAGAGTGGATGAGAGAGATGAGAGATATCGACAAGGAGAAGAACTCGTCCCAATGGCTAATTTTAGAGCCACTGAAAACCTAGGTCAGCAAATGATGCAACCTTATTTGAATTTGGGTGCTGGAACAAAAGAGTATCACTTGGTGGATGCTCTCATTGACACAAGAGCCGCTATAAGTTGTATCACATTCTCGTTGACCCAAAAACTCAAGGAAGAATTATGCCCTTCTAAGGCACAACTGATTGGAATAGGAGGAAAAATTACCAAATGTATAACCTCTACATCTAGGAAACAACACAATGGAATAGAAACTCTTAGTGTGTCAAGATCAAGACTTATTGGAAGAACTCGTGCTAGGTCAAGATTGGATATATGAATATGAAGTGACTATTCAACTGGCCCTAGGATACATCTCGGCCAAGATAGGACATCGGGAGGTGTTCAGCATGCTAGATGAACGACCAATCAAAGCCAAAAGTATAGAACCAAGAACTCACTTAAATGAACACAATGTTGAATGCATGTTCACTCACACTGTGGATACCCCTTCATCGAATACTTCATGTGAGGACACAATGAATCTCGATTGCACACAATCTTCTAATCCAATAAATCACATGATTAGTGTTCTAGCCAAAAACAACCTGAGTGAGGAACCAAGTACCAGAGAGACAAGTCAGCAAGACCACTACAAATCTGCATACATAAGGATATACCCCGTTCCTTACACTAGACGGGCTTGGATCAGAAAAGATCAAGTGATAGCGTATCTTCAACAAAAGAACTACTCACAACATCAGAAGGAATGATAGAATAAAAATACAAGTCATGTTGGACGCCGAGAAACACCAAAGGTTACTAAAGTATGGATACCGAAGAAAGTGATAGCCGCTCAGCCGGCCCGAACGCAAATATGGATCCCCAAGTCTTGTGCCCAAGTAACAATCATCAAGAAGGACAAGTCAAGACATATGGAGAATCAATATGATCCAAAAGCACAACAACCAAAGATGAACAACTACAGGACAGAGCAGGAGTCTACATACGCATTAAAAATCATTCCAAGATTCAAAAAGTAGACAAAGCAGAAGTACAACATGAAAAGCACCACATTCACCAGGAATGTTGGGAACATAATCTGTCCCAATAGAGTAAAGCAGATTTGGATGTCGAAAGGCAAGACAATCTGTATGCATCAACCAAAATAATTCAAGCTGCACACATTTGGAGTTACCAGAACCCAGAGTATGAATGATAGGGCCACATTACAAGGCCAAGCATTCGGTACATTTTTCTTCTATTCTAGGATAGTGAAGCACATTTCCCTCTTAGGAAATAGGAGAGCACTTGTACATAATCTAAGAAAATCACTCAAGATTCAATAACCACTTCGGCTATGAACTAACTTTTCTATTTTTCTTTCAGACAAAAACATAAAAATATAAATAAGTATGAAGAATCCCAGGTATTACCTTTCTCACACCCACGGGGAAGGGAAGACACAATCCACTCGGAGAGTTGCCAAATTCAAGAAGGATAAGTGAAGGATGATTCTTGATACCAGTTCGCCACTAATTATTGGTATATATTGAGTGCAGATGGCATCATCTAATTTCGAGGCTACGCAAGAGGAGGAGATCCTACTTCTTCCCTTGGAATCAATCACGAAGGCGAGAGGTCATTGGTTTCTTGATGATCAACGAGTGTCCAAGCTTCTTTTTATGGCTACCATTAAGATCATGGATAGAGATCACTACTTTTCTATCATGTCACAAGATTTCAAGACTATCATACAAGGATTACCGTGCATGACAGATGTCTGGACACAAGCAGGAATTGATACATTCCTGAGACTTCCAATATACCTGCCTGACTTTCAGAGATGTACACAAGTGATGAATACACTCCAATCGGCACCGAATAAGCCATCAGTCCTAGAGGCACGAGTGCTTGACAAAGTTGGTACATGGAAAACAATTCAATTCACTCATGAGCTAATCAACAGAGCTTTTGGATGGAATCAAGATGGATTGACCAAGGTCAAGGATGAATGTCACGATCCAAAAAAGAGAACGTTTTTGGAAATCAACAGAACAGATATTGAAGACTTGGTTCGTTTAGTGCACCAACATTTCTGTTTCCCTAGTATGCATAGATACACAGCACCTCAGAAAATTGTTGTGCAATTACTCTCACATGCTATGAGGCAAGTGGGAAATAAAGTAAATATGACTCCATACATTCAAGATTGTCTATTTGAAGCAAAGAAAAAGCGGGGTCAGAAAAAGTTCTTGAATGGAAGTTCTGCATTGACATTGCTCATCTGCGAGGCACTTGAAATGAAGAATTGTTTACGTTTGATGCCAAATTCCACAGAGATCATGAGATATGCAAAGTCTGCAACAGTTCCAAAGAAAAAGAAAACAGTCATCGCTATTGAAGAAGTAGGAACCCGTTCAAAGAAACCCATGAGAGGAACTAAGCGCATTAGAGAGGAAGAAGCCCAAGAGACACCACAATCAAAGAGGACCCATACATTGCCAAAGATTCCTATGACGCAGCAACCAATCACAAAAAGAGACCTCTCCGCAGCTCTAGAAGAGACCCACATGTACATGCAAGGGCAAGTAAACTTGAATGTTTAAGGTCATCAATACAGACAGGCAAGCCAAGTCAAGCAACAAAAGAATAAAGAAAAGACTCCTGAACAAGCTGCCAGATACAAAGCACTGGGATTAGAAGATTCGAGTTCTAATGAGGAATCCAGCCATGAGAAGGACACATTAGACACTGATATAAGAACAAAAATGAACAATGATGAATGGACAGAGATCAATCAAGTCGAAGTTACACCGGACAACCAATAGGCATAGAAGAATCCACCGAACTAGTGCACGTTATTCAATTGAATGATATGTCCAAGATCAGCATCAAGGAAGCTCCAATCACAAATAAAGATGCAGTGCCACCTATAAATTAGGAAATGCAAACACCGATGCACCAGGAAACAAACCTACAACAAAATAAGGAGCCAATCGTGATTGAAGTGCATGATGATACACCTCAAGGTAAGATTGACCACAAGGAGGCTGAGCCAAAGATACAACTCCATATGCGGTAGGCCCATGATACGACGTTGCATGTGGCACAAGGGGAAGATGTTACAACAGGTGAAGAACCTAGCATCCCTACCACCTGGTTAAACATTGATGTTACTCAATTAAAACCTGTGGTCAAGCAAATGATACAAAAAGCCATGGACACGCAACAACAAATGATGGAAACGGATATGGATTACAACAAGGCCATGAGGGAAAAGAATCAGTTTCAAGTCATGAGTGAGCAATTGTCCACACAACTCATTCAGGCCCAACAAGAGATTTCAGTCAAGGAAACGGAGATAATTGCAGTTAAAGAACAATGCAATACCTTGATGAAACAACATCATCAGCTTCAAACACAACTTGCGGAATTACAAAGACAGCATGAAGCTAGTGAAGCAGACAAGGAGAGAATGAAAGCTAGAAGCAATCTGCTTGAAACACAACTAAAAGTATACATGGAGGAAAATGATACCTTATGAAGCAGAAATAAAGAGCTAATGAAGGCACTAATGTATGACCAACCTATAGAAAAACAAGAGCCACCAAAAGAAACTACGAGATCAGATTGAGAAATATGCAGATCTACTGAAACAAGAGCAAGCCCAAACAGAAGAATGGGAAAGAAAGTACATCAATGAAACAAATGAACTCAAAACACAACTGCAAAATGTGAATGCCAAACTTGTAAAGAGTTACAGAAAAAATGTAGACCAAGTAGCAGAGATCGGTAATGAGTTACTTGCGGCCAAAGAGGCACTCAGGGCAGCTATGCAAGAAGTTAAAGAAAAGACTGCACGCCTTGCACAATTAGAAACCAAAGCAAAAGAGAAAGTATACATTGGGACACCAGTAGAGACAAGACAAGAGAATCCTACTGACGAGGTAGAGGTACATCCTCTATCTCCCCCGATCTATAGTTCTCCAATTAAAGAGCAGATGGCAGAACCATGTGATGATCATCCAATGCCATATACTGTAGAAATAGGTCAGACGGAAAGGGCACTATTGGTGTCCCGATTGACAAAAAAATTTGAAAATGAAGTGATCAAAGTAATGAAGGAATAAAAAATAAAGGGCAAAGACTTGGAAACCATAATGAAGCCTTTCAACATTCCGTACGGATTATTGAAAGAGAAGACAAGGCAATACATAAAGAAGACCACATAGAAAAATCCAGAAGAACAATTGCATTTTAAATATGACACATTCAATTATACTCAAGAAGAATTTGAAGCGGCACAACCTCTGTGGAGAAGAAAATTTTTGGAGAAAAATCCTACATTGCGGGTGCACTGGCAAGCAGCACCATACTTATTACAAGTAAATCCTTCATTTTTCCCAACACCATGTCGCCGAGAAGCAAGAGAATTTTTGGACATGCAAAAGAATGGTGTGATCAATAAACAGTGGCTGAATTATCCGCTACTTCCAAGTCCACATCATAACTATCTACCAACCGAAGATTATATGGTAAAAACCATTGAATTTTGGTTGCATTGTTATGCAACAGTACCCGATCTAACTATCAAAATGACGAATAAAATTCTCAGCATGATCCTTACAATTTTGAAGGTGTTCAAACACGCGGCGTATACATTTTTAAATTTCATTGGCATTAATCAGGGAACAGATATCCTCATTCTTGATTTGTCTGTTATGCTTAGCCGACCTACAATAATGGCCTATTATTCTAGGCTCATGTTTTTACCAAGTACATATATGCAAACATTTGAAGAAACCTTTTTCACAGGGTTTTTTGAAATAGATTCAGAAAATTTCTTAAAGATGTCATCCAACTTGAATGCCAGATTGGTGGCATACGAACTAAGCTTCTTCGCTGACCACAGACAGCCACCACATGATGGTGTGAAAGCAGAACAATGGAAGCAACTAATGATACGTGAAGCTAATCTGCTTAATGAAATAGAGCAAAAAGTCTTTAGGACATACTCCCGTCGACTTCCAAAGCCTGTCGGGGACGACAGAGTTCAGGAGGGGGGCAATGTTGAGGGAGAGTCAAGCAAAAAGAAGAAAAGAAGAAGACAAAGAAAGAAGCTTCACTAAAAAGATCATATGTGAAGATACATCTCTGCAAGAAGCCACGCAGGGGCGCAACACCCATCTCTGCACAGAGCCCCGCAGGGGCACACATCAAGGAAAAGCACGTAGGAGCAAAGGAGGAACCAAGGCCAGGAAGTATCCATGAAGAAGTGCAAAAATATATCTGGCGGTTCCAGAACCCCAAGAAGGTACTTCAACCTCTTGATCTTCGGAAAGTCTAGATCGAAGGCTGAAGAACTAGACCTTCATACCTTCCATTGGTGGCGTGTGTGGTAGCCCGACTTAACAGGCAACACGAATGCATCAGGCCTAGAGGATGCAAAAGAAGAATCAAGAAGAGGCCATCAAAATTGAACACCTGTCTAACAAGCAGGCAGAACTGACCAAGAGATGCATGCAGACAACAAGTGACAGACAAGAAGTAAAGCTTGTCAAGGGACGATAGAGACAAAGAGGGGGAGAGTGTTGCAGAGCTAAGAAGAGCAAAAGGCAGAGAAAAAGAAGGGCCCCAAAATTTTTCCGATTGGGACACTCTATTTTTGTATCATAACCATTTTGTAACATATTTTCTTTGTAAATGCACTAGAGGAGTCCTCTAGATGCATACCCATGGATATTAGTAGCTTACCCCTGCAAACTAGTAGGAAATTAATCTTTTAGTGAATAAAGTGCTGGTCTCTTGTGTGAAAGGAACATTTTTAGGGCACATGTATATAAGTCAATTTGTGACTCTTTGTAGAGACTTTTTTGCCATTGTGAGAATCAAGAGCACAGAATTTCGAATTTGTGTCTTCTCCTCTCTATATCATCTTCTTTGTGAGCTTGTATGCATGTGTGTTGCTTAAAAAGAGTGTTAGGAAGTGTTGTCTACCATGAAAGTGTTTGTTTGCTGTTGTTAAGGTGTGTGTGAAGTGTAGGAAGTGCTGAAGTGTAGGAAGGTCACTCCCATGACTCAGTATTTTGCTCATAACTTGAAGTAGAAGCGTCAAAATTGAGTGAAAATACCACCATTGGATGTGTCTGCTTCAGAGCTTCGAAATGCATGTGCTATTTCCTATATTCGGAGTTCGGAGTTGAGGGAAAAGCTCAATTTACTGTTGGCTGCTGCTCCAAGTATCGTGACACCATGACTGACAGTTGAAGCTTGTTTGGATTAGTCTTTGCCTTGTTTGCACTCTTTGGGAAGCATGTTTGCATTGATCGTCATTTGAATGCATGTCTCCATACACTCGGCTAGGTTTTGATACTCCTCGGATTGATAAATAAAGTCTGAATCCCCACTATATGCACTTGAGCAGGATCGAGGTATAGTCTCTTTCTCCACAAGTCCCTAAGTTGGATCTTAGGTACACACACCGTCAGATATTAGCATATCTTTTCTCATTGGTATGATGAGTGTTGCAACCCGTGAATGTCACAATGGAGCTGTGACTTGCTAAACTTCTTTCTCTGCATGTAGCCAATCATTTTTTATGAAATCACTCATGATTGTTAGCTTGCTAAGTCAGAGTTCTCCAAAAGGAATTAAGCCAATTTTTGCTGTGATCAGAGAACTGTTCAAAACATTGAACAAGTGTAGGAACAAAAATAGCAAGTTTTTTACTGTTGATCAACTCTTATCTATCTGTTTTGATTCATCTTTTTGAGAGTCAGCTTTCAAGGTACATAGGGTCTCTAATAAAATCTTTGGCAAACTAAAAGGGCCCACCACATATCTTTGGAGTTCATTTGAGTGGTGTAGTGCAAAGTTTTTGCAGCACCACTTCATCTTCATCAAGTACGAATCCATCCTCATAGTGGTATCAGAGCAAGGTTGGACAACATGGAAGATGGATTTCCTTCATCAATTGACAAATCAAATAGAGGTAACTACTCAGCCTATTCATTAAGGATAGAAGCTTATCTTCAAGGCAGGAATCTATATGGTTATATAGTTGGAGATGAAGTTATGCCAAGTTTTAGGAATAAAGGTCAACCTACACAAGAAGAGCAAGAAAGATTGAGCACATGGTGCTCCAAGGATGCACTTGCAAGGTCTTATCTCATCAACTCTATCTCAGATGTTTTTTTGCCTCACATTATAAGTTGCATAACATCACAGGAAGTGTGGAATGCACTTGAGGCCTTCTTCTCTTCAAGCACAAAGGCTTACTTGGACTCCCTAATATGTCAAAGCAACACATGATTTATAAGTGTAGTGCATGTCAATTTGGAAAGTCTCATAGGTTACCATTCATGAAGAAAGGATATATGCATGGAGATCTCTTGGATTTGGTTCATACAGATGTATGGGGACCTAGTAAGGATGCTTCATTATCTCGATCAAGGTATTATGTCTCCTTCATTGATGATTGCAGTAGATGGACTATACTATACGTTATGAAACACAAGGATGAATTCTTTTCATGCTTCAAAAGATATTTAGCTCTTGTGGAGAACCAAATAGGGAAAACACTAAAAAGGCTAAGGTCAGATGGAGGGGGAGAGTACTTCTCCCATGAATTTGACTCCTTTCTTCAAGAGAGGGGAATCAAAAGGGAAATTACTACAAGGTACACTCCTGAGCAAAATGGAGTGGCAAAGAGAAGGAATAGGACAATTGTTGAAGCTACAAGGTCTATGTTAAATTAAAAAAATTTACCCAATTATTTATGGGTTGAGGTTGCATCCACAGCCACTTATTTGATTAACAGGTTACCTTCAAAATAACTTGATGGCATGACACCATATGAGGCTTGGAATGGAAGAAGACCAAGCTTGGAGCATTGTAAGATTTTTGGATGTATTGTTTATGCTCATGTTCCTTCATAGGTTAGAGGAAAGATGAATCCAAAAGCTGAAAGATGTGTGTTCATTGGATATGACAACAACCAAAAATGTCACAGGCTATACAACCCAACAACCAAGAACTATTCTCATCAAACACTACATCTCTACGTGAGTAGAGATGTAGTGTTTGATGAGAATAGTTATTGGTATGAAGACTCATGCAGTAAGATCAAGTTACCTTATGATCTTGAAGAAGATTTTCCAAAACCTGTTAAGGATAACCCTTCTAAAATTGAAGAACAGGATACCTCAGAAGATGATGAATCAACATAGAGTGAAAAACTCAAAATGTGGAAGTCTATGTTGATGTATGAAACACCACAAGAAATGAATTAAGGTGACACTAGAACACCTCTATGGTCACCATTAACTCATTGTCACTCCAAACTTTGAGAAATGATAGCCTAAAGTGAGAACTTTGCTTCTACAGAAATTCCTAGTCACTGAAATGACATACCTTCAGTATTTTGCTAATTTCTCCTAGCTCACATATTATTTCTCCATGAAACTTTATATGCTGAAACTAGAAGAGGAGAGCTTTCCAACAAGCTATCATATGCATCAAACGGATCTCTAGAACTCAAGTTATGGCCTTCACAAGATGACCTTGTATGACCTTCCAAAACTGGAAATTTTTGCCTGTTTTAGTATTCCTGATGTCCAAAAATAAAAAATTCGATGCCTGGCATCGAATTTCAGTCCAAGTCGATGCCGGGCATCGACTTTGAGCTTTTTTAGGCCCTTTTTCTGCACCAGAAATACTCTCTTTTACACACACATGAAGAAGACCACTTGTATGCTAGAAGTCGATGCCAGGCATCGACTTTATGCTCAAACTCGATGCCAGGCATCGAGTTGCTCCACAAACTTCATATTTTTAAAAAATTCAACAATAGTTAACACACAGAGAATGAAAAAATGACTTATCAGCCAAGATTCGATGCCAGACATCGAATTGCTCACGAAACTTGAATTTTTGAATTCATCACACAGTAGGCAAACATGGAGATGATGAAGAGAGACTCATACACAGAACTTTACTCAGTTCTTCTCATAACTATAAAAAACTCAGAAGTTTTTACAGTTGCTTTCTCACTCAGAGAAGCACGACTATACACAGTCGTATAAAATGAACTCCTTCTTCTACTTCTTCTCTCTATTCTCTCTCTCTCTCCTTCTTCTTCTCTCATCGCGTCAGTTAATACTAACTAACTTATATAGATTTTCTCATTCCCGTGATTTTTTTTTAAAAACTTCTAGAACTAAAGTGAACTAACTTTACAAGTATGATACACTTGTGAATTTGTCCCTTCACATAGGCATGGGGTTTTCTTTCTAAGATTTGACCTTCAAATATATGTCTAATTAGTGAGTGTTTCTCCAACAGCTCCCCCTCAATCACTAATTGACATTCCGTGTTTCTTCATATCTTCTTCTTTTCTTTTACTCCTGCCATGCTTTTGAATCTGCTGGTCTTCACACCATCCAAGCTCTTTGTCATTATGTCTGCTAACTGATCTTTAGTAGAAATGTATTCCACTTCAATCTCTTTCTCCATTACCTTTTCTCTGAGAAAATGATACTGTATCTCTATGTGCTTTGTTCTTGCATGAAATACTGGATTTGCTGCAAGATAAAGTGAACTCATATTATCTCCATGTATTGTAGGTGTACCTTGATCAATGCCTAAGCTCTTGAACAATGTCTGCATCCATATGACTTCCTTAGCTGCTTCCACAAGTCCTTTGTACTCTGCTTCAGTTGATGATAATGCTACTGTATGTTGTTTCTTGGAACACCAACTTACAAGCTTATCACCAATGTATATCATGTAACCATGAGTTGATCTCCTGTCATCTTGATTACCTGCCCAGTCTGAGTCACTGTAGGCTCTCAACTTCAAATCTGATGTAAAAGGATAATATAATCCTTCCTTTATAGTTCCTTTGATATATCTGAGAACTCTTTGACCTGCAATCCAATGTGGGTCCTTTGGACAATGCATGAATTGTGACAAAACTCCCACTGCATAACTAAGATCAGGTCTTGTTAGTGTAGCATAAATCAAACTACCCACAAGAGATTGATACTTCCTCATATCTTTGTAGTCTGCACCATCATATTTACTGAGCTTGTGATTAACTTCAAGTGGAGTTGAAGCTTCTCTGCAATTTTCCATATCAAACTTCTTCAACAAGTTCAGAAGATACCTTTCTTGTGACACATATATGCCATGATCTGTATAAGTAACTTCCATTCCAAGAAAGTATGATAACTTTCCTAGGTCACTGATCTTAAACTCTTTCTCAAGTAATCTCTTTACCTCCTTGATTCCTTCATCTGAAGTACCTGTGATTATAATGTCATCTACATAAATACAAATGTAGATTGTACCTTCCTCTGTTCTTTTGATAAGTAGACTTGAATCTGCTTTTGAACTTTGATATCCAAGATCATTGAGATACTTCACCAGTCTATAGTTCCAAGCTCTTGGAGCTTGCTTCAATCCATACAATGCTCTTCTCAACCTGCAAACAAAATTTGGATATCTGGAATCTATAAACCCTTGAGGTTGTTCCATGTATACCTCATCTGATATGTATCCATTCAAGAATGCATTTTTTATATCCAATTGACTTAGAGTCCATCCTTTTGAAGCTGCAATAGCAATGATTGTCCTTATAGTTGACATCTTAGCTACAGGACTGAATGTCTCATCATAATCTATGCCATAGGTCTGGGCATAGCCTTTCACCACCAATCTAGCTTTGTATCTGGCTATACTTCCATCTGCAAGCTTCTTCACTTTATAAACCCATTTATTTCCAATTACTTTCTTACCATTTGGTTTAGGAACAAGTTCCCATGTCTTGTTCTCCTCCAGTGCATTGAACTCTTCCTTCATTGCTTCTTCCCATTGCTTTTTACCTTTAGCTTCATCATAGTTCTGAGGTTCTTCATCATCTTTGACCATATATGCATAGTTCTTCTGAGTTATGTAAGAAGTATCATAAGAATACCTTTCTGGTTGTCTCCTTGTCCTGCTTGACCTTCTTGGTTCACATTCTTCATAAGTTTCTGGATACACCTCTTCATCAAATATAGGAGCTTCTTCATTCATTCTTGTTAATCCACTTCTGGATGTACTTGCTTGCATATAGTCTTCATCTCTATTCACCTGCACAATTGATTTTCCTTTCTCACATCTTCTTACCTCTTCTTCAAATTCTTCAACTGTATGACTTTGATCTGCATACCAACTTTTCTGTTCATCAAATGTAACATCTCTAGAAACAAGAAATTGTTTGGTTAATGGATTCCACAACCTGTAACCCATCTGCTTTTCATCATAACCAATGAACACATATTTTTCTGCCTTTGGTTCAAGTTTATGCCTAAGTTGTGATGGCACATAAGCATATACAATTGATCCAAACACTCTACAATGATCTAGTGTTGGTTTCTTACCCCACCAAGCTTCATATGGAGTCATTCCATTCAGAGCTGCACATGGTAATCTATTCACAAGATATGTAGCTGTATTTACAACCTCAGCCCAAAGATAATTTGGACAGTTCTTCTCCTTTAGCATAGCTCTAGCAAACTCAACCAAAGTCCTGTTCCTTCTTTCTGCTACACCATTTTGTTGTGGTGTATACCTACAGGTTATTTCTCTCTTAATACCTGCATTCCAAAGATAATCATTGAACTCTTGGGAGAAGTATTCTCCCCCTCCATCAGACCTCAGTCTCTTAAGCTTTTGACCTGTGACTCTCTCTGCATATGCATGAAAATGCTTGAAAGCTCCAAACACTTCTGATCTTTCCTTCAAAACATATAATGTTATCCATCTTGTAGCATCATCAATGAAAAGAACATAATACCTTGAGCCACTGATAGATCCTTCTTTTGTTGGTCCCCATACATCTGTATGAATGAGCTCAAGTACTCCATCATGTTTGAATCCTTTCTTTTGAAATGGTAACCTGTGTGCTTTACCCATTTGACATGCTTCACATTTATAAACCATATGTTGACTTTGCACATTTGGTAATCCTAGTACAGACTGATTAGCAACCATAGCTTTAATTCCTCTTTCATTGAAATGACCTAATCTCTTATGCCAGAGATCAAGTTCTGTAATCACTGCTTCACCATGTGTGAGCAAAGCTTGACCAATGTTCCCTTGAACTCTTAAAGTAAAGAGTCTACCTTCTTTCTTACCAGAGACAATCTGATTATATCCATTCTCTGGATCTTCCACAAATACTCCTTCATTTGTAAACCTGACTTGAAAACCTTTTTCAACTATCTGTCCCACACTAATCAAGTTTTTAGGTATTGTAGGAACATACAAAACATTGGTTAGCAAATCTGCTCCACTCTTGCATTTCACTTTTCCAATTGAATGTACACTATGTCTTGTATTATCACCAGTTTGAACTGTGTGACTAGAAATGCCTTTTTCCAAATCTGACATCAATTCTATGTTTCCTGACAAATGATTAGAACATCCAGAGTCAATGTAAAATACCTTTAGATCTTCTTTGTCTGATGTGCTGATTGAATTCATCATCAATGATGTATGACTTTCATTCTGTGTGTCATTTGCATAGTTGTAGTAGGTGGTGTTGTAGGATTGATTCTGTCCCCAACTTCTTCCTCCACCTCTACCATATCCTCCTCTTTGACTTTGTCTACCTCTTTGAAAATTACTTTGATATCTTCCACCTCGGCCTCTGCTATTGTTGTTTTGATTCTGGTTTGATCCTTGTTGGTTGTGCCAACAGTCATGAGCCAAATGATTACTCAATCCACAGATCCAGCAAGCCTTCTTGTTGTTATTTTGATTACCTCTTCCTCTTCCAAAACCTCTTGCTCTTCCTCTGCCAGTGCCTTTACCTCTTGCATAATAAGCTTGAGAATTAGACTCCTCTTCATCCTTTGCTTTACCTTTATCTCCTTTCTTCTTATTCTTCATGTACATTGCAGAACTTTGACCTTTATCTCCATCTCCCTTCAAGTCTTGCTCATATGTGAGCATCAAACCAAGCAACTGGTTCAAATCTGGAACATAATGATTTAATGAAAGTTCTGTTGATAAGACAAAAGGTTTCCACCTTTCATCCCCTCTCAAACCTGCAAGTAGTTGAGCAATCAATCTGTGATCTTCAACATCTTCATCTATGGATCCAAGACTATCTGCTAGATCCTTCATCTTAGTGACATAATCACTAATACTTTGGCTTGGCTTCTTTTTGAATGTTGTAAACTCTGACCATAGACTCGCTTTCCGTGCTTTAGTAGTGCTTTGGAAATGATATTCCAATGCATTCCATATATCTTCTGATGATTCCAATCCTCTGATGTGTGGTAGCAAATGATCTGAGATTGTATTGTAAATGTAGGCTTTTGCACTTGCATCCTTCTTCTGCCAATGCTTTAAAGCATCAAGTTCTTCTTTCTTTGGTCGGCTTTCATCTTCAAATACTGGCTTCTCTTCTTCACCTGTAACATATATCATGAGATCCTTACTCATAAGTAAGGCTTCCATTCTCATTACCCATGCGGGGTAATTATCTCTGTCCAGTTTGTCAATGGAGATATGATCTGCCATAGTTCTTTCCTTCTGCTGCAACCTGTGAGCTTAAAGTATAAAGGATAATACCTTTTGAAGTTCTTTGTGTATGAGGATACTTTTGAAGTAACCTTTTGATGCCTTGTGTCTTCAAATGCTTCACCTTTCAAACTTTAATGGAAAACTTTACAAAACTTCTCGTACCTTTGTCGTCTTCTGCTCTCGAGAATCCTTCTGCTCTGATACCACTTGTTGATGTATGAAACACCACAAGAAATGAATTAAGGTGACACTAGAACACCTCTATGGTCACCATTAACTCATTGTCACTCCAAACTTTGAGAAATGATAGCCTAAAGTGAGAACTTTGCTTCTACAGAAATTCCTAGTCACTGAAATGACATACCTTCAGTATTTTGCTAATTTCTCCTAGCTCACATATTATTTCTCCATGAAACTTTATATGCTGAAACTAGAAGAGGAGAGCTTTCCAACAAGCTATCATATGCATCAAACGGATCTCTAGAACTCAAGTTATGGCCTTCACAAGATGACCTTGTATGACCTTCCAAAACTGGAAATTTTTGCCTGTTTTAGTATTCCTGATGTCCAAAAATAAAAAATTCGATGCCTGGCATCGAATTTCAGTCCAAGTCGATGCCGGGCATCGACTTTGAGCTTTTTTAGGCCCTTTTTCTGCACCAGAAATACTCTCTTTTACACACACATGAAGAAGACCACTTGTATGCTAGAAGTCGATGCCAGGCATCGACTTTATGCTCAAACTCGATGCCAGGCATCGAGTTGCTCCACAAACTTCATATTTTTAAAAAATTCAACAATAGTTAACACACAGAGAATGAAAAAATGACTTATCAGCCAAGATTCGATGCCAGACATCGAATTGCTCACGAAACTTGAATTTTTGAATTCATCACACAGTAGGCAAACATGGAGATGATGAAGAGAGACTCATACACAGAACTTTACTCAGTTCTTCTCATAACTATAAAAAACTCAGAAGTTTTTACAGTTGCTTTCTCACTCAGAGAAGCACGACTATACACAGTCGTATAAAATGAAATCCTTCTTCTACTTCTTCTCTCTATTCTCTCTCTCTCTCCTTCTTCTTCTCTCATCGCGTCAGTTAATACTAACTAACTTATATAGATTTTCTCATTCCCGTGATTTTTTTTTAAAAACTTCTAGAACTAAAGTGAACTAACTTTACAAGTATGATACACTTGTGAATTTGTCCCTTCACATAGGCATGGGGTTTTCTTTCTAAGATTTGACCTTCAAATATATGTCTAATTAGTGAGTGTTTCTCCAACAGTCTAAAGGTAAAGCTAAAATGCAGGAACTTGGACAAGAGGCAGAATCATCACATCATGGCCTAAGGAGGTCCATGCGGGAGAAAAGAAAACCAGAGAGGTATGGGTTTGATACTTCTCTAGTTATTAAACATTCAATCTATCTAGCACAAGACATAAATCAAGAGGAAACCTCAACATTTGAGGAAGCAAAGAAGAAATCAGAATGGAGGCATGCAATGGAAGAAGAAATTGAAGCTCTTGAGTAAAATAACACTTGGGAAATAGTTCCCAAGTCTTCATCAATGAAAGTGATAAGCTCAAGATGTATTTACAAATTGAAGAAGAACTCAGATGGCTCAATTAATAGGTATAAGGCAAGGCTTTTGGCAAAAGGATTTGCACAGACTCAGGGAATTGATTATGAGGAGACTTTCTCTCCTGTTGCAAAGATGCCTACAATTAGAGTCCTACTTAGTATTTCTTCTTCCAAAAATTGGAAGATACTTCAAGTGGATTAAAAAAATACACTTCTTAATGGATGCATAACAGAAGAAGTATATATGGCACAACCACCTGGTTTTGAGAATCAAGTACATCTTGATTATGTGTGTAAACTTAATAAAGCTCTATATGGAATCAAACAAGCCCTAAGGGCTTGGAATCACATGCTTGTTTCATTCTTGCAGGATAAAGGATTTCAACCTAGCAAGGCAGATCCATCACTCTTCATTAAGAAGAGTAATTCTGAATTCATCTATGTGTGTGTATGTGGATGATATTATACTTACAGGAAATGATGTAGATTGGAGAAAGAAGATCAAGGCGCAGATGCAAGAAGAGTTCAAGATAAGTGACTTGGGTTCACTTACATACTTCCTGGGATTGGAAGTAGTGTACAGAGATCATGGTCTATTCCTTACTCAAAGGAAATACATTAAAGA
The DNA here is from genome assembly GCA_020310875.1 of Ceratopteris richardii. Taxonomy (NCBI): domain Eukaryota; kingdom Viridiplantae; phylum Streptophyta; class Polypodiopsida; order Polypodiales; family Pteridaceae; genus Ceratopteris; species Ceratopteris richardii. The sequence goes on from CM035426.1 coordinate 98,760,484, forward strand.
CTTTTTGATAAAGTTCAAGATGCAAGATTGCAAGATTTCAGGATTGCAGGTACTCCAATGGAGATTAATCATAAATTGAGCTCACATGAAGGTGAACTCATAGAAGACATCACAGGTTATCAAAGCCTTGTGGGTAGTTTGAACTATGCCACATTGACAAGAGTAGATATATGTTATAGTGTGAGTGTGCTAAGTCAATTTATGCACACACCTAGGAAACCTCACATGGATGTTGCCAAGAGCATACTCAGATATCTCAAAGGGGCCAAGAATGAAGGGTTATACTACCCTTATGTATCTAATTTAAGTCTAAAGTTGTTCTCTGATGCAGATTGGGCTAGCTCCAAGATTGGGTTGGCTCCAAGAAAGACAGAATGAGCACCTCAGAAGGATGACAAAACTTGTCTCATGGTCATCTAAGAAGAAACCTACAGTTGCTCTCTCTTCCACAGAAGCTGAATACAGAGGTCTTGCTATAACTACTCAAGAAGCAATGTGGATGAAGACATTATTCACAGATCTTGGATTGGAGATTGGAACTCCAGGTATTTTTGGTGACAACATGAGTTAAAGCTGTTAATTTCTTAACTTTGGAAGACTCGGATGGCTGGGGAGCTTCCAATAAGGTCTAGTGGGCGTGCTCAAGCGTAGTATATTGTTGATTCAAGTCAACATTTTCTTCTTCTATAGTTGTAAGCCGCCTCTGTAGTTGTTGGTTGTCCGTGGTTAATTGACGATGGCGATCTTCGAGAGTCTGATATTCGCTCTGTAGTTGATATACACATTGATGTAAAGTAGAGAACACATTATTTACATTTAAGAATGTTGGGAAAGGAGAGGATGTAGTGGGAATGCGGAAGGGAAAGGGAATCGTGAATGAGGTGGAATCAAGTGGTGATGTGGGTGGAGGGGGTATGGGAGATTGTGGTTGTGTGTGGGGGGGAGTGGTGTTGTGGCTGGTGATGTTTCCATGGTGTCAAAAGTGTGTGTGACCATGTAGATGGGAACAGTGGGTGGGGTGGATGTGATGTTTGTGAATAGTGTTGTGAATGTGGGCATGGTAACCCCTTCGAATTGGATGCCTGGAGAGAGAGGAATTCCCATAACATATGTGGTGATTGTGGAAGTTGGGGTGGTCGTGTCATGGGGCGAAGTGAATTATGCAGTGATGGGTGAGGAGTGTGGTGATGACGGTGCCGCCTGATGTTCTTTCGTCTGTGTGGTGTCTCCTGATGTCGAGACATCTATGTGAATTTGCTTGTCGGAGCGCATGGGACGGGTAGGCACTCATTTCTCAAAGCAATGAATATAAGCCATAGCTAAATGAATGGCTTCATCCAAGCCCATCGCATCCACGTGCAGGTTCAGGGATTCAATAAACACTTCGTCGACTCCCTCTTCTCCCAACATCTGACTTATGAGCATCTTTCCTGTTTCCAGTGATAGCTTGTGATGCTCTTGGACTCTCCTCATAGTCTCATATAATCTTTTGATTTGTGCAATATATGCTGGGGCACTCGCTAGTTCTGTAAATTCTTCTTGCTCTTGGTCATGTTCCTCGTTTACTTCCTCTTCAGCCAAGAGATGCCATGTGATTGCCTGTCAATTCTGTGAGGATATAGAAACACATGTTAACATTGTAGTGGACAAGAGATGCTAGTTTGTCCCCGTTACATGGCAGAAGCAGGGGTACCTCCTGCTTCTGCCATGTGATTGCCTGTCGATTCTATGAGGATATAGAAACACATGTTAACATTGTAGTGGACAAGAGATGCCAATTTGTCCCCGTTACAATATTAACATGAAGCATCGTGACAAGTTAGTGGGTCAGTTGGTGCTCGATGATTGTATGTGTGTAGTTAGTGATGAATAGCTTTATGAGCTAAGTGGAATGATGTGGTGTGAGGATGATGCAGTTAGGACATGGAGGTGAATTTACAAATTCAGGGTCAGGGGGTTTATTACAAGTTTTTGGTCACCAAATGTAATGCATGGTTTTACAATGGGATACTCGGTGGACTAGGGAAGACTTTACAAAAGTGAATACTTGAAAATGGGGCTTTTTAGGGACCCATTTACAAGTGATTCTGGCCGTGCTCTTGGACGAATAGGTGGTTGTGTGTGTCGAATGAGTGTGGGAATCAGCAGTTTGTGTGAATGAATCATGATGTACTTGGTGTGGCTTATGTGAGGCCATTTGAGCCCGCAAGAAAGCCTTAGGCACCCAAATTTGTCTTGATTGTGGGTCAACCTTCATCGACTTCTTGGGTACCCAGATAGACTTCACTTTAGTAGAAGAATTTCTAAAAGACTTCTTATTAGTGTCCTGTCGTTGATCACTAATATGAAGTTGAGCCAGTGGTTGTGATTGGACCACAATAGATTGGTCGCCTTTCCACACCCTCACTTGCTTTGGTAGCTAAGGCACCGTGCTTCGCACTATCTTTGGGCTTCGAGCATAGGTCATATGCTTCTTCTGTATTTGATCTGCCTTTGGTTGCCATATCCCTATGGCCTTTGGAAAAGAAGGGAGTTCCGTTGTATCCTTGACTTCTTTGTTTAAAAAATCATCCCTCTGCATCAAATAGTTTTGGGCAAGAATAGCATTGTCATCTTCATGTGTACTCCTCAAAGGACTAGGAGTGTGTGTGCCTTTCCTAGTCCCTTGAGTGCTTCGCTTTCTAGTTCAATAGTAATGTGGGTTTGTCCTTCCCAGACCTGAAGAAGTCCACTTCTTAGGTTTAGGTTGACCGCATGATCATAGATCCAGTCTTGACCCAAGACAAGAGGCTCAGTGAGGTCCTCGTCTTGACATACTAGCACTTGAACTATTAAGAGAACATCTTGAATGTAGAGGGGAAGTTCCACCTCGCCCATGCAAGGGGTTTCCACACCTCCCAATCCTAGGAGATATGCTTCTATAGGATTGATACTTAAGTTCAGTTCTTGACAGTAGGAGAGTTTAACAGCACTAGTGCCGGCACCTGAGTCAATCAAAGCCCGTACAGTCCTTGCACTCTCTCCTTGTCCTATCTCTAAGGTTACAAAAGGATGCATATCAACTATTTTATAGGAACTTACACCTGAGACATCACACATATCCATATGATATCCTGGGTCTGCATAGGCATCTGTCCTAGGCTGACCCCTTCCCTATCTTCTCAATTTCATTCTTCGAATGCATTCCAGTGCTTCTGCTTGTGCCTCTTCTTGAATTCGCTTTTCCTCTTCTTTACGTGTCTTTGCAGTATTGAGTCGATTTAACATCTCCTCCGTGAGGGGTTCCTAAAATAACTTGACTGTGCATCCGCTAATGTAACTAGGAAGAACGTCACCCTCTAGTGTAGCTAATTGAACTGCTCCACTTGTGGAGATCCCATTTATGATCATAGGTCCATAGCCTCTCTTTCCTAATTTCTGTGCATGTTGTTTCAAGGTGTAGACTAGGACCAGGTCTCCTGCTTTCAAACCCTTATCCTTCACATGTGCATCAAAATATGCTTTTTGTCTTTTCTTGGCTGCGTAAATTCCTACTGCCGCTCTTAATCTTGTTTCACCTAGTCGTTCAAGGTCAAAGACTCTAGAGGAGAGCTCATGCCCTGTCCACTCATGTTCTTGTGCTACTTTTAGTGTAGGTATCAAGAAGTCCAATGGTAGCACCGCATTTTGGCCAAATACCATCTAAAAGGGTGTGTCTTGGAGTACCATTTTATAGGCAACTCTGTATGCCCAAACAACATGGTGTAGCTGTTTGTCCCAATCAGAGCATTTATTATTCACTAATTTGGTCATCACATTGCATAAAATTTTATTTGTGCTTTCGGCTTGCCCATTAGCTTGTGGATGATAGGGGGTAGACTTCTTATGTACTACCAAGAATTCTTGGAGAAGTTTTTCAATAACTTCATTCAAGAAGTGAGTGCCTCTATCACTTACTAGCTCGATAGGTAGGCCGTATCTAGTGAACACATTCTCAAATAAGAACTTAGTTGTCGTTTGAGCATCGTTCTTCGTGGTGGCTTTTACCTCTACCCACTTGGTTAAATAGTCTGTGGCCACAATGATATATTCAGCATGTGAACCCTTAGCTGGGGGATTAATAGGACCTACAAAGTCTATTCCCCACTTAGAGAATGCACGTCCACCCATCATAGGTTTCAATGGCATCTCATCTTTATGTATAGGATACTGAGTTTGTTAGCACACATCACACCTCTTCACATAGGTATGTGTGTCCATGTGAAGGGTTCACCACCAAAGACCTGCAAATAGTATTGCCTTCATCACCCGATCTAGTCTGAAGTGTCCTCCTGCTACACGTTGGTGAGCAGTTTCCAAGATCTTAAGATATTCACTCTCATGGACACATAATATGAGATAACCATCTTTGCCATGCTTGTATAGGTTATCTCCAATGAGTGAGTAGACTAGGGCTTCTTGTTCTAAACTTCTTTGCCTAGCCAAAGTCATGTCTTGATTGAATTTTTTCGTCCTCAGGAAGGCTACTAATGGTTCACTCCAATCTGGTACTAGAGACACTTGGTACAGTGTAGCATGTTCCACAGGTGGTTTAATACAACAAACTGGGCATTCCTTACACCACTTATGTACATCTGCTTCCATAGTAGGCCAATGCACTCCAAGTCTCCTCAATGTCTGTAAGGTTCTTTGCCTTGAGTAGTGTTGCTCTAATGCACCCACATGTACTAATTGCAACCATTTTGCGTACTCATCCTCTTCCACACAACAGGCTAATATTCACTGATCTGTGTGCTTGTACATACTCCCTGCCATGATGTGGTACTTTTGGGATTTCACTACCTCTCTGTCTTGAGTGTTTATTATTGGGTGTTTGGGTCCGTATGTCAATACTGGCACTAATGTTTTGGCCCATTGAGGTACTACTTCCAAATTAAACAAGTAAGCATCAAGAAGGTCATCTGATACTCCTTGTGGGGCCTCTCCAGATGTGAGCCTAGAGAGATGGTCTGCTCTCAAGTGAGTCTTCCCTTTCCTCACCACAACCTCAAAGTCGTATATCCATTAGCAAGAGAAACCATCTTACTAATCTGCCTGTGTTGCATGGCTTGTTTACCAAGTAGAGCTTGATGATCAATAAAAAATTTAAACTTATTTGCGAGCAAATAGTGTCTAAACTTTTTAACCACATAAACCATGCCTAATCCTTCTCTTTCAGTGGTCGTATAGTTCCGTTCAGCGACGTTCAACTGTCTACTAGCATAGGCAATAGGAAGATCCATATTACCTTCACTCGTAGGTTGTGCAAGTACACACCCAATAGCATAATTGGATGCATCCACATGGACATGAAAGGGTTTATTCCAATCTGGTGTAGTCAAGATTGGTGTTGAACATAATCGTCGTTTAAGCTCATTGAAGGAGTTCTCACATTCATCAGTCCACTCAAAATTGGTCAAAATTCCGTACAGAGGCTTTGCAATGATGGCATACATGTGAATGAATCGGCGATAATAGCCACAATGCCCCATGAAAGCTTGTACTTCCTTGACATTCTTGGCCTAGGTAGTTCTGCGATGGCTCTCACTTTCTCTTCATCTGTGGATATGCCATTCTTTGACACTATGTGTCCTAGAATCTTGCCTTGCCTGACCATGAAAACACATTTTTCTGGGTTCAAGCATACTTGATATTCTCTACATTTGTAAAAGATTTGCCTGAGTTCAGGTATATGTGTCTGTCTCATGTTGGAATGAGCGCAGAGATCGTCAACATAGACTTCCAAATTCTTCCTCAAGAACTCTTTAAACACGTGGCACATTAGTCTCTGAAAGGTAGTAGGCAAATTGGTGAGACCAAAGGGCATTACTCTAAAGGCGAATATGCCCCACTCTGTGGCAAAATCCGTCTTATGCTGATCTTCTGGAGCAATGGCTACCTGATTGTAGCCAGAAAACCCATCAAGGAAGTTGTATACTTCCTTTCCTGCTACTCTTTCTAATAGATGCTCAGTGATAGGAAGCGGATAGTTATCTCAAATAGTGGCTGCATTAACCTTTTTCAAGTTAATGCACACACGTAACTTTCCATTCTTCTTGGGAACCACTACAATGGGTGATACCCATTCAGTGTGCTCGATTTCATAGATGAATCCAGCTTCCACCAATCTGTCTATCTCTTCCTTGATTTTGGTAGCATAGTTATCGTTGTATGTGTATGGCTTCTGTTTAGAGGGTTTGGCATATGAGGTCATGGGAATCATGTGTGAGCATATGTCAGGGTCTACACCTTTCAAGTCCTTGTAACTCCAAGCAAATACATCTCTGTATTCTCTTAGCAGGGCTATCAACTCATACTCCTCTTCCTCAGTGAGGTCATGTCCTATGTAGGTGCATCTTTCTTCTCCTTCTTCTATGGCTACAACTATTTTCTTGGTGGTTTCTTTGTTATCATAGGCCTCTCCTGCTTGGGCATCACGTTTAGGCATCCTTATCATGACTCTCTTGTCTTCTATCTCATATTTCTTAAAATTTTTAGGGACCTCAAACAAAGATTCTTCCTCTTCTGATGTGACTTCTCTCTTCTTCCTTTTCTTGCCTTCACTCTTGGTGGCCACTTGTGTGGCTATCCTCACATCGTTGGTAATCTCTTCATGTCTCTCAGGGTGAGCTTCTACCTCATAGAAGTATTCTTCATATGATGCAAAAGGCGGGTCCATAATGATTGACTCTAGATCGGAGTCACTTGCATCCTCGAAGGCATCAGTGCTAGGTTCACATTCTTCCATAACCGAATCTCCCATGATTGGCTCTATGGAGAAGACTGAAATGTCATAGCCATCCTCGTCACAGTGGGGTGTCCATTGTTCTTCATTGATGGCTACATCCATTGTTGCTAAAATTTCTGCCCAGCCGTGAGGTTCAAACTCTTCGTCAAAAAACACTACATGTGCATAGGCTGGGTCATGAATTGATCTATGGTTTTCTTTCGCACCTACCTCTCTGGATTTTTCTCTCTTCTCTTCTTCCACAACTACTTTGTACATCCATAAGTGGGTGTCTTCGTGCATCCATGAGGATCCTAATCCTATGGAATGCACTGACTCAGTATCATCTTTGGCTCTATGGATGGGATTCCATTGGATGGGAGGTACATCTCTATGAGAGTAATCTTTGAGATTAACTTTGGTCGTATTGCAAGCATAAGGAGTTGGTTCCCCAATCCTCCACCACTTGCAACTATAGCATAAATGGTCTTCTCAGAATCATCTCATAGGCATGATTCTTGCTAAAATCACATATAGAAAAAGTATGCTCAAACTCAACACCACATGTAGTGAGAGTTATTCCTTCTAGTAGTCCTAAGGGTCTCTCAATGTGACCATCTGCCATCTGCAATTTCATTCTCGTTGGCCTGAGTGCTGGCTTGCCCCAACGCTTCCATAAGGAAGTGGTAGCAATTGCAACTCCTGCGCTTGAGTCCAAAATTGCCTTGGTTGTGTATCCTTGATGGGTAATGGGAAGGTAGGTGTTTCCTTCTTCTCCTTCGCTCATGTCTCCTATCTTGTCCAAAGGTATTTCTGGCACCATTCTATGAGAACCTACCTGCGAACGAGGTTTCGCTACTTCTGGCACTTGATTGGCTACATGTTTCCATAGTTCCGGCCTAACCTTGAGTAGCTCTTCTAAAGTGAGGTTGCACTGCACCTTAGTGTTTTTCACTACCTCTGTGTTCCTAGGTATGACTGAGTCTTCGTTTCTTACCATGACAGTGCATGCTCTCATGCAAGTAGACTTTGCTTCCCATGGTCGTGTGAAATGGAGTAGTTCCTGTAAGGAGTTAGACTCAAAGTCTAATCTCTCATGAGATTGGGTACTCTCCTGCTCCTCATAAATGGAAGGAATGTCTTGTGGAAATTGATCATGCGCATCATCCACAAGTTCAATGGGAGGAGGGACTTCACTTTCTTTAGCCCATTTCTCTTCTTGAATCTCTCGCAAGAACTCTGGTGCATACCTATTCATAGAAGAAGATGTATCTGGTTCCGTGGAGTTAGGCACATAAGCTTCCTGGGTAGGAAGGCTTATCCTTTCACTTGCCTTGTCCCTATTTTGAGAGGCAGGATCCTTTTCTGACCGTTCAATTAGCCTCTCCAATCTTTCTAGCAGTCCATCAAAGTGCAACTGCGTCTTAGCTGAACTAGAGAAGTTAGAGAGGCGACTGGCTTCAAACATGGTTTGAGCCAATTCTACCATTTTAGCACAAAGCTTGGTTCTCTCTATCTCTAAATCAGCTCTAGGGTAACATCTGTCATGATCTGTAACATTTGGCCCTTCTTGGATTCTGGCCTAATATGCTTTAAGCATCATGTCTATGTCCTCAGAAGTGGGGTCAGCTAATACTGATCCTACTCTAGGGGGTGGTGGAGTTGTATGCGATGGGATGGAGGGTGATGTAGAAGGTGATAGGGATGGAGGTGGTGGTGGCATGTGAGAGTTTGGTTGAGAGGTGAGCTCAACAATTTTGGCTTTTGTTTCTCTTATGCTTTCTTCGAATTCGCTCATCTTCTTAGACCATTGTCTTTTCATCCTTTCCCGACTATCTTTCCAGGCCCTTGTTCGTTTCTTGGCTATGCTCTCAGTTTCACTAACCTCGGCACTCTTTTCTTGGCCTAAACCTTGGTTCTGCTGTAATGCATGAGCTCTGGTGACCACTTGCACTGGCGCAGTAGAAGTCACACCCCCAATAGAGTCTACTACTATCCCAATCACATTGATAGGAGTGATTTTCGGCATGTTATTGGGGTTCTTTGGGCAATCTTGTAAGAGATTCTCCTTCCCACAATCTTGACAAAAGCCTTGAATTGTCATCGATTGGGGTTGTGTAGGGGAAGGCATTGGGCAATCACGAATGAGGTGATCTCCCTGACATCTGTAGCATGGTCCTATAGGAAATGGGGGTCTTACTTGTCTAGGTTGAGGTCTAGGGTTGGGATTTGCATACATGACATTTGCATACTCTGGCTCCCAACTAGGTTCACTCGGTTCTTCACTATAGTAGGACTCACCCTGTTCAAGAGACTGCATGTAGTAAGCCTGGGGACTTTCAATGTGAGTAGAGTCAAAACTACGATCACTAGGGTCACTTTCTGAAAGCAATGGTGTCACTGGCACTATGGCTCTCTTCAGATTCTCTTCTGTAGCTGCGTACTTTACTGGAATCACATTTGCTGGATTAGGAGGTTGTTGGGCTAGCACTGGTTGAGGTCTTTGTTGGGCCTGATATTGTGGTTGGTAGGTTTGTTGAGGCCTAGCATACTGTTGTGGTGGGTACTAGTTCTAGTACCTTCCTTGTTGTTGATGTGGCTGAGGGTAATTTTGTCTGACAGCTTGTTTGTTATAAGGGCAGTCTTGTGCGGTGTGGTTGGTGTATCTTCGCTCTATTCCTTTTGGTTGATTTCGGTGTTGGACAATCTTTTGCCACCACCATCTTCATTGACAATCAGAGCACATTGGCAATTGTGAGGAACCCTATGTTCCATGCTCAAAAAAGCACATTGAGGTGCACTATCATTATGTCAGGGAGGTTCTCTGCTAGAGAGATCAATTTGACATATGTGCCCACACAAGAGAACATTGTAGAACTTTTCATAAAGGATCTATGTAGGGAGGCGTTTGAAGTTTTCTACAAAGTTTTGGGCTTACTTCCTTTTGTGGATTGATCTCTTTCCATATAGCTTGGAACTTCCTTATACATGACTGCTAGCTGCTTGTTCATTGCATCACTCCTAAGGGAATTTGTTGATATGTGTGAAAACATTTAAGGTTGTCATTGCACTTTTTTCCTTCTTTAGGATGTTTTTTCCCCCAATGTGTATATATGCTTATAACCCTAATGGGTTACTTATCTTTTTAAGAAATCCACTTGGTAATTCATTCAGTGTCATGTTGTGCTCCAATTTTATTCTTCTTCTTTGTGACCTTTGTGTGCTCCTATGTACCTCAAACTCCAACACCTTCAGCCATACACCTCACCATTTCCATGAGAAACAAGAAAAGGCTAATCCCTCAAAATTCAAGACATTTGGATTTCCTTTCATCATCAAATGAAGATTGGAAGCAACACTCTAATGAGAATCTAGAAGACTTTTAAGAATAGTCTACGCAAGTGAATTATATGGCAAGATTTCATTTACAAGATCATGTTGCTCTTTCAAATACTTGAGCTTTGTCAAAAAAGTATCCATTGAATCTCGTTCATTCATACGCTCACTCTCCAACTACTTTTGAAAGATTCTCATTTCTTGTATGGTATAGTATGGCAAGAGTATCTTAACCATCTTTGCTTGTTCTAAATGAGCGAATGTGAAGGATAATGGCATGATTGATAGAAAAAGATATTAATGCATGTGCATGTGCATATCCAAGAACATGAACATCATCGTCTTCAACACCACCTATATATGATCTAATATCACATTAATTTGGTTGTTCTAAATGAGCGAATGTGAAGGATAATGACATGTTTGATAGAAAAAGCTATTAATGCATGTGCATGTGCATGTGCATATCCAACATAATTGTCTTCAACACCACCTATATATGATCTAATATCACATTAATTTTAGGTGCAAGAGGATAAATTTCAACATCCTACATAGTATTCCATAATCATTTTGCTACCAATACATGATGCATCATGTATGCCCACAATGAGTAGTTAGAACCATCCACCTTATCCTCAACAACATATGAAATACATCTTTGTGACCTTCATAGATGATTTCTCCAAACATGCATGGGTTGTATCCATTGAAAGCTTGAGAGTCAAGTGCCCATCAGCTTGGGTTGTTTTATCTCAAGGGGTATTAATACTATCACATTTATATGTTTTTTAACTCAAATGGTTGTTATGAAACTCGTGTGATTGAGCAAGAAGAACCCTATTGTGGCCATTTTCAATTTGTGAGGTTGAGTATCGAGCAGCTTTCACAACTATTCTTGAATGTGTGTGGCACAGACACCTTATGGATGACTTGGGTGTTGGTCAAAGTTTTACCACCACCATATTTAGTGATAGGCAAAGTGCATTGGCAATTGAGATGTCAAAAAGAGAATCTCTACTAAAGATATTAGTTTGGCATATGTGCCTACACATGATAATGTTGTACCTTTTTACAAAGCTTGTGCCTCATGAGAAGTTTGAAGCTTTTCACAAAGCTTTGGCTTACTCCTTTTTGTGGATTGACCTTAGTCCACATTGGTTGACACTCCTTTATACATGCATGTCATCCCCTTGTTCACCGCATAATTTTTAAGGACGATTTGTTAATACATTTTAGTAGTAATGTGTGTGAATACACTTAGGACCTCCGAGGATCTTTTTTCCCTCTTTGGGACTTTTTTTCTCTTGGATTATGTATATTCCTATAACCCTAATGGGCCATGTATTGGTAGCAAATGAGTTTTAGTACATTTTGCAAGTTGTTGAAGTGCATCCTATTGTAGCTATAAATACCACAAATGTAAATGATGCATGTGGTGTTGAGGATGTTGCAAGCTCTATTCTTGTATAGATATTGTTTAAACTATGTAAAATGTGCCATTGGCACACCCAAATGCTAGAAATAAAGTTTGATTGAATGGAAAATATGCACAAGCACATGAGTAGATTTATTTATTTATCATGTCATTATCCCACACATTTGCTCTCTAAAATAACTATTGATCCTTGTCTTTAAATTAACTATTGATGCTTGTGATAGTCATCCCACATTGCATCAAGAAAAAAGGTTAATGTTGCTTATCACTACAATTAGTTATAGACTGAACACATTGATGGTGATTCTATAAACAATGATTTCACATGGTCACCTTTTTTTCTATATTAAATTCTTCTAGATGGTTCACTTTTTTTATTTGTCATTAATGTGATACCCAAGTCTTAATAGTTTTTCTTCTAATTCAAGTCAGAACAAAATGCTATTCCAATGTTGTATCATTTTGAGATTTTGTTTTTCTTTATGCTAATACATGAGGATGAATCAAGGCAAAACAAATCCATTATGCATGTTGCAAATCAAGTTGTTATTGCTAGTCAAAAGGGCAAACCAAAAATCAACTTTTTCTCTAATATGTAAAAATCTATCAATGGTACACAATTGAAGAATAAAAATTACGAATAAATCAAAGAAGAAAAAATAACTTAGTTTCACTAAAATGATAATATTATTAGGAAGTAACCTAAAATGGATACAAGAGAGGAAAAGAAAGAAGTTGGGATGGCTTTTGTAGATGCCTCTACTTCTAAGATTAAATCTCACAAATTGAAGATTGAGATTTTACTACATATTTTAGGTGTGATCAATCATAGCATGATCATTATATGCCTATTTCGAAGCCAAAACTTTGGTATCTTGATAGTGGTGCAAGCAAAAATATTAACTTTTTGCATATTTTCTTCACTTCACTTGAGCCTACCTTGAAGGTGAATATTGTCATATGTGCAAAAGAAAATCTTCTTATTATGTTATCAAAGTTGATAAAGACTTCTAATACTCAATTTCTTTGGTTATTTAAGGTCAAAGATTATGGAGCATTTTTTGATAGCTCGAGTCTTTTAGTCCAATATTTGTAAGCTATTGCAAATATGAAATCTTTAGCATGCGTGTTATGGGCATCTGAATGTTGTTATTCTATTACATGCACAAAAAAATGATATGGTTTCCTTTTTGTCTAAACTCGAGGCACCTTCTATTTTTTTATTAAAGGCTACATCTTGGGCAACATATATGAATGTACCTTTTTCAAATATGTTATAGTGAGAGCTAAATCAATTTTGTAGCTTGTTCATGGTGATGTCTATGGTTCTATGGGCACACCATCATTTGGTAATTACCTACAGTTTGTGACTTTTATACATTAGTTTTCCATGCATGTATGGCTACATATATTCAAGGAAAATTTTCTTTTCTTTTTTTAACTAATTTGTAGCAATGGTTAAAATTTCATTAGCATGAAAAATGGGCACCATTCATTCTAATCAATAAGACACTTACATGTCTTTAGAACATAATGCTTTTTTGGATGATCTTGGGATGAAAAGCTAGTGTATAATGTTGTATACATCTCAATAGATTTGTACTTATAAGAGGAGAAACATGCCTCTCATGGAAATTGCAAGATGCATGGTAAAGAATCAAGCCTTACCTCATAGTTTCTAACTTGAGGTTCTCATGTGTGTTGCATATGTACTTAATGTTGGAGATAGACGTCTACGGAAGCACGCAAACAGCACAAGGAAGGAGAAGAAGCTTGGATCACAACACACAATACTGAATGTATTACTAAAGAATGTGCAAAGATAAGTAGCCCATTAGGGCAATAGGCGTATATACAAGCCGGGGGAAAAAAACCTCCTAAAGAGGGAAAAAAGTGCCCCTGCGGTCCTAGAGCGTTCACACACATCACTACCTAAATATATCAACAAATCCCCCTGGGAGTGATGCGGTGAACAACTAGCTGGCATTTATGTATAAGGAAGTTCCAAGCTATGTGGAAGTCACTCCACAAAAGGAAGTAAGCCCAAAGCTTTGCGAAAAGCTTCAAACTTCTCCCTAGGTAGAGCCTTCATGAAAAGGTCTGCAATGTTCTCCTGCGTGGAGATAGATGTCTGCGGAAGCACGCACACAGCACAAGGAAGGAGAAGAAGCTTGGAGCACAACACACAATACTGAATGTATTACTAGAGAATGTGCAAAGATAAGTAGCCCATTAGGGCAATAGGCGTATATACAAGCCGGGGGGGAAAAACCTCCTAAAGAGGGAAATAAGTGCTGCTGCAGTCCTAGAGTGTTCACACACATCACTACCTAAATATATCAACAAATCCCCCTAGGAGTGATGCGGTGAACAACTAGCTGGCACTCATGTATAAGGAAGTTCCAAGCTATGTGGAAATCACTCCACAAAAGGAAGTAAGCCCAAAGCTTTGCGGAAAGCTTCAAACTTCTCCCTAGGTAGAGCCTTCATAAAAAGGTCTGCAATGTTCTCCTGCGTGGGCACATATGCCAAGCTGATCTCCCCAGCAGAGAGCCTCTCCCTGATATAGTGATAATGCACCTCAATGTGCTTAGTGCGAGCATGGAACACAGGTTCCTCGCAACTGCCAATGTGCTCTGACTGTCAGTGAAGATGGTGGTGCCAGAAGTCTGACCAACACCCAAATCAGTCATAAGGCGTCTGAGCCACACACACTCAACAATCACTATGAAAGCTGCCCTATACTCAGCCTAACAACTGGAAGTGGCCACAGTAGGCTGCTTCTTGCTCAACCAAGATATACATGCGCTACCAAGCATGAAGCAAAAGCCACTAGTGGACACACGAGTGTCATAGCAACCAGCCCAATCTGAGTCAGAAAAAGCATGCAAATCTGCTGGTAGTGATCCCCCCTTGGGATAAAACAACCCAAGTAGTTGAGTACCACTCAAGTAGCGAAAGATGCGCTTAACTGCCTGCCAATGCTTGACACCTAGGCAATGCATAAACCTGCTCATCTATGAGACAGCAAACTGAATATCTAGTCGAGTAATGCATAAGTAAATCAAGCATCCAACAGCCTACTAATAGAGAACAGCATCAAATGCATCTCCAGCATCATGAAGACTCAATCGTAAACCTGTCTCCATAGGAGTAGCAATAGGCTTACAGTCTTCAAGGCCAAAATGCTACAATAATGTGTCAATATATTTTGTTTGATACAAAGCCATTCCACCATCAACGTGCATAAACTGAATGCCCAAATAATGATGCAAATGCCCCAAACCAGACATCTCGAATGAGGCATGCAAATCAGCCTTAAAATCAACAATATGCTTCTCAATAGGACCAGTAAGAAGCATGTCGTCAACATAGACAACAATGATCAGAAGTACATCATTAGCACGCTTAACATATAAGGTCTTTCAGTTGGACTATTCTCAAAACCATGTGTAATCCGATAGGCATGTACCTTCTTATACCAAGCACGTGGTGCTTGCTTTAAACCATATAATGCCTTCTTTAACTTGCACACCTGGTTTTCATGCCCTTTCTGCACAAAGCCATGGGGCTGAAAAACATACACTTCTTCATGCAAGTCACCATTCAGAAATGTTGTTTTAATGTCCAACTGATGTCCATGCCAACCATGATGAGCTGCAAGTGCACAGATGCTCCGAACAGTAGTCATACGGCATGTAGGTGCAAAGGTCTCATCAAAATCAATGCCTCTTTCTTGTGCATAACCTTTTGCAACAAGCCTAGCCTTATACCTGTCAACTCTACCATCCCATTTATGCCTCAGCTTGTATACCCACTTAGTGCCAATGGCCTTCTTGCCAGGAGGCAAGTCACATAAAGACCAAGTACCATTCTTCATTATTGCATCATATTCAGATTGCATAGCAGCCATCCAATTTTTTGAATTTTGTGCTTCATCAAACGAAACAGGCTCATTCTCATCACAGAGACTAGATGCAGCCATACCATAGCAATCTGATGCAAAAGAGGCACTATGAGAGCCTGAACAAGTACGATATGACAGAGGTGCATCTAATTTGTTGTCACGCAAAGTCTGCACCAGCCATTTTGGCATATTCTTTGCCTGCTCAATATCAGTTCTCTCACCAACAAGTGCATCATGTAAATCTGCATCAGAAATGGAATGATCTACATCATCACATGAGACCTACAAAGGCTGAGAAGTTGCCTCATTAGGACCAGCACTAAACTGTCCACCTGTAAAAAGAGGCAGCAAAGTATCATACATGTCTTTGGAGCTAACAAATGTCTCCTTAGTACATGAAAGCAATGGCTGAATAGCATCCTCCAAAAAAACAACATCACGGCTAACCAGAATGCAGTTAGTCTGTGGATGATACAGACGATAGCCTTTACTTTCAAAACTGTACCCAACAAAAATACATTTTACTGCCTTATCATCCAATTTTCTGCGATGTTGTTCAGGCACTAGTGCATATGCCAAACAACCAAAAACACGCAGATGAGCAACAGATGGCTTTTGGTCATGCCAAGCCTCATATGGAGTGATAGACTGCAACGCTTTAGTGGGACACCTATTCAGTACATATGCTGCACACATGACAGCCCCAAGCTAGAAACTATGTGGTAACGCCTAACTCTTGACCATGCACCTCACCATCTCCATGAGTGACCTATTCTTTTGTTCAGCAACTCCATTCTGTTGAGGTCTATACAGCACTGTACACTGGTGTTTTATCCCACGTTTAGCTAGAAATGCATTAAAATCAAAAGACATATATCCCCCATCTCGATCAGAACGGAGGGTGCCCATTTTACATGCTGACAGATTTTCAGCCAAAACCAAAAACTGTTTGAAGCACATGAACACTTCGGACTTTGCCTTCAATGGATATACCCATGCATGCCTGGAAAAATCATCGATGAAAGTCACGAAGTAAAGATAATTCCCAAAAGAAGGTGTCTGCATAGGACCACAGACATCACTATGTACAAGCTGCAATTTTTGAGTAGCCCTAACTGAACCATCTTTTGGAAAGGACGAGCGCTGCATTTTGCCGAAAATATAGCCTTCACAAACATGTTTCCCAGGTGCCTCAAGTTTGGGCAAAGAGGACACCATTTCAGATTTCTGCAGGCATAGCAAACTAGCAAAATTCAGATGACCAAAGCGTGCATGCCAAAGCTTTGCATCTGACATAGCCTGAGAATCATTTACTGCACATGCGAAATCATTTACAGATCTTTCATAGTCTATGAGCTTATACAGCCCACGACATAAAATGCCAGAAGCAAGAATCACATCACCATTTGAGAGATCATGAATTGTACACCTGTCATCAATAAATTTCACAACCAAGCCAATCTTGGCTAATGCAGAAACTGATAATAGGTTCTTTTTGATCCCTGGCACAAATAAAGCAGTTGACAAAGTGAAAGAACTACCATCAGCAGTAGTCAAAATGATCTTACCAACTCCCAGAACAGGATAAGAGGAGTTGTTGGCGCATGTAACAGTATTCCCTGTAGGGGCAGGCTCGAGTGAAGAGAAGAAACTACGCTGCGAGGTAATATGTTTGGTCGCCCCACTGTCAAAATACCAAACATCTAAGTCTACTGCAGACATGCACTGCTCATGAGAAGATGGGTCAAAACTGTAGACAGTAGTAAACGCCCATTGTTCTTCCTGCACAAGATTAGTAGACTCTGATTTTGGTGTAGAGGCCTGTGCAACAACCATTCCATCCTCTTTCTTCTTTGCCTCTTTAGCAGCCAATTTTGGACAGTTCTTTATGATATGATCATTCCCTTTACAGTACTTACAAAACAATTTCTGCTTTTCTGATTTTTTCTCATCTTTGTCTTGGTTCTTCGAATGTGCACCATTTACAGATTTCTGCTTACTAGTAGAAGAGCTCCATTTTCCTTTGCCCTTCTGACTAGCCAGGAAAGCTTTATCTGCAACACGCATAATGGACCTATTCTTCCTAGACTGATCTTCTTGCAACAGAACAGAGACTAACTCCTCAAATGATAAGGCATTTGGATTGCCTTTCATCATCAAGCGAAGAGTAGAAGAAAAACTCTGATATGAATCAAGAAGGCCATTCAAAACGGTCTGCACAAGTGAGCTATCTAAAATAACCTCATCAGCAAAAATCAATTGTTCCTTCAAGTCTTTGATCTTCATTAGGAAACTGTCCATAGAATCACCTTCATTCATGTGCTCACTCTCCAACTGTTTTCGGAGGTAAGCAACACGAGCCTCATTCCTAGCTTGGTACAACGTGGTAAGTGTATCCCAAGCATCCTTAGCTGTTGGTGCAACAAAAACCGCAGCACGAACAAGAATATGCAGAATATCATCATCTTCGACACCTTCTGCATCAGCTTCAGTACCTACAATTGTAACAGTTGCAGGTGTGATAGGACGTTTTTCGACACCCTGCACAATGTTCCACAGTCCTTTTGCAACCAATACATGTCGCATCGTATAAGCCCATAATGGGTAGTTGGTACCATCCAACTTATCCTCAACAGCCAACATACGGAATACATCACTGCTTTCAGCCATGGTCGGTGACTAAAATACCTTGATGTAGAAAATTGATTGTATCTCAAAAAATTGAACGAAACTGCCCATACGAGTTCTGCTAAACTTGTAGCAGACTTTGAGACTCTTATACTCGCAAATAGAAACAGGTATATACCTTTGGCACAAAAAGACAAAATATCCTGCACAAGCACTGCGATAGTGCATTCGGAGGCCGAAACGAGCTTAGATCGTGATTTCGGCACCACAAAGCGAAGCCGTTTTGATCTCAGAAACACGCTGAGTAGGCTCACCAAAATTTGTGCGATTCTGAGATTGCAAACGGAGGAGTGTCGACGGCACCCTAGATGAAGCGACGACCTGCTCTGATACCAATTATTGGAGATAGACGTCTGTGGAAGCACGCGAATAGCACAAGGAAGGAGAAGAAGCTTGGAGCACAACACACAATACTGAATGTATTACTAGAGAATGTACAAAGATAAGTAGCCCATTAGGGCAATAGGCGTATATACAAGGGGGAGGGGGGAGGGGGGAACCTCCTAAAGAGGGAAAAAAGTGCCCCTGTGGTCCTAGAGTGTTCACACACATCACTACCTAAATATATCAACACTTAACAAGCCGTGTGAGCCACACACACTCAACAGTCGCTGTGAAAGTTGCCCTATACTCAGCCTCACAACTCGAAGTGGCCACAGTAGGCTGCTTCTTGCTCAACCAAGATATACATGAGCTACCAAGCATGAAGCAAAAGCCACTAGTGAACACACGAGTGTCATAGCAACCAGCCCAGTCTGAGTCAGAAAAAGCATGCAAATCTGGCGGTAGTGATCCCCCCTTGGGATAAAACAACCCAAGTAGCTGAGTACCACTCAAGTAGCGAAAAATGCGCTTAACCGCCTGCCAATGCTTGACACCTAGGCAATGCATAAACCTGCTCATCCGTGAGACAGCAAACTGAATATCTGGCCGAGTAATGCATAAGTAAATCAAGCATCCAACAGCTTGCTGATAGAGAGCAGCATCAAATGCATCTCCAGCATCATGAAGACTCAATCGTAAACCTGTCTCCATAGGAGTAGCAATAGGCTTACAGTCTTGAAGGCCAAAATGTTGCAATAATGTGTCAATATATTTTGTTTGACACAAAGCCATTCCACCATCAACGTGCATAAACTGAATGCCCAAATAATGATGCAAATGCCCCAAATCAGACATCTCGAATGAGGCATGCAAATCAGACTTAAAATCAGCAATATGCTTCTCAATAGGACCAGTAAGCAGCATGTCGTCAACATAGACAACAATGATCAGAAGTACATCATTGGCACGCTTAACATATAAGGTGTTTCACTTGGACTATTCTCAAAACCATGTGTAATCAGATAGGCATGTATCTTCTCATACCAAGCACGCCTTCTTTAACCTGCACACCTGGTCTTCATGCCCTTTTTGCACAAAGCCATGGGGCTGAAAAACATACACTTCTTCATGCAAGTCACCATTCAGAAATGTTGTTTTAATGTTCAACTGATGTACATTCCAACCATGATGAGTTGCAAGTGCACAGATGCTCCGAACAGTAGTCATACGGCATGTAAGTGCAAAGGTCTCATCAAAATCAATGCCTCTTTCATGTGCATATCCTTTTGCAACAAGCCTAGCCTTATACCTGTCAACTGTACCATCTGGTTTACGCTTCAGCTTGTATACCCACTTAGTGCCAATGGCCTTCTTGCCAGGAGGCAAGTCACATAAAGACCAAGTACCATTCTTCATTATTGCATCATATTCAAATTGCATAGCAGCCATCCAATTTTTTGAATTTTGTGCTTCATCAAACGAAACAGGCTCATTCTCATCACAAAGACTAGATGCAGCCATAGCATAGCAATCTGATGCAAAAGAGGCACTATGAGAGCCTGAACGAGTACGATATGACAGAGGTGCATCTAATTTGCTGTCACGCAAAGTTTGGACCAACCATTTTGGCATAGTCTTTGCCTGCTCAATATCAGCTCTCTTATCAACAAGTGCATCATGTAAATCTTCATCAGAAATGGAATGATCTGCATCATCACATGAGGCCTACAAAGGCTGAGAAGTTGCCTCATTAGGACCAGCACTAGACTGTCCACCTGTAAAAAGAGGCAACAAAGTATCATACATGTCTTTCGAGCTAACAGATGTCTCCTTAGCACATGAAAGCAATGGCTGAATAGCATCCTCCACAAAAACAACATCACGGCTAACCAGAATGCGTTTAGTCTCTGGATGATACAGACGATAGCCTTTACTTTCAGAACTGTACCCAACAAAAATATATTTTACTGCCTTATCATCCAATTTTCTGCGATGTTGTTCAAGCACTAGTGCATATGCCAAACAACCAAAAATACGCAGATGAGCAACAGATGGCTTGCGGCGCTTTAGTGGGACACCTGTTCAGTACATATGCTGCACACATGACAACCTCAAGCCAGAAACTATGTGGTAACGCCTGACTCTTGACCATGCACCTCGCCATCTCCATGAGTGACATGTTCTTTCATTCAGCAACTCCATTCTGTTGAGGTGTATACTGCACTGTACATTGGTGTTTTATCCCACGTTCAGCCTAAAATGCATTAAAATCAGAAGACATATATTCCCCCCCTCGATCAAAAGGGAGGGTGCCCATTTTACATGCTGACAGATTTTCACCCAAAACCAAAAATTGTTTGAAGCACATGAACACTTCGGACTTTGCCTTCAATGGATATACCCATGCATGCCTGGAAAAATCATCGATGAAAGTCACGAAGTAAAGATAATTCCCAAAAGAAGGTGTTTGCATAGGACCACAGACATCACTATGTACAAGCTTCAATTTCTGAGTAGCCCGAACTGAACCATCTTTTAAAAAGGACGAACGCTACATTTTGCCCAAAATACAGCCTTCACAAACATGTTTTCCAGGTGCCTCAAGTTTGGGCAAAGAGGACACCATTTCAGATTTCTGCAGGCGTAGCAAACTAGCAAAATTGAGATGACCAAAGCGTGCATGCCAAAGCTTTGCATCTGACATAGCGTGAGAATCATTTACTCCACATGCCAAATCATTTACAGATCTTTCATAGTCTATGAGCTTATATAGCCCACGACATAAAATGCTAGAAGCAAGAATCACATCGCCATTTGAGAGATCATGAACTGTACACCTGTCATCGATAAATTTCACAACCAAGCCAATCTTGGCTAATGCAAAAACTGATAACAGGTTCTTTTTTATCCCTGGCACAAATAAAGCATCTGACAAAGTGAAAGAACTACCATCAGCAGTAGTCAAAATGATCTTACCAACTCCTATAACAGGATAAGAGGAGTTGTTGGCGCATGTAACAGTATTCCCTGTAGGGTCAGGCTCGAGTGAAGAGAAGAAACTGCACTGCGAGGTAATATGTTTGGTCGCCCCACTGTCAAAATACCAAACATCTGAGTCTACTGCAGACATGCACTGCTCATGAGAAGATGGGTCAAAACTGCAGAAAGTAGTAAACGCCCATTCTTCTTCCTACACAAGATTAGCATACTCTGATTTTGGTGTAGAGGCCTTTGCAACAACCATTCGAGCCTCTTTCTTCTTTGCCTCTTTAGCAGCCAGTTTTGGACAGTTCTTTATGATATGATCATTCCCTTTACAGTACTTACAAAACAATTTCTGCTTTTCTGATTTTTTCTCATCTTTGTCTTCGTTCTTCGAATGTGCAACATTTGCAGATTTTTGCTTACTAGTAGAAGAGCTCCATTTTCCTTTGCCCTTCTGACTAGCCAGGAAAGCTTGATCTGCAACACGCATAATGGACATGTTCTGCCAGGACTGATCTTCCTGCAACAGAACAGAGAGTAACTCGTCAAATAATAAGGCATTTGGATTGCCTTTCATCATCAAGCGAAGAGTAGAAGCAAAACTCTGATATGAATCAGGAAGACCATTCAGAACGGTCTGCACAAGTGAGCTATCTGGTATAACCTCATCAGTAGAAATCAATTGTTCCTTCAAGTCTTTGATCTTCGTTAGGAAACTGTCCATAGAATCACCTTCATTCATGTGCTCACTCTCCAACTGTTTTCAGAGGTAAGCAACACGAGCCTCATTCCTAGCTTGATACAACGTGGTAAGTGTATCCCAAGGATCCTTAGCTATTCTGCAAGAGCCAATGTGAGGAATAATGGCACGTTTGACAGAAAAAGCTATCAATGCATGTGCGTGGGCATCTCTTCCATCCCAACGAATCTTCTCTGCAATAGGTGCAGCAAAAACCACAGCACGAATAGGAATATGCAGAATATCATCATCTTCGACACCTTCTGCATCAGCTTCAGTACCTGCAGTTGTAACAGTTGCAGGTGTGATAGAGCGTTTTTCGACACCCTGCACAATGTTCCACAATCCTTTTGCAACCAATACATGTCGCATCATATAAGCCCATAATGGGTAGTTGGTACCATCCAACTTATCCTCAACAGCCAACATACAGAATACATCACTGCTTTCAGCCATGGCCGGTGACTAAAATACCTTGATGCAAAAAATTGACTGTATCTCAAAAAGTTGAACGAAACTGCCCAGACAAGTTCTGTTAAACTTGTAGCAGACTTCGAGACTCTTATATTGGCGAATAGAAACAGGTATATACCTTTGGCACAAAAAGACGAAATGGCCTGCACAAGCACTGCGATAGTGCATTCGGAGGCCGAAACGAGCTCAGATCGCGATTTCGACACCACAGAGCGAATCCGTTTTGATCTCAGAAACACGGTGAGTATGCTCACCAAAATTCGTGCAATTCTGAGATTGCAAACGGAGGAGTGTCGACAGCACCCTAGATGAAGCGACAACCTGCTCTGATACCAATTGTTGGAGATAGACGTCTGCGGAAGCACGCGAACAGCACAAGGAAGGAGAAGAAGCCTGGAGCACAACACACAATACTGAATGTATTACTAGAGAATGTACAAAGATAAGTAGCCCATTAGGGCAATAGGCGTATATACAAGCCGGGGGAAAAAAACCTCCTAAAGAGGGAAAAAGGTGCCCAGGCGGTCCTAGAGTGTTCACACACATCACTACCTAAATATATCAACACATAACAAGTGTCAAAGTAAGGCATTGCAATGTATCACTTCTTGTTATGATTTGCATGAATGTATGAAACTCTTTTTTTTGGCATATGCATTAATACATATCAAACAATCCAAAAAAAAAAACATTATTAGGCTGTGAGTTTTTTTGGATGAAACTTTGTAAGAATATTTTATCATTTGTAAGCTCTAAACAATAAGTGCATTTTATTTAGTTGAGACGTGGTTTTTTTGTAAGATATAGCCAAACCCCTCAAACAATGTGACTTTTAATATCATTTCATAATGTATGAGACTTTTTCTATGAAATATGGTCGTACAATACAAAATTATAAATTTAATTTGTAGGGATATTTTCATGAAGTTATTATTGTTTCTTTCTCCCTTTCCTATTCTTTCATCTTACATTTAGCAAGGGTTCATTGCATTGCTTGAGTTTTAATGTTCACATGTTTGCTCTTATAGGTTATCAATTGTAAGTTCTCATTTGTCCCTTGACCTAAGATAGGGAGCTATGGAGTATTTATATTAAGAAGTATATTGAAATAAATCAAGTGTTGGCACATTTTTGTATTACGTTAAGTGTTGAATTATGCCTATATTACATATAAACTATATCTATAATGCTTCATGCTTATTTCATACCAAGTCTATACTTCGAGATTCAATTTGTTAGTCAAAGTTCTTAACTTTTACTTTATCAACAATCACTTGATTCGAGAACGGGTGGCAGGCATTTCATGCTTATTGGGAATTTATGTATTTCTTATACGTAGCCTATGTTTTTTTTTAAGAAAGATATTCCCATAAAATTAGAAAACCTTTTCCTTGGCAATTAATGAACTGAATTACTTAAATTATTCAAACCATAGGTTAAACATACGATTCAAATCTCACTTTTGAACATTTGCTTGTAGCGCTAGTGCTTTCAATGGAAATCGAGACGAGCTACATTCACTGCATGTTTATCTTCTGGAAGGTTGTGAGGACATGTGTGCATGTTTTGTTTTGAGAATACCAAAAAAATGTGGATTCCTCTTACTCTTTTGGCATCAACTATATTATATGGAGTGCAAATACAAATACCCTAAATGTTTAACATAGAAAATCCCATAGTAGAGATGCATTGAGGAGCATTTGATGTATATGGTGGACTCCAACCATTACTCTTTATCTTCATCACACTATATAAAACCTTTTTCTTCTTTACCGATAAATGAATGTAATTCATATTCAAAGAAAGATACATATAAGTTAAGGACAAAAAACAGCAGGTTCATCAGCCCATCCTCCCCTTTGTTGGGGGGAGATGACACGATACAAAACTTATCTGTTTACAATTTATGTATTGAATTTGCCATTTGTTATCTGTTAGATACCCAGTCCCTGATAGATGCCTAGAGGATTTCCCATTGTTCTCGGCCATCGTTAACTTCATTACCTCCAAGTGTCTTGCATACTTCTTGGCATAAATACTCGTGTACATGATACTTTGAGATGAAATGTCATCATACAAATACAGAATCGATTTATGATTCAAATGCCCATAATCTTACCTCATAATTCTCTAAGTCTGACACGATAAAGCCTAATATGTGGAAGAACTAATCCCTCAATAATCAACCAGAGATGACTTGTGGCGGAAAACCTTTCCTCATAGCTATTCTCTCAATTTCATGCAGTTTCCTAGGTGATCTTACCTATACTAGGGACAACAAGATAAAACCTAATATGGAAGTACTAGTCTCTTCACAATCAACCAGCAGACCTAGGTGACTTGTGTCACAAGACACATCCTTCCTCAAAGTCATTCTCTCAATAATACAGTTTCCTGTTCATTTCTGCACAGGATGAATAATTCCAACCTCTCACAAGGAACTCAAAAGGCTTGTGATTTAACTAAATCTAAGCTCTTCCTGGTGTCTTCCATGCTGCACTGCACCCATGCCTTCATTTTAAGAAAACATGGTCACATCAGTAGCTGCATCACCAGGCTTCAGTTGGATGCTCAAAACAATGTCTGGCCCGCATTATATGTCCATAAATTCTGCAGCTTGTAAGCAATGATGTCAAACTCAGAGAATTGGGTGAGATAGGCATAGCCTGCAAGAAGGTGGTACCCTCTTTTAAACTTCCTGATCGGCCAAGAAGATCTAGGATACAATTAGAGTGCTGTAAACAAGGCCAAAACCTAAAGTCTCTTGTCAATGCCTGTACACAGACTTGCCCATCTTCAGCCAGCCCAACATGGCTGAAAGCACTCAACATAGTCATATAAAGAATTTTATCTGGGCTCAACCCTCCTTGACACATCAAGTAGAGACACTGTCTCATGGATTTGAAGTCTCCAATTAGTGCATAACCTCCTATTAGAGCACTCCAAGACACAACATCAGGGCTCTGCAACCTGTCAAATGTTGCTTGTGCCTCTTGGGGTCTGTTACATTTCATGTACAAATCAACAAGAGTGTTCTGGATTATTAAATCTGATTGAGAGCGACTTTGTAGTATGTGCATATGTATTATCTTTCCCTGATCTAGAGCCCCAACAGAGCTGCAGGCCAGCAAAGCTGAAGTAAAGGTGGCATCCTCTGGCTTAAGGTCTTCATGTTGCATTCTGCTGTATAAATCTAGGGCAACGAAGCCTTGTCCGTACTGAACATATCCTGATATCATAGCTCCCCAAGAGACAACATTTTGTTCTATTGACTCATCAAACACATTCTGTGCATCCTCTAAGTAACCACACTTTGCATATAGGTCTATAAGAGAGCTTCTTACAGCTACATCTGAATGAAAGCCACATATAACTATCTGTTTGTGCAGCAGTCTACCTTCAAGAATCATTCTCATGTCAGTAGATGCCTTCAGGATACACAGAAGAAGTGGAACATCCAGCTGAAGACCATTCTCTGTCATGTCCTTGAAGTGTTGAAAGACAAGGTGGCTCTGTTTATGTTTTACAAGACCCATAAGTATAGTGCTCCAAATTACATTGTCATGACTTGGCAACAGCTTAAAAATTGTCCATCCCTCCATTAGGTACCCACATGTAATGTACATCTCGGCAAGAGCTGTTCCTACAATGAGATCAGCCTCAAACTTGCTGCCAACAAGTTCATAATGAATAAGTTTACCTTCATCAAGGGCATTTCCTACTGCGCAAGCTTTTATAGCTGCCAATAACACAGCTCTATCAGGTTTGATGCCCTCCTGAAACATTCTTTCAAAGAGTTCAATAGCAATATGCGCATGCTCATTCTGAGCATATCCTGCTATCATCACCCCATATGTGACCAGATCCCGATATTTCAGAGAGTCAAATACAGTTCTGGCTTCTATCAAACTACCACACTTACAGTACATATCAATAAGACTGTTCCCAATAATCAAATCCATGTGTTTAGTGACTTTGATCACATGATCATGAACCAACCTGCCTTGAATAATGCTGCCAATATTGCCACTTGCCTTCAGTACAGCAAGAAAAGCAACTCTGCCAGGTTCTATTCCAGCTCGTTGCATGCTCCTGAAACACTCAATTGCTAAACCTTCCTGTTGATGGTCTACATAAGCGTTGATAATTGTACTCCATGCGACAACATTGGGCTCAGGTATCCTAGTGAAAACATTTTCAGCCTCATGCAAGCAGCCACATTTTGCATATAGGTCAATAAGGCTGCTTCCTAATGTGACATTTCCCTCGAGTTCAAGCTCTACAATATGGCTATGTATCACTAATCCAGGAACTACTGCAGCTAAACTGCAGCAGGCCTTCAGCATGCAGAGAAACATCACCCTATCTGGATTGATGCGTTTCTTATTCATCTCACTAAAAAGTTGGAAAGCCATAAGGCCTTGTCCACAATGAGCGCACCCTGCAATCATTGCAGCCCAGGAAACAATATTTCGGTTCTCAAGCTTTTTGAAAACAGAGTATGCCATCTCCATCTTTCCACACTTCCCATACATGTCGACAAGTGTACTGCCAACTGCAATCTCAGATTCAAGGCCACTCTTAACAATGTGAGAATGCATGACCATGCCATGCATGGGGTCTTTGATGTTTGTACAGGCTCTCAGCACGCCAAGATAAGTAACCAAATTTGGTTGAAAACCCTGCTGGCACATTTCATGGTAAATTTCTAGTGCTTTTCTACCCTGGGAGCTTTTTGCATGGCTAGATATCATGGCGTTCCAAGAGCATATTCTATTAGGGTAGGATGTTTTCAACACAACATCTGCCACACCTTTAAGATGCTCCTTACAAACATTGTGGGAGAGAAGGTAATCCATCGCAAGTGAATTAAGTGCATCTATGTTTGTCAAGTCTTAGCTTTGAATAGGTCACATTACCAGAAATTAATTCTGACCTCGGCATCCATCCCCTCTTGCAAGTAACTTTATTTCAACGTCGCATGTGCATGAATTGATAGCTCCTGCGACACTTCTACAAAAAGGGGCCGATGGGGATCCTTGAATGCGAACCCAGGTGGACGCTGAGCTCGAGCTAACGCCCACATAGTCGCAGACGACAAACCTGTAATGAGAGCGGGAAACTGTGCTACCCAAGAGCATGAAGTGCGTACGCATGAATCAATCAATGGAAATGGAGAACACGCTCTTCTCCACTTGAATGCCTTCTGTGGATGAGGAAGCGGCCGTCGGGGGCCTGTTGCGCCCATGTCCATCAAATATGCAACTGGTACCTGCATAGAGTGCGCATATGGCAGGTAGCTGCCGTTTCTAACATCGACTGCTAGAACTGATAAAAAAACGTTCATGAGTTTTATGCCCATGCATAAATTGTAAGTCAAATAATACGTCGAGTTTTTTTTTTTGAATGGAGATTCGGCAAACACCTACTTTCGAGAGCTTTACTTTCGAGAGCTTTAACTTTGAAAGAAGAACTCTATAGATGGCTGGGCATAGTACTCACGACTCACAAGACTCCTCATATCCCACAACACAGGGATTAGACAAGTTACAATTCGTTTCAATTAGTTTAGACTGGCCGAAGTCATTACATATTCAACATCGGGACTAAACTTTGGACCTCCACCTCAAGAGACCAAAGACTCAACCACTAGAACAATGGGACATGAACATAATACATTGAGTTGAAGGGTAAGTTATTGTAAGTCAAATAATATGTTGAGTTGAAGGGTAGCTTTGAAGCTTAATTCTTTAAAAAATGAATGGTCACTATGTAAAGCTTCAAAAAATCAATTTGAAACTCTTGAAGAATAGTTTACGTCATTTTTTATGAAAGGAGGGAGCTCTTCATGTCAAGATCCATATTAGAAATGTGGGAAGTTTATTTTAATCCTTGTACTCTCCATATATGACTCACCCTCCGACCTGTATGAAGTAAGTGTTCCAATTGTGCCATATACCCATCCCATCTCCCTCTCTGAAAGAATCCCTCTCCTATCCACCTTCCATTCTCTCTCTCTCTCTCTCTCTCTCTCTCTCTCTCTCTCTCTCTCTCTCTCTCTCTCTCTCTCTCTCTCTCTCTCTCTCTCTCTCTCTCTCTCTCTCTCTCTCTCTCTCTCTCTCTCTCTCTCTCTCTCTCTCTCTCTCTCTCTCTCTCTCTCTCACACACACACACACACACACAAAGATGTGATGACAGTTCCCCAATATCTTCTCCCAATTTTCATGTAATGAGGATCTCACAGAGGGTTCTCTTGAATGTGTCATGATGAAAGGGCAAGGTAATCCCATTAGTGACTTCAACAAGCTCATCTCCTCTTCTTCTACATAAGGACAAGATGGATAAATGCAGGGGGGATCAGGAAATTGACTATTCAATAACCACGAGAACTTGTAATATCTATTAGACCTTGAAGTTGTTCAACACTTGCACTGGGAAGCAGTGGTGCAAGAAGCGTCTACGAGGAGCATAGTGAGGAGTTGGTGCTCTTGTGGTTTGGTGCCCAAACTAGCCTCACAAGGGAGACTTTTGGTGTATTCCCCATTCTTGGTTGTACTTTATCCAATTCATGTAATCAAATTCTTTCTCTTTTTTTTCATATGCGCATAGTTCCTTATACATAAGTATACTTATCAGTCTGCTTCTCTGTACTTGATTGTGGGTGCATTGTTAGTAGTTATTGTGCCTTATTACTCTTGAATAGTCCCCACTACCCCTTAAGGCAAACCCATAACCATCTACAATCATATATTTTTTATAAATCATCAAAATATGTAGTTTATTTTTACATCATATTATTAGGACAAGGCGCAAAACTTATAGGGGAAGTACATCATCCAATGTAACAATGAAGCATAAATGGCCTTTACAAATAGACTTCACTAGACCTTTGTGTCCCAATTTCACTCTTCTTGGAAAATTGGGTTAGGTTAGTACATAGGTTGATTGCTTCCACTCCATTACTAAGGGCATATACTTATTCACCCAAAGATATGTGGAGCTTACAATTTCATAACCCAACCATGAATATGTACAAGTGGATTCACTTTTCCTAAATGATAGAAAAAACACCTAAATGTGATTGTTAGATTGATGAGATAAATGATGGGAATCCAGCAATAACAATATTTAGGTGGTTAAAACTCATGAAATTCCTTTACCATATTGCTCATTTGTATTCAATATATGTCCTTCTAATGCTCCTAATATTAAAGTTTGTTTTTCAACATTCCCCCTTAAGCTTCAATATTGTATAGCTTATGGGTTTGGAAGCCTAAAATATATGGATTCTAATTAGGGAGCCTCTCATCCAACCTAGGGGCGATCAAGCAGGCCCCCCTCAGCTCGGTCATGGACTTAAATGTGTGAATAGAGTTGGAGCACCTGAGACAATCCATGAGCTTTTCTTTCTCTTTATGCATTTTTGGGAAGCCACTCATGCTTCTGTAAGGCATTATTATTTCCCATCTCCTCTCTCTAGAACTCTTTGCGTATGCAAAAGGGATCTCCCCCATAGTAAGCGTGAGTCTATCATATAAATTGGAGACATATATAATATGAGCCACCCTCTTTATTTATGCATTGCGAGGAATCCACTCGTGCTTGTATATGGGATTATTATGTCCCACATCCTCTCTCCCAAAATACACAAAAGGGATCTCCTCCATAGTAGCCATGAGTCTATCATCTAGCTTGGAGACATCTATGAGAAATATAAGCCTTAAGAATTAGGAGAAAAGGAAATTAAGATGGTTCTATCTCTCTTTTCCCATATTTATCTCTTTTGTTTGAATAGTATAATGGTCCACTTGTCTACAAGGTTAGCTTAGTCCACTCAAAAGCTATAGAGAATATTTTTCTCTTTACCTTCATAAGTAAGGAGAAGACTTACCTTTTTCAAAGTAAGTAAAAGTGCAAGTCTATTTTGGAGGACAAAGAGGAAGCACGGATCTTGAAGAAAGGTGTGGCTTCTTCAATTTTGACTTCAACCAAGGATAGCTTCCAAATCTAAGTATTTTTTTATTTCATTTGATGAGAAAAATGACTTTTCTAGTTGCTAAAGAAAAGGTTAATGCCTTCTTTTTTATTCCCACTCATGCTAAGCAACAAACACAAGTTGATGATATACCGTCCATGGAAGCTTTGGAAAAACATCTAAGGAGGGGGCTTAGAAGGTTGGACAATCAAATGAATCAAGGAGAAAGGAGCATGATGTCTCTCATGTCATGGCATTTCAAGTCCAAGACAACCAAGTTTCTACAAAACAAAGCTAATTCATCCTTCTTTTTCTTGTATTTGCTGCATAGGTATATGGAAATGATTGGGATCAAAGGATGGATGAAGCAATGGTGGAGATACGTATTATTTCTCATTTATGTTTACTTTGTTTGCCATGCTAGAGCGATGCATGAAAATGCATTTTAAATGGAGTAGGTGAGATCCACATGCACCTATAATGATGCATGAAGTTAATCATCTAAGTGAGACACGTAAGGCCAAGATGAATAGCAAGGTTTTTCACTAGCATGGAATGGACTCATCACATGAAGATTGTCGAGAGTTAAACATAGAAGTTTTATTATAGTATGGCACAAAGAGGAATGGAGATCATGAGCATGCGTGAAATGTAGACTAATGCATAAAATGGAATTACATGTATTCTTCTCCATTCTTCTCCTAGAATTACTCAAGCTCCTTTCAACTAAAGAATCCCCCAACAAAATTTGGCATGCACGGTGGGACAAGGCCGCTTGAGCATGTTGGGTGTGTGTAGAAGTGCGAGAGACACACGAGAAGCACACACAAAGAGCACAAATGCAGCAAGAAACACGGAGAAGACGATGGCTAGAATAGCTCTCTCTATTGATCGATAAAACTAAACTGAAGTAAGAGCTGAATAATATCCCTAAGTACAAAGTACCACCACATATGAGAGTATCAAGTATGTGGTAACATGGGGAAAAAACCTCTAGCCAGCACTAGAGTAAAAAGTGCCCATGTATAGGGAAAAGGTTCACATCAAAGCTACGCGAGGAACACATAAGTGTAACAAACCCCCTTGGAGCGAATGATGTGAACACATACAGAGAGTGACAGATCAGCCACCACAAGGTAACAAGCCTAAAGCTTTGCGAAAAGCTTCAAAATTTTCCCGTGGAAGAGCTTTGGTGAATATGTCTGCCACATTATCTTGTGTAGGCACATATATCAAATCAATATCTCCTGCATGAAGGTGCTCTCTCACATAGTGATAATGCACCTCAATATGTTTGGTCCGTGCATGAAACACTAGGTTTCGTGCAACAGCCAAAGCACTCTGACTATCTGTGAGAATATGCGTAGTAGCATCAATCTCCATGCAAGGATCCATCAATAGGCGTCTCAGCCATATACACTCCACTGTAGCTGTGTGTTGGAAGCAGTCAGAGGCACAGACGCCACGGAAGCATGTGAAGACGAAGCAGGGAGCCAGTCGGACCATTTTTTCAAAACAATTATATTTTTATTACTTCTTCAAACATCCAACAGTGATTTTCATCACTCTTGTAACATATGTAATATAGACAAAACCCCATTTTTGTAATCCATAGCTCCATTTTGTGCAAGCCGAGGAGTCCTCGAGCTTGAGGAGCTTAGGTAGAATACTCGTACCAAATTTCGTTATTTTTAGACATCGTTTACCCTCCCAAATAGCCTCTAGGACCTACTTTTTAACTAGGCCGGTCACTAGATGTGAAACCGGTCAAAACTAGTCTAGAAACTATAAAAAGAGCTAGAGAGCTCATTTTTGAGGTTGGTTCATGTTAGCTTGTTGGAGATTAGAGTTCTTTTGAGCTTGTAAGAGTATTCTTGAGTAATAGAGCTAAATTCCACCTTCCATTGTGTCTTGCTTGTCTCTTCATTGTGTGTGTGTATGTGTGTGTGCATCTTTGTGCTTCTCACCTTCACTCTCACATCATCTCACGTTCACGATCTTCATATCACTCCTACCTCTCCCTCGGATTGACATTAAGGAGGTGAAGCTTCTTAACGTGGTTCTCACCATTGTGCTAGAGCAACACCAAATTTGGCGCCGTTGCCGGGGATCGAGTCTAGGACGAATGTGTGATGGTAAGAGTATAGCAAGAAGTGGCGTTGGAAGGTAAAAATTTCAGTTTTTGTTGTTGTTTTTACTTAGTTTTTAGTGTTTTTCACTTTCTCCATACTCCATCTTCATCATTGCATCATCATCTCCATCTCCAAAAAAAAAAAATCAGAAAATTCACCATATCCACCCATTCACCTCATTTCCCCTCATTTGTGCATGCGAGGGAGCGAGAGAGAGTTTTTGCGCTTGTATGCACTTGTGTTTTCTTGAGTTTTCTTGCAGGTACAGAGCTTCAGAGCATCAGGAAAGCTTCCAAAAGGTAAAAAATGTACTTTCTGTCAGAAATTTCCGACTGTGTCGGACCATCGCGATGGTCCGCCAAGTTCGGATTTTGAGGTAGGCGACCACACCACGAGGTAGGCGATCCTTGCGCACACACGGCACCATAGTTGCATTTCAAAAATTCGTCATTTGGTGGACCATCGCGATTGGCTCGGACCATCGCGATTGTGTCACACCATCGCGATAGGCTCACGCCATCGCGACGGCTCGGCCGGACCATCGCGACGGTTCGCTTTTTCGGACCATCGCGACGGTTCACTTGAGCCATCGCGACGGTCCACTTGGACCATCGCGACGGTTCATTTGACCCCGGACCATCGCGATTGGCTTATGCCATCGCCACGACAGTGCCACGTGTCACGATAGACCATCGCGACGGTTCAACTTTTGGACCATCGCGACAGCCCAAAATCGGACCATCGCGATTGGCTCAAGCCATCGCATCGCGGACCATCGCGACGGTTCACTTCGGACCATCGCGATTGTCCACCGTTGACCGTTGACCGCGCCATCGCGATTGTCCGCCTGATCACGCCATCGCGACGGTTCATTTTTCGGACCATCGCGACGGTCCATTTCCACGCCATCGCGATCGTTCAACTTTGACCGTTGACCCGCGCCATCGCGATTGTTCGCCTTTTCGGGCCATCGCGATTGTCCAAATCCCACGCCATCGCGACGGTTCGCTTGGACCATCGCGACGGTCCCAGACCATCGCGATTGCCCACCCCCATCGCAAATTTTGGACTTCAATTTTTGACCAATTTTGAGGGTATTTTTGGAAAATTTTTGGACCATTAGACTCATAGGAGACCCCTTAGCTCATATTTGAAGGAAAATTGGATTGTCAATTTTTACCCCCCAGGACCTGAACGCGTGTAACTTTCTCATCCGAAGTCCGTTTTTTGAGCTTAATAGCTCGTTAGAAAGCTCGTGACGAGTACTACGTGACCTCAACTGTTTTTTTCATAAAGTATACGTCTATTTTTGGATAGGCTAATTTGAGGTTCACCTAGTTTGGGGCTAGGAAGTCAGGGGGCACACATTGAAAATTTGAGCTAAAAAGGCGTATATACTCAAGTGTTTAATCATCTTGTGAATTGGTCTAACATTGGAATTTTCCAGGTCTAGCAAGGGCAATCCAAGGCAAGCAAGCAAGGCAGTGAGGACAGCAAGGCTTGGGAAGCACGGCTTCTTGGGCAACAGGACATCAGAGCAACCAGAAAAGCCGACTCGAGGTTGGAAGATTACTCAACCCCCTCAGTCAATTTTTAGCTTAGGCTAAACGGTAGTTGTGGATTAACGACGATAGGAACGCCTCAAGTTTAAGATACTTAATTATTTCAAGTCTAAGACTTAAAGTAAAGGTGTGTGTGACGCGAAAACCTAAAGAAAAGAACATAAGTCTGACGGAACGAAAACTTAAAATCACCACGAAAGTCGAATTCCTGACGCATGTATTAAGACAAGAATCCAAAGAGAAATTAAAAGGAACCAAGAATTGATCACATAGAACCATTGACGATCTAAGTGTGTAATTGAGTGAGCAAGGAAGAAAATTAATGAACCTTAGATCAGGCAAACATATAGGTAAGTCGGACAGAAGAAGCCTTAGATCATCAGAGGCTAGTGTAAGAACCACCGCACGATCTTGGGCTCAGCAATTGAACAGTAGTTATCCCTACGAGTTGAGCTCAGAATCAAGTGAATCAGAAATGGCATTTAGCACAGACAGACCAGCAGGAGGGTCTAATGTAGCATACTTAGAAAAACCTGAAGGACCCTATAGAACGCAGTTAGAGTTTCTCCGAACCAACCGATTAGGTGCTCGCATCTATGAGGATGGGTTGCAGAGGCAAGTGGTGCAACTGCACAACCCTGATCAACCCATTGGATTGGAAAGACCAGTGGTGAAATTTGAGAGAGACGCTTACATAGACAAAGAAGGAACCATGTACATCCTAAGTACGCAACCAAACGATACTAATGAGTTTGGCACAATCCAATTAGAGACAGAAGGGAAATTTCAAGGAAAAGAACCGTTAGAAGAACCTAGAACACCGAGAGGGAAATCAGTATTAACAAGAGTACTCATCCCAGAGTGGATCCCTCAAGATAACAGGAGCACCGAGTTGTTCATAAATAAAGAGACAGACGAAGCCTTTTGGAGGTACAGAAAGGAAAACCCTGGTGAGGTAGGCATCATTACAATCTACGAATTCAAGGACCCAGATACGCCTGGAAAGGTTGTATACCTGGATGAAACTTCAGAAAGAGTCTTTGTGGTGCCTGAGCGCGCTAAAAACACATACACATGGAGAGGTGAATTGATATTCCCTCCACTTAGAACAAACATGAATACAAGTCAACAAGGGGCAGGAACATCCTCAGCCCATGGAAATCAAAGAGAAGGAAATCACGAGAGACCGGAGGTAAGCTTCACTCACCCCATAGGGAGAGATAGAACAACCACGAACGCTAATAGGACGGATAGACAAAGAGAACATGGAATACCAGGTGGTAGAGATGATTTTCCTCTACCTAGACCACGTGAGCACGCAAGAGTTTTGAGACCCACTCAATTAGTAAAATCCATGAAGAATTACTTTGATGGGACAGGAGATCCCTATGACCATGTCGCAGAATTCAAGCAAGTACTAAGAGCAGAACAAGTGGAAGACATGTTCACGCAGTACAATGCATTTGGACTAACGTTAAAGAATACAGCTTTAACTTGGTTCCAACCACTGCAACAAAGGCAATTTAGAGACATCCATCACTTTTTAGAGTCATTCATCACTGAATTCTCTAAAAGTGGGGTTAGACATGATACGTCTTCGCTGATTCATAGTTTTAAGCAAACCCCTCAGGAAACAGTAAGACTGGCAGGTCGTAGATTCAGACAATATGTCGAACGATGTCCAATGCAAGAGCTACCCTCACAAGCCAAACAAGTATCACTGTTCCTAGATGGCTTGTTGAGCGCTAAGCTACGCTCTTATGTGTACCTAAAAGAACCCAGAACGCTAGAGGAGTGTGTAAGAATATGTATAGACATTGAGGACAACTTAGGAGATGAATTAGAACTCTCAAAGGTCTATAAGGACTCAGATTGTTCTTCTCTAGCATCCACAAAATTGTCTAATTCGATAGAGGATCTAGCAGAAAAAGTGGCCCAAAAACTAGGAGTTTCTAGTAAACAGGTGCCCAAGCTACCTACAAACGTACGTTGTTACACTTGTGGTGGAAATCATTTGGCAAACATGTGCCCCAATGCACCTCAACCTCACGCCAACCCTAGTGGCCAATATTGCACAATTGAGAGAAGATACACGAATCATACGGCTCAGGACTGCCCATACAACAAACAAACCGTGAGACAGAACTACCCACAAACATACCAGCAGCCAGGTAGGTATCAAGGCCAATACAATGCTCAGCCTTATTACTATAGGCCTCCTCAGAACTACCCATACCAGACTCAACAAAGACCTCAACCCGTCTTAGCTCAGCAGCCACCCCCACCAGCGAATGTCATCTCAGTCAAATATGCGGCTGCAGAAGAGAACCTAAGTAGGGCCTTAGTGCCTTCTTCACCCCTGATCACCGAAAGTGACCCGAACTCAAACAGTTTTGACTCTACCCATGTAACTAGTCCACCAGCTTATTACACGGAGTCACCAGAGCATGTGGAGACATATCAATATGATAGTCCACCAATGGAACCTAGTTGGGAGTCAGATTATACTAATGTGATGTACACAAACCCAAACCCAAACCCACGGCCCCAACTGAGACAACAGAGACCACAGGGCCCTAGAGGGCTATGCTTTAGGTGCCAAGGAGATCATTTCATAAAGGATTGTCCACATCCCCCAATAGCAAGGCAATCGCAGTACTATAGCATCCAAGGCTTTTGCGCCGATTGTGGCAAAGAACACATAATCAAAGATTGTCCTAAGAACCCAGTTAACACATCAAATGTGACATCGATCAACGTGATAGGTATTGTAAACAACGCAGATGGATCCAACCCTACGTACGTGCCTATCCAAGCGATAACCAGAGCCCAGGCGTTCTTACAAAACCAACAGCTTAATCAAGAGAAAGTAGCCGGAACTAGTGAAGTTGCAGAATCGAGTAGTAAAAAGACGAAATCTTGGAAAGATTCCAGAGAAAGAATAAAGAGAAAATGGAGTAAAAAGATAAGTGAGTTGGAAGGAAGTTTAAGAGAATCTAGAGCCAAAATCCAAGAATTGGCTTCACAAGAATTAAATCAAGAAATCCCAGCTCAGAAATCAGGATCGGTTTTAGCGGAACCCATACCAGAGGATCTAGACATGATGTTTCGTGCATATCAGGCGAGAATAAAAGAAGGACCTCAAGTAACGGAAATGAGTAAAAACTACCCTCGAGCTGATCTAGAAATTGAGAGAACTAAATTGTGCATGAAGATGGTAGAGTTAGCACAAGCCTTGTTCGAAGCCTCTAGATATCTTAATTGGAACAACATGGCAAAACCAGAACTACACTTTCAAGGACTAATGGAGAGGCTAGAACACTTGATTGAGAGCAAAGAGAAAAAGGATCAGCATAGGAACCCTATTATCCCAGAGACACCGAAAAGGAATCCACCATCCCTGTCTCAAGTACCCAATACAGAGAGTCAAGATAATC
Source organism: Ceratopteris richardii (assembly GCA_020310875.1). Taxonomy (NCBI): domain Eukaryota; kingdom Viridiplantae; phylum Streptophyta; class Polypodiopsida; order Polypodiales; family Pteridaceae; genus Ceratopteris; species Ceratopteris richardii. The sequence continues at coordinate 98,798,226 of CM035426.1, forward strand.
TATCTTCCATACATAAGTACTCACACGAATTTTTGAGAGAAATCCAAGAAGAGAAATGGAGAAAAGAACAAGGAACTCATCCTCCTATTCAAGAAATAGACGACTTGCAGGAACAATTTCCCCGGGACATCCCCTCTATATATGGTGATGTAGAGGTGGAACACCTGAGTGAACCCACAGGATTTGAATCTAATTCTTTACAAGAATTACCTCAGTTCACAGGGCCTTGGGAAGCTAAGTCTATTAGTATGAGAGCACCCACGATAATAGTGAGGAATGAAGACTCAGTGATCCCTAGGAACACGGAAGTGATCAAGAATACTAAAGTACAATGTAATCTCACTCTGGAGGAACTGTTAAAGGTAAAACCAGAATTGTGGAAGCACGTAGCAAACCAATTCCCTGAGCTAGCTACCACACCCTCTCAGATAGGATCACATAAGAAGGTACCAGAGATACCCGTGGAAAAGATTGGAGACGTAAGCGAAGGAGAGGAAGGTAACACATATCTTCCAATAACCCATCAGGGCTACACCACGAAAGCCATCTTAGATTCAGGAGCCGGAGTAGCTATCGCTACTACCGCCTTATGGAAACGTTGGGGTAAGCCAGCACTCAGACCCACTAGGATGAAGCTGCAAATGGCTGATGGACACATAGAAAAACCATTAGGCTTACTAGAAGGCATATCTCTCACCACTTGTGGTGTAGAATTTGAGCATACTTTCGCCATTTGTGACTTTGCTAAAAATCATGCGTATGAGATGATATTGGGACGACCATTCATGCGTCAGTTGCAAATCGTACAAGATTGGGGAACTAATTCCTTGTACTTGCAACATTTAGGAGTGACTACCAAAGTCAACCTTAAAGACTATTCACATAGAGATGTACCCCCAATACAATGGAATACCATCCATAAGACACCAGTAGAGACGGAATCCGTGCACTCATTAGAATCAGATCCTTCTTGGTTGCATGAGGATACCCATTTATGGATGTGTAAAGTAGCCAAACAAGAGGAAGAACGTTTAGAAGCAAGGACCTCAGGTGCAGAACAACATCCACGAACCCTTCAAGATCCAGCCTACGCACCTGTAGTATTCCCGGACGAGGAGTTTGAACCCCATGGTTGGGCAGAAATCCTAGCAACCATGGATGTAGCCATCAATGAAGAACAATGGACACCCCACTGTGACGAGGATGGCTATGACATTTCAGTTTTTACGATAGAGCCAATCATGGGCGATGCAATTTTAGAAGAGTGCGAACCAAACACTGATACATTTGAGGATGCAAGCGATTTTGATTTAGAATCAATTATCATGGACCCACCCTTTGCATCAGAGGAAGAATATTTCTACGAAGTAGAGACTCACACTCAGAGACACGAAGAAATTACGAACGAGGTAAGGTTAGCCACAGAAGTGACTACCAAGAGTGAAGGCAAGAAAAGAAAGAAGAAAGAAGCCATGTCAGAAAAAGAAGAATCTTTATTTGAAGTACCCGAGAATTTCAAGAAATATGAAATCGAAGATAGAAGAATCATGGTACAAATGCCCAATAGGAAAGAGAAGGATGGACAAGTATATGATAACCGAGAGAAAACCAAGAAAGTAATAGTTGCCATAGAAGGAGAAGAAGAAAAATGCACATACATAGGGCATGATTTGACGACTGAAGAAGAAGAAGAACTAGTTGCCCTATTGCGCGAATATAGAGATGTTTTTGCTTGGAGTTACAAAGATTTGAAAGGAGTAGATCCGGATATATGTTCTCATAGAATCCCTATGACTCCAGATGCGAAACCGACAAAACAGAAACCGTACACGTACAATGATAACTACGCTGCGAAGATTAAAGAGGAGATAGATCGGTTGATAGAAGCAGGATTCATTTACGAAATTGAGCATACCGAATGGGTATCCCCCATTGTGGTTGTGCCCAAGAAGAATGGAAAATTGCGTGTGTGTATTAACCTTAAAAAAGTTAATGCCGCCACGATTAGAGATAGTTATCCTCTTCCTATCACGGAACACCTATTGGAAAGAGTTGCGGGCAAGGAAGTTTACAGCTTTCTTGATGGATTCTCAGGCTATAACCAAGTAGCCATTGCTCCAGAAGACCAACACAAGACGGCTTTTGCCACAGAATGGGGCATATTTGCATTTCGTGTAATGCCATTTGGCTTGACAAATGCACCCGCTACTTTCCAGCGACTCATGTGTCATGTTTTTAAGGAATTCTTACGCAAGAGCTTGGAAGTTTATGTCGATGACCTATGTGTGCACTCAAATGTAAGACAGACACATATCCCAGAGTTGAGACAAATATTTGACAAATGTCGAGAATATCAGGTTTGTTTGAACCCAGAAAAATGCGTTTTCATGGTCAGACAAGGCAAAATTCTAGGACACATTGTGTCAAAAAATGGAATCTCTACGGACGAGGAAAAGGTGAAGGTAATTGCAGAATTACCTAGACCAACTAATGTGAAGGAGGTACAGGCATTTATGGGCCATTGCGGTTATTATAGGAGATTCATACACATGTATGCAATCATAGCCAAGCCTCTGTACTCTCTTTTAACCAATTTTGAGTGGACAGATGAATGTGAAAATTCATTCAATGAACTCAAACGACGCTTGTGCTCAGCACCTATATTGACTACCCCAGATTGGAGTAAGCCATTCCATGTACATGTGGATGCATCCAATTACGCCATAGGATGTGTGTTAGCACAACCCACGAATGAAGGTAACATAGATCTCCCCATAGCCTACGCGAGCAGACAATTGAACGCAGCAGAGAGAAATTACACCACGACGGAACGAGAAGGATTAGGGATGATCTACGCTGTAAAGAAGTTTAGGCACTACTTGTTGGCCAACAAATTCAAGTTCTTTACAGATCATCAAGCCCTATTATATTTAGTCAACAAACCATGTAACACCGGACGACTGATACGTTGGTTTCTATTACTCATGGAGTATGATTTTGAAGTGGTAGTTAGGAAAGGAAAGACGCATCTTAGAGCTGACCACCTCTCAAGATTAACCTCAGGAGAAGCCCCTCAAGGAGTAGCGGATGACCTACCAGATGCATACTTGTTTAACCTTGAGATAGCTCCAGAATGGGCTAAGCCTTTAGTCCCTATTCTCACATACGGACCCAAGAATCCTAGGATAAAGATCAAGGAAGGAGAGATTACCAAGTCTCAGAGATATCAAATAATGGCAGGAAGCATATACAAACAGGATAATCAAAAGATTCTTGCTTGTTGTGTAGATGAATCAGAACATGCGAAATGGTTGCAATTAGCACACATAGGTGCACTAAAGCAACATCATTCGAAACAACGGACATTACAGACTCTGCATAGACTAGGAGTATATTGGCCTACGATGGAAGCAGATGTCTACAAGTTGTGTAAGGAATGCCATGTTTGCTGTGAAAGACCACCAGTAGAACATGCTACATTATATCATGTGTCCCTCACACCAGACTGGAGTGAACCTTTAGTGACTTACTTGAGGACGAACACATTCCCTCAAGGAATGACCTTAGCTCGACAACGCAGTCTAGAGCAGGAAGCTCAAGACTATTCACTTATTGGCGATAACCTATACAAAAGAGGACGAGACGGATATCTAAGACAATGTGTTCATGAGAGCGATTATCTGAGAATACTAGAGACTGCACACCAAGGTGTTGCAGGAGGTCATTTTGGACCAGATAGGATAATCAAAGCCATTCTCTTTGCAGGATTATGGTGGCCCACTCTTCACATGGATGCACATACCTATGTAAAGAGATGTGACGTGTGCCAAAGAACTCAGTTTCCTACTCGCAGAGATGAAATGCCATTGAAACCCATGATGGGCGGACGTGCATTTTCTAAGTGGGGTATAGACTTTGTAGGACCCATTAACCCCCCTGCAAAAGGTACACATGCGGAATACATTATTGTTGCTACAGATTATCTGACGAAATGGGTAGAGGCAAAAGCCACAAAAAAGAATGATGCACACACGACTGCAAAATTCTTATTTGAAAATGTCTTTACAAGATATGGACTGCCTATAGAGTTAGTGAGCGATCGAGGCACTCACTTTCTAAACCAAGTCATTGAATATTTGTTACAGGATTTTATGGTGATTCACAAGAAATCTGCACCATATCATCCTCAGGCCAATGGTCAGGCTGAAAGCACTAACAAGATACTTTGTACCGTACTGACGAAACTCGTGAACAATAAACGTTCAGATTGGGACAAACAGCTACATCACGCTGTTTGGGCATATCGAGTGGCCTACAAGACCGTACTCAATGCAACTCCCTTTCAGATGGTTTTTGGTCAGAATGCAGTGCTTCCTTTGGACTTCTTGATACCGACCCTTAAGGTTGCACAAGAACATCAGTGGACCGGCCATGAATTATCGGCGAGAATAATGGACTTGGAACGATTAGGAGAAACAAGGCTGAGGGCAGCAGCAGGAATATACGCAGCGAAGAAGCGACAGAAAGCATATTTTGATGCACATGTGAAAGATAAAGGCCTAAAAGAAGGAGATTTAGTTCTAGTGTATACGCTGAAACAGCATGCACGCAAGTTAGAAAAGCGAGGTTATGGACCTATGATCATTAACAGACTCTCGACTAGTGGAGCAGTACAGTTAGCCACCTTAGAAGGAGATGTAATGCCTAATTACATTAGTGGCTGTAGAGTCAGGCTATATCAAGAACCTCTTACTGAGGATATGCTAAGACGACTCACGTTGGCAAAGAAGCGTAAGGAGGAAGAAAATAGAATACGAGCAGAAGCTCAGGCAGAAGCCATAGAACGCATTAAGCGCATGAAGCTAAGAAGACAAGGACTAGGGAGAGAACATTATAACCATCTGGAAACATCACCCAGATATCCCATGGCCATGTGTCAAGTAAAATCAACCACTCATCCGAGCATAGTGGATAGGAGACCATTCATTACAGTGAGGCTAGAGCACGGTAACCATAGCCAAGAACTCAGGGCTTTGATTGACTCAGGTGCCGCTACTAGTGCGATTAGATGGTCCCACTATAAAGATTCAGGAATAGAAATGCGGCCAATTGAGGCATACCTCATAGGCCTAGGAGGCATGGAAACCCCTTGCATGGGTGAGGTGGACTTTCCTATCCTCATTAAGGATGTGATCATGACAGCGAAATTACTAGTGTGCCATGATGACGACCTGATAGAACCCCTAATCCTTGGCCAAGATTGGCTATACGATCACTCAGTGGACCTAAATCTTAGACAAGGCTCCTTACAGATTGGAACCTTAGAGCAGAAGCGAGTGATACCGCTTGACTTCCCTAACGGCATTCCGCTTGACGGTTGTGACCCTAGACCCAAGGAAATGCATGCGACGGAAGACAGGAAGATCTTTGATCAGCTCAATCACGCTACGTCCACACCAACCCACTCGGGCTTGGCGATGGATGAAAGTCAATCAGAAGGACGACAGGAGATCTTCCCTGGGACTTCCTGCAAACTAGAAGAGACAGCTACCCAACAGCAAGGGCAGAAGGGCACAATCAGAGGTCAGGTGGGTTGCATCAGCGGCCAAATGAGCACGACACCCTACGGTGCTCATCCTTCCAAGCTTGTTGCGGACTGGCCTAGATTAACGTTACAAAAGGCATCACTTCCTGATGGGCAGGTCACGCAAGTGTTGGAACTCCCTTCTTTTCCAAAGCAGAGTGTCCATCTGACCTCTCAACCCCAGCAACAACAGAGTCGACCACGACAAAGGAACCCAGACCGACGGCAGTATCAGAAGACTCAACAAGGAAGGCAGTTTAGGCCTCCCAAAGGAAGCGGCACCAGACAAATATGGGTGCCTAAAGGACAAAAAGCACCGAAGGACTCCAACCAAGCAGAGATCAACAAGCAAAAGGCAGAACAGAAACAGAATCGATATCCACCATCCCCTCGACCTTCTTCTACAGGTCCAAGCATCCGACAAATGTGGATCGCCAAGAAGTACCTTACCCATAGACCCACACCCACGCGGATTTGGGTACCCAAACCATGTATCATAGCTCAATCCATAAGCCATGTAATACATAATCCTTACAAACCTTTTCACCCCTCGACACCACCACACCCGTTACCACCTTTTACCCCTCAGCAGAAACCCACCACCCGTTCAAGGACTCTTAGGAAATGGATACCGAAACGTGTCCAACCGTCTTCCCCTAACCCGTTGTCTAACTACCCCCCGACTAACCTACAACCTTGTACTAAATCACTAACCTTTAAACCTTGTAAAAATTCACCCACCATCATCACACATCACTCGTAATCTCATCGCTTCAAGAAATGTATGCATGATCTGAAACGTATAGGTGTCTAGAGACCTGCACTAGTGCTGCAAGAAACATTGCATCCATCACATCACAGCACTTGGCTACACGGGTTACGCATCAGTTATGGAAAGGGATTGCGGTCTCACTTTAATGGGATCATGATTAATTTCCATGCTAATGTGTTAATCTTTTGTAGCAGATCTTTCTCACTAGCGCACCAGCCACCATGCAAACTGACGAAGGAACATCAGGAGTAGGCCCCAGTGTAGCAGCAGTACCACTCAACGTGCTACGAGCAGAGTCTCACCCTACTGCTCCACCACCGGAATTTCAGGGATTTCCAGGGCCCATGCCTATCGATGACCCCCCTATGGGCTACACCGAAAAGATACACAGGAACTCTCATTGGTTTCAGGGCTTGGCAGGACCCCTCGCGGACGCAGACTTTATATTTGAATCCTCTCTGACTTTTGATGACCGCACGTGGGGAAAGTACCAGTTTTTCTCCAGAGAATTCGAAGCCCTACAAAACACTCAAGATTTAACTCATGTTTGGGCCAGAGCCGGTTTCACAGAATATTTCAGTGATCCTCTACCCAAACCAGATTTTTATAGGTGCTATTACTTGATCACTACCTTACTGGCATCAGAGAATAAGGACATCCCAGGAACCTTCATCTTGCCTACCCTAGTGGATGATCCACCTTACAAGAGATTTTATCTCTCTAAGGACCTAATCAGAGCAGCCATCAAGATTCATGGAACCCACACTCCCACAGACCGAGAGAGATTGATTCCAGAACCGATGAAACGTGGGGATGTCACGAAGTGGGAAGAGATTTCGGCCATCACACCTGAGTTGTCAAAGCCACTAAGAATATGCATGCAACATTTTGCCTTTCCAGCTCAGGACAGGTTTACCATGCCACACAAAAGAATATGGTTCGGATTATATTTGGCATGTACGGGACCTCAAACAGTTGATCTGGCTAGCTGGATCATAGATCAGATGTACCTGGCACAGCACAGATGGGAGCGTAAAAAAGTGCTTAACGGATGTTGTGCCCTCACAAGAATTGTGTATATGTGTTTGGCTTATGATTTGCCCATCGAGCGTGCATTAACAGGAGAGGAATTGAAGGCATTCAAGAGCACAGCGAAGAAAGCTAGGAAGCCCAGTAGGACACGGGCTGGTAAGCGCATGCGAGGCACCATCCCTTGCCTCCAAGTGCCAGAGTCGCCGTCACCACAACCCTCTCCCGAGCGACCACAGACAGAAGCTGAGCCCACGGTACAACCTATTCGCATACGGTTGTCCAGACCAGTAATTACAGAGGCCACCACTAGTACCGCTGCACCTCAGGCAGCTACCACCACAGAACCCCTCACCACAACTGCAGAAGCTCCCACCACCATTGGTGCGGAAGCGTTTTCTTTCCCGATACCACATATGGAGACCGACCCCATAAACACGACATTTGATTTTGAGATGCCTGATGCATTCTCAAACGAGTTTCAGTATTCAGAAGCACCACTGTTCTCCCAGGAATATGAACGTCCCAGCTACCCGACTACGCCGCGCGACTTGCCACAGGGACAAGCTGTGTCGGGCTCTGAAGAAGAAAGAACTGAAACAGACGACGATCAAGGCGACGATGAAGCCAGCCAGGGCTCACAAGAGGAACAGACAGAGGGGCAAGGCCAACAAACCGACACGCACGGAGACACCAGCACATATGAAGATGAAACTTTCGAAGCCGCAGCGTATACATTGGCCATAAAGAAATTATATCGGACCATGGAGAAAGTCTGGGCACGAAAGAAGTTAACTGAAGAGGAGAGCCAGGCATTAATTGAACAGGAACTCATCTCAGGAGGATTCGAAGACGCCTATATCAGAGGGTTCCGAGAGTTAGTCCAATCAGTAGGCTCCCATGAAGCACTCAGATTTTTACAAAGAAAGCAACTACCACAGTTCGATCCCCGCCGAGTGCGACTACTCTCAAAACCCGGGGAGTATATTCGTGTACCAACAGGAGCCCAATCTTCAGCACAAGCCAGGGAGGCATGCCTCGCCCCCGAACGTTCAGTAACCGCAGAAACCATTCTTGTAGATTCGCCACCCCGTACCACCATTGTACATACCACTACAATCCTCGAAATAACCTCCACCCCTTCGACTCCTCTTTCACCTCATCTTTCACCCACCCATCCTGTATCACCCGCACACCCACCTGTTTTCCCCACATCCACACCTGTACCAAGCAACGTAGCCACAACCTCTTCCTTACCCATTCATACCACCAGGCCCACACCCAACCCTCTGCATCCCTATATTAACCCCTTCACCCCTTCATCCTTCCCAGCGTTTCCCCCACCTCTAAGACCCCCATTCCCCTTCCTAACCCCTCTAACCTTCTCACCAGTCTCACCTCCCCAACCTACCCTAACCCCTATTTCCCCGTTTCAACAAACTATTCCAACAATCCCCCCTGTAAACTACTCCACGTTTGTAAATCCCGTATTCACACCTACGCAACCACCCACAATCACACCACTTTTCGCAGTCACAACATTAAACACGTCCAATGGCATGGACATATCACCACCCACCTCACCACCACCCACTACACTCACAGCACCCTCATATTTAGGCACTTCACAATTCTCCACAATCACCACTTCATCCACAGTCCCAACCCCGCTCCCCATTCCCACTGCATCTACTATCACTGCATCCTCATTTAGCACTTCACTACTACTATCGCCCACCATCGACACAGCATTTCAACACATGTTCGCATGCATGACGCAAGTCCGAGATGAGTTTGCATCACTCGGCACTAACTATCAACAGCTGCAGAAAACGACGAACGACTTGCAAACGCAGCTTAATTTGTTGTCAATTGAGAACGCCTCCCTGAACAGCCGGTACCAAGAGTTACGAGAGGCTTATCACAAGTTAGAAATAGAAAGTGAGGAAAAAAGCAAAGAGGCCACCGCGGATTTAGATAACCTACTTAGAGCCCAGACTGTCCGCAATGCAACGCTTACTAGAAATATGGGCTTATTGAGAAGACACTTAGCCGCAGCAAAAGAAGAGAACCAGAGACTCCAAGAGCAGAACAGAGAAAACTTGGAGGCGGCTTTAGATCATCCAGAACAGCCACTAAGTCCGAGCAGATTCAAGGCAATCCCATCGGAGTCGATGAGGATGTTGCTAGACGACCATGTTAGATTGCTCGAGGACTATGACCGTACAAATGAAGAGTATCAAAAGTTAAAGGAAGATCACAAACTGCTACAGCTCAAAGAACCAGCAACACAACAGGTACCAGCAGCAGCGGAATTACCAGCGCCTGTGGACCCTGCCCCTGAAGTTTTAGAGGAACTCAACGCACTCCGGGCCCAGGTAACAAACCTTGAATCTAGGATTGCCATCTATGAAGCACCACCAAGGCCAGACTCCCCACCTGAGCTACCAGCTGAGGAAGAAACTGTCACTATCCCGGTGGAGGAGACCTTCGAAGAGGCTTACGAACCGATACCCATCCCAGGCGGACGTGTCACGGCCGAAGGCCAGATGACCTACGAATTACCTACCCCCGCGTGGATGAAGACAGTAGAAGAACTCGGAACGACACACTCGGCCAGAGTAGAGGCACAGCTACATGCCATGGCCATAATTGAAGAAAAAATTTTACAATCACCATTCTTTGCTCAAATGGCCCCGCGACGATACATATCCGGGCATGAGCTTCAGTATAAACCATACTTTATGTTAATGGCAGAATATCAATTAACCATAGAGAAAGAAACCGGCATGAAACCGACGCATGCAACTCAATTCGAGCCAGCAGACTTGCCACCAAGGGCGCAGAGAGGTGAAATTCTTCAACCAGACTGGCGCAAAGATTTATTGCAAAATTATCCAGAGATGATGAGCACGTGGGTAAAAGCGCCGCTTCACTTAAAATTTAATCCGTGCTGGGGACCAGTACCACGACGCCGCTCTTGGACTGCCTTCGCTATAAAGCTACAGAACAATAAGCAGTGCCAAGACTGGTTGAACTACCCCTACTTCAAGCCACCAGTCGCGTTACCCACAGTAGGCTACATGATGGCGACGATCCGCCACTGGCTCCCTCGATTAAAACCTATGGATGATATAGCCGCGCAAATGACTGTCAAAATCTTTGACATGATGCAGATGGTCTTTAAAGTCTTCCGGCGCATCAAGGCTCCCCATGTCAACACCCCGGGCTTTGAACATGGCAACTTGGATTTAGTCTACGATATGAGCACAACGCCATCGCTACGGGTGTGTTACGCCTGGCACTGCAGGATCAAGTATCTACCGGCATGTTACAAGCAAACATTCGAAGAAATGTTCACCACCGGTTTTTGGGAGTACCATTCCGAAGTATTCATAAGCAGGCCGACACACTTATTGCAATTATTCGCCTGTGAACGAATGGTGTACTCCACACACTATCAGCTCCCACCACCAGACGAGCCGCAACCTATCGACTGGGAGAAACTCGAGGCTGATCTAGCCCGAGGTATTCGTGTCTCAGAGCACACCCTCGCTCAAGACCTCCTACAGAATTACATCCGGCAGACCTCACAACAAGGTTCTGTCAGGGACGACAGAAGCGAGAGGGAGGGGGGTGTTGGAAGCAGTCAGAGGCACAGACGCCACGGAAGCATGTGAAGACGAAGCAGGGAGCCAGTCGGACCATTTTTTCAAAACAATTATATTTTTATTACTTCTTCAAACATCCAACAGTGATTTTCATCACTCTTGTAACATATGTAATATAGACAAAACCCCATTTTTGTAATCCATAGCTCCATTTTGTGCAAGCCGAGGAGTCCTCGAGCTTGAGGAGCTTAGGTAGAATACTCGTACCAAATTTCGTTATTTTTAGACATCGTTTACCCTCCCAAATAGCCTCTAGGACCTACTTTTTAACTAGGCCGGTCACTAGATGTGAAACCGGTCAAAACTAGTCTAGAAACTATAAAAAGAGCTAGAGAGCTCATTTTTGAGGTTGGTTCATGTTAGCTTGTTGGAGATTAGAGTTCTTTTGAGCTTGTAAGAGTATTCTTGAGTAATAGAGCTAAATTCCACCTTCCATTGTGTCTTGCTTGTCTCTTCATTGTGTGTGTGTATGTGTGTGTGCATCTTTGTGCTTCTCACCTTCACTCTCACATCATCTCACGTTCACGATCTTCATATCACTCCTACCTCTCCCTCGGATTGACATTAAGGAGGTGAAGCTTCTTAACGTGGTTCTCACCATTGTGCTAGAGCAACACTGTGAAAACTGCCCTGTACTCAGCTTCACAACTTGATGTCGCCATTGTAGGTTGCTTCTTACTCAACCAAGATATGCATGAGTCTCTAAGGAAAAAGCAATTACCACTAGTGGACATGCGAGTATCATAACAACTAGCCCAATCACTATCTGTAAAAGCATGCAAGCATGGATAAACATCTCTGCCATAAAAGAGACCTAAGCTCAAAGTGCCTCGAAGATATCTAAACACACCTTTCACCGCTTGCCAATGCTTAGTGCCAATGCTATGCATGAATCGACTCAACTGGGAAACTGCATACTGTATATTCGGCCTTGTGTTGCATGCATATATAAGACATCCCACAGCTTGCTGATAAAGAGAAGTATCAAATGCATCACTAGAATCCTCAACTGAGAACCTGAATCCTGTCTCAAGTGGTGTGGAAACTGGCTTACAATCCTCAAAGTCAAAATGCTGAAGTAGTTTTTCAACATACTTTGCTTGATGCATAACAATTCCCCCCTCAACGGATACAAACTGGGTGCCACGATAGTAGCTCAAAAGACCAAGATAAGTGACATCAAAAGTATGCTGCAAATCAGCCATAAGAATGTCAAGTTTTGCATCACATGACCCAGTCAAGAGTATGTCATCGACATAAAGAGCAAGCACTGTAAGATCAGCCCCATTTTTGCGTACATAGAGTGTTCTTTCAATCGGACTACATGTGAAGCCAAGAGCAATCAAGTGCTTATAGATTTTCTCATACCATGCACATGGAGCTTGCTTGAGACCATACAAGGCTTTATGCAAGCGACAAACCATATGCTCTTTCCCTTTCATAGCAAATCCAGGAGGTTGCTTCACATAAACCTCTTCTTGCAAATCTCCATTCAAGAAGGCTATTTTTATGTCCAATTGATGCACTTTCCAACCTTGATGGGCAGCCAATGCAACCACGATACGAATGGTAGTCATGCGTGAAGTAGGTGCAAAAGTTTCCTCATAGTCAATGCCATATTGTTGTGCATATCCTTTGGCAACCAATCTAGCTTTGTAGCGATCAATGGCACCATCAGATTTTCTCTTAATCTTATAAACCCACTTTGTACCAATGGCATTCTTTCCTTTTGGCAATTCACATAACTCCCAAGTACCATTCCTATGTATGGAATCCATTTCTGATTGCATATCACTCATCCATTGTGGATCGTCACATGCATCTTCAAAAGAAAGTGGCTCTTCATTACATGTTGTAGCAATAAGAGAATAATCCACAAAATTACTTGATGCATGGTGAGAGCTTGATCTTGTTCTACCAAGTAAAGGTGCACTCAATTTGCTGTCCTGCAAAGTTTGTTTTAGCCACTTTGGCATAGATTGTGCACTCTTGATAGACATGCGTTCATTATGTAATACATCTTCAATATGTACATCATGCGTGGGCTGAATTTCATGTTCATTTTCAGCCATATTTTGGCGCAAATGTTCAGCCATATGTGGCTGGAGATTTCCAATAGTTTGGACATTTTTTTACTGAAAATTTTCAGCCATGTTTGGCTGGAAATTCTCTACATTTTCAGCTCTATTTGGCTGGAATTTTTCAGCCCTTTGAGCCTCAGTTGGCTGGTCTACATGGCCATAGTCAAGCGCACCATTTTAGAACAAAGGCATTAGTGTATCGAACACATCTTGTGAGCTAACTATTGGTAGTTTTTTGCATTCAAGTAGAGGGAAAACTGAATTTTTAGCAAATACCACATCTCGACTCACAATAATTGTGTTTGTCAATGGATGGTACAACTGATATCCCTTACTTTCAGCACTATAACCAACAAATATACATTTCTTTGCCTTGTCATCAAGTTTGTGACGTTGTTGTGATGGCACAAGAGCATATGCCAAACAACCAAACACACGCATATGACTAACCATAGGCTTATGACCATTCCAAGCCTCATAAGGAGTGATGACTCTCAATGCTTTTGTAGGGAAGCGATTCAACACATAGTTTGCACACATGATCGCTTCCATCCAAAACTTATGAGGAAGATGCTTTCCTTTAACCATACATCATGCCATTTCAAGTAGAGTTCTATTTTTACGCTCGGCAACACCATTTTGCTAAGGTGTATATGGCACCGTACATTGGTGTGAAATACCTCTTTCACGAAGAAAAGCATTAAACTCATGTGACATGTATTCACCACCACGATCCGTGCGTAGAGTCAAAAGCTTTTGTGAAGAAAAATTTTTAGCCATAGCTAAAAATGCTTTGAAGCAAGAAAATACCTCATTCTTTGCTTTCATAGGATACACCCATGTATGGCGAGTAGCATCATCAATGAAGGTAACAAAATATACATGCTCCCAAAAGATGGAGTCTTGACCGGACCACATACATCACCATGAACAAGTTGCAATTTTCTTGTAGTGTATGTATGACTATCTTTTGGAAAAGAAGCACGATGCATTTTTCCAAGAATGCAACCTTCATATGCATGCTTTTCAATGGACTCAAAGGTAGGCAAGCCAATAATCATGTCCTTCTTTTGTAAGTAGAGCAAACTATTGAAGTTCAAGTGACCAAAACGAGCATGCCAAAGCTCCATTTTAGCCATGGAAGAAGTATGAGCAACTAAGGCATTCGAGGCATCCCTCTTGTATGTATCCATGCGATACAAACCATTACATAATGTACCGGACATCACGATAACATCGCCATCGCTGAAATCATGAACCATACACTTATCATCAACAAAGTGCACATGAAGTCCAACTTTGGCAATCAATGGAATTGAAAGTAAGTTCTTCTTTATACCGAGCACATACAATGCATCTTTCAAGAGAATCACACCTCCATTTGCAGTCGTAAGCTCAATTTCTCCTACTCCAATGATAGGATAAGAGGCATTGTTTGCACACACCACATGTCCTCCTTTAGGTGCATCTTTCAAAGAGGCAAAAAATCTTTTGCATGATGTTATGTGCTTTGAAGCACCACTATCAAAGAACCAATCCGAATCAGCCTCACTCACAACCATACATTTAGAATGTAAAGAAGCATCATAATGACATGTAACAACACATGCCCAAAAATCTTGAGCCATGTTAGCTTCATCATTCTTTGCATTTGCTGAATTTTCAGCAATAGACATGCCGGATTCCTTCTTCTTTTCATTGCGTTTAGCAAGCTTTCTACACTCATCAATAGTATGGCCAGCCTTCTGGCAATATTTGCATCTCTTCTTCTTTTGCAAATCACCATCATTAGAGGAATGAGTGGAAGAGGAAGCTTGAGGCTTTGGTTTTGATGAACCCAAAGCTGAACCATACTTGCTTTTCCCCTTTTGTGAGATAGCAAGTGCTTGTGTTCCCTCAATCAAACCACTCCTATTCACTCTAGATTGCTCTTCTTGCAAAAGAAGAGACAAAACCTCATCAAATGCATACATATTAGGATTTCCTTTTGCAACCAAACGAAGTGTAGTAGCAAAGCTTTGAAAAGATTATGGTAATCCTTTCAACAATGTAGAAATGAGTGATGCATCCGGAATGATCTCATCTATGTTTGCCAATTGCTCTTTCAAGTCCTTGATGCGTGTCACATACACATACACTAACTCATTTTCAGCCATACATACATCCTCAAGTTGCTTCCTCAAGTATGTAACATGTGCTTCATTACGCACAGCATACAAAGAAGCAAGAGTGTCCCATGCCTGTCGTGATGTAGAACATGACCGAATGTGTGGAACTATATGACGCTTCACTGAAAGCGCAATCAAAGCATGAGCTTGAGAATCTTTTCCATCCCATCTAAGTTGTTCCTGTGTAGGTGGAGAAGGAGAAACCACTGTACTCGAAGAAGAAGCTCCATCTGTGACAGTAGACTGTGAAGTAGAAGCATTTGCCGGTCTTCGATCTACATCTGCCACTATGTTCCAAAGTTGTTTTGCAACAAGAACATGCTTCATCATGTAAGACCACATCGGATAGTCAGTCCCATCAAGCTTATCTTCATCTTGAAGCATGCCAAACAAGTCATTGCTGCCCGCCATTTCACTAAGGAACAAAAATGTGACAAAATCTTCACTTCGATGAAAGCTGAAATGAGTGCTGAAATTTCAGCTCACAATCCGTCACTCTGATGGCAATTCTGACTACACGAATGGCTTCGAAACGGGGGTAAAACTCAGCGCACCTGATGGAAATGTTTTCGGGCTGTTGAAATTCACACTTCTATGCTCCAAAGTCGATTTGCACTGTTAAAGTGCGCGCGCTGCGGTGCAAAAAACCAAAACTTGAGAAGAAGCTAAACCTGCTCTGATACCACTGTTGGGTGTGTGTAGAAGTGCGAGAGACACACGAGAAGCACACACAAAGAGCACAAATGCAGCAAGACACACGGAGAAGACGATGGTTGGAATAGCTCTTCTATTGATCGATAAAACTAAACTGAAGTAAGAGCTGAATAATATCCCTAAGTACAAAGTACCACCACATATGAGAGTATCAAGTATGTGGTAACATGGGGAAAAAACCTCTAGCCATCACTAGAGTAAAAAGTGCCCATGTATAGCGAAAAGGTTCACATCAAAGCTACGCGAGGAACACATAAGTGTAACAGAGCATAGGAGAACCACACTTACAAAGTGAAGAGAAATGCAAAGGTATGGACAGTGTGGTTAAATAGGTAACTTTTCCTTTTTGTTGGAATTTGGCTTAAGCCTAAGGAATAGGATGCGTAGCTCATGACCACAACCCAGTCACAAACATTAGGAGTTTCTTTCAAAACAACAAGAAGGAAATTTGCTCGTAGGTAAGCCAATCCTCTTTCATCTACATCATCAGTAGGACATATGGCTATTCAAGTAGAGTTAGAGACTTTACTTTTAAGATTGAATATCAGAGTTCCTTCCTTTAGAGGATTAGCACACGAAGACCCTAACGAGCATGTCAGTCAATGTTAAGCCTTATGTAAAACAAGGGGGTTAATGAGAATAGAAGATGCATTTCTAATCCTCTTCCCAACAACATTGGAAGGTCTAGTAGACAAATGGTTTAGCCAATTTACTGACAACCATTTTGCTACTTGGGACTTAACGAAGGATGCCTTCAAAGCACAGTTCCAAAAAAGTGTTGGTGCAAAATAATCCAAGCCTACATACTTGGATAACTAGCATATTTCTCATGGGGTCACATATGATCACTCCCTTGTAAAAGTTAATTACCTTTTATCTTTATAAAAGTGCTTATGTTTAGTGCACCACTCTCATTGTGGAGTTAGGAGGCATCAAATCTCGAGTTACTTGGTAGATGATTGATGAGAGAATAAATCCTATAGTTTAGGACTCACTTTATGGTGAGAATTTGAATTTGAATTCAAAGCTTGGCTCCAATTTCAACTATAAAAGAGGATAAAAAAAGGTTCGCGTGGTGCCCGATTAGAGAGATCAATTGAGAGGGACTTGGGTTATTAATGTGCTCATTCTTTAGCCACTTCACTACCCTCACATTGTGCAATTGAATATTGCCAATGTCATTGTACTATTATGTGATTTAATACACACACATTGATCATATCTCTACTTCACTTCTCTGTTATGGTCATCTTAGAACAATGAGCTTCTCAGAGCTTTTTCTCAGTGCATGGTTGATGATTTGATGTGATTTCAAGTGCTATAGAATCAACATAATGTCTAATTCATAGATACAAAGTTTCATTGTCATTGCTTTCATATCTTTACTCTCTGGTTTGCATACTGAAGCGCCCAAAAATGTCGGGCAAGTCCTCAAACTTGCTAGGCATCACTCTCAGTGTATTTGATATTTTTTTATTGAAATAACTCATGATTGGTAGCTATCTAAGTTGATTAGATATCACCAAAAGGAATTTGGCTAATTTCTAGTAGGTTGAGACCACTGTTCATTCTACTGAACATGTGCAGAGACTAAAATAGCAAGTCTATGATCTTGGTTCAACTTTTTACTCATCTGTTTTGATCCATTGATTAGAGGATCATGTTCCAAAGCACATAGGTGATTATTTGTGATCATTAGGAAGCTCAAAGGGTCCACTACACTCTCCACAACTTGTTCTTGGCTAGTGTGAAGTAAGTTTTAGCAATGCCACTTCATCTCTAGAATATATCCACCATCTCCTCCAACAGTGGTATTAGAGCAACAACAAGCAAGATGGGAGATGTATTTCCATCGTTCATTGAAAAATTGGATAGGAGAAACTATTCAGAATGGTCGCTAAGGATGCAAGCCTACCTCTAAGGAAGAAGCTTATATGGATATATCTCAGGAGATGAAGAAATGTCAACATTCATGAGCAAACATCAACCTACAAGGGAAGAGCAAGAAAAGCTAACTACATGGTGTGCAAAGGATGCTCTTGCTAGGTCTTATATACTTAACTCATTATCTGATTTCTTATTACCTCACATTAGGAATTGCAAGACCTCCCAAGAGACTTGGGAAGTACTTTCTACATACTTCTCATCAAATACAAGAGCTAGGAAGAACCAACTATGGATGAAGTTTACAACCCTAAAAAAGCAACCAAAGCAAAGCGTAGCTGACTATGTAACCAAGATGAAGGATGTGGCTAACTAGCTTGCAAGCATTGGAGAAGAGATAGAAGACGATCAGATAGTAAGGCAGATCATAAATGGTATCAAAGCTGATGATAACTGGGAGTCATTCACCATAGCAATGGATCTATTTATGGACATGCAGATACCTGACCTCAACACATTGATGGGGCAACTCTTCACACATGAGACAAATCTCAACAAGAATGGAGACAACTCTAGAGGTAACCAATCTTCTACCCTTTATACAGATAGAAATAAATGTAAGGATAAAGCTAAAGGCAAAAAGAAGTAAGAAGAGGCTAGTACCTCTCAAGTGAACTTCACATGTAGACTTGGAGCTTGTGCACACTGATATGTGGGGTCCTAGAAGAGAGCCATCAATCTCAAGATCAAGGTACTATGTTTCATTCATAGATGATTATAGTAGATGGACAATTCTTTACTTCATGAAGCACAAAGATGAAGTATCTACTTGTTTCAAAAAGTATTTGGCATTGATTGAGAACCAAACAAGTAGAAGCTTGAAGAGGATCAGATCTAATGGAGATGCTGAGTATTTCTCACATGAATTTGACTCATTCTTATATGACAGAGGTATAAAGAGAGAGGTCACAACAAGCTACACTCCAGAACTAAATGGAGTGGTAGAGAGGAGGAATAAACTAATAGTAGAGGCTACAAGATCAATATTGAATGAAAAGAAACTACTAAATTACCTATAGGCAGAGGTTGTTTCCACAGCCACATACTTGATTAATAGGCTCCTATCCAAATCCTTGGATGGAATGACACCCTATGGGGCATGGAATGGTAGGAGACCTTCATTGGACCATTGTAAAATCTTTGGGTGCATTGCTTATGCACATATACCCTCACAGATTAGAGGGAAGCTTGATCCAAAAGCTATAAAGTATATATTCATTGGTTATGAACAAAACTAGAAAGGATATAGGTTGTACAATCCCTCTAACAAAGGATTTACAATTAGTAGGGATGTGGTGTTTGATGAAAATAATTCATGGTTTGAAGATGATTTCAAGAAAATTAAGCTACCTTATGAGTTGGAAAGTGATTTTCCAACTTTGACTCAAGAAAGCCAACAAATACTAGAAGACGTCAACTCAAAGGATGAAGAGCAAATTGACTTCAAGGCTTGGAAATCAAAAGGCAACACCAAGTTCAAGCAATTGGAAGATATTCCAGAGTCTTCCAATCAAGCACTCAGAAGATCTCAAAGGGAGAGTAAAAAACCCATAAGTTATGGCTATGACACATCATTAGTCACCAAGCATTTTGTGTACATGACAAAGACTCTATAGCAAAAGAACCTTCTTCATTTGAAGAAGCCAATGGGAAGGAAGAATGGAGAGAAGCCATGCAGGAAGAAATTGAAGCACTTGAGGAAAACAACACTTGGGATTTGGTTCCCAAGAAGCCAAGCATGAAGGTAATAGGATCCCGGAGGATATATAAAATCAAGAAGAATTCAGATGGTTCTATAAACAGGTACAAGGCAAGGTTACCAGCAAAATGGTTTGCTCAAAACCCATGGAGTGGATTATGAGGAGACCTTTTCACCTATGGTTAAGATGCCAACAGTCAACATTTTGGTAAGTGTAGCTGCCTTAAAGAATTGGAACCTACATCAGTTAGATGTCAAGAATGCATTCCTAAATGGATGGATCTTAGAAGAAGTTTACATGGCTCAACCACCAGGATATGAAGATAAGGACAAACCAGGTTATGTATGCAAGCTAAGGAAAGCACTCTATGGTTTGAAGCAAGCTCCTAGATCTTGGAACCATAGGCTTGTCACATATTTGCAGGATCAAGGATTTGTTGCAAGCAAAGCAAATTCTTCTTTATTCATAAAGAAGACTAACTCTGAAGTCATTTACTTATGTGTCTATGTGGATGACATTATCAATACAGGAAATGATGCTAATGGCATCAAGCAAATCAAATGTTAGATGATGGAAGAGTTTAAGATCAGTGATCTTGGTTTGTTAACATACTTTCTTGGATTAGAACTTGTGTATACAAATTCTGGTGTGTTTATTACTCAGAGAAAGTACATTCATGATATGTTGGTAAAGTTCAAGATGGAGAACACCAAAATTGCAAGTACACCCATGGAACTCAATCACAAACTTGGTTCTCATGAGGAAGAACTTCTTGAAGATATTATAGGTTACCAAAAACTTGTTGGGAGTCTCAACTATGCAACCCTAACAAGAGTAGACATATGTTATGGGGTAAGTACATTAAGCCAGTTTATGCATACACCAAGAAAACCTCACTTGGAAGCTGCCAAGAGGATCCTAAATATTTAAAGGGTACCATAAATGAAGGGCTATTTCTATAAGTTGTGACGTGTATACCTCTTCACTTGACCAACCATTTAGAAATGCATTTTTTACATCAAGTTGGAGGAGTCTCCAATTTCTTACAACAGCTAGACTTATCAATGTTTTGATTGTAGTCATCTTTGCAATTGGTGAGAATGTTTTCTATAGTATACCATGAGTTTGTGAGACAATGATGGCCAAAAGTGTATGTATATTGCTTCCATGTAATGTACAAGTGGCTTGAAGTCTTTATGTAGACTCTTGAAGTGATCCATGACTTCTACAAGTGGATTTTGAATTCAAATGAAGGCGGGATTAGTTGTTGAAGAGAATCAATTCTTTTTCCTACAATCTAAGAAAATTGAAGATCTAATTTGATCTACTTTTAGG
The DNA here is from genome assembly GCA_020310875.1 of Ceratopteris richardii. NCBI lineage: Eukaryota > Viridiplantae > Streptophyta > Polypodiopsida > Polypodiales > Pteridaceae > Ceratopteris > Ceratopteris richardii. The sequence goes on from CM035426.1 coordinate 98,819,224, forward strand.
TGATTGATTGATTCATTAATTGTCAAGCTCAACCACCTCAAATTCATGGAGTTTAAGCTCTCCTTTTCTACTTTTACATGTGTAGACGTCTAGGCTTTTACATTGCTAAATGATCCATAAGAATATTTTTTAGAAAATACAATAAATGAGTGTAAATAAAAGAACAATTCATTGGATATTTTGACACAATCCAAATGATAGCTTTTTGATGTAGATCAAATCCACCTCAAGAATAGTGTAAGCTTGACGTTTCAACATATGCAACTGCCTATGCAAGGGGACTAGTCCTCACACAACATAGTGAGGAGTCTAAGCTGGATAGACCCATTCAATATCCAAGTTGAATTCTCACTAAAGCAGAGAAGAATTATAATACCACAGAGAGGGAGGCCTTGGAAATGGTATTTGCTATCCAAAAATTCTTCCATTAATTGCTAGGGGCAAAATTTCTCATAATTATTGATCACCAAACACTAAGGTATCTATTAAACAAGCCACAAGCAATAGGTAGAGTATGGAGGTGGCTTCTATTTTTTCAAGAATTTGATTTCACAATAGTGCATAGACTCGCAAGAGAATGTTATGGTTCATCATCTATCTCGAATCATCCTAATGAACCAAGCCATTGGAGTGGAGGATGAATTCATAGATGTTGAGCTATTCACAGCTAAAGCACAAGGATGGTATGATGATACCAAAGATTTTTTCAAGACTAGTAAGTCCCCAGATAAAGCTAATTCTGTGCAAAGTAAGAGGTTGCTAATAAATATCGAGATTTTTACATTTATTGAAGGAAAACTATACAGATACGATAAGGATAATCTACTTAGGAAGTGCATGGAAGAAGAGGAGGCAAGGCACATCATCAAGATGATGCATGAAGGACCAGGTGTTGGGCACCTCCCTGGCCATATCATGAGCCATAGAATCCTAGATGTTGGTTTATGGTGGCCAACATTATTTATAGATGCAAAGGAAAGGGCTTAGGCATAACAAAGAAGTTGGAGAAGACACAAAACAAAAGGAAAGAAAATAATGATAGAAAATTATGGACAAATAAATTACACATTGGTATGCTTTCTCTCTTACATAGACCACAATTACAGACACAATTGCAAGGTAAGTGGCTTCCTCATTAGGAAGGAATGTACAAAATTAGAGAAATGCTTCAATGAGGTGCAATGCAGTTAAAGAATTTGGATGGCGAGGCAATGCCATTAATCAACATTTTTGGGTTCAAGGCCTATCATAATCAATAAAGATGAGGCTTTTTTGGATCACCTGGAACTTGCAAAATTTGTCCAGGTTGTACAAAGCTCGTCTTGCACTCTTTTCTAATTACTTTTTTAATTTTCATCAGATGTTAGGATTTTCGTTTAGAATTTTTCATCTGGCTTGGATGTCATTCGATATCCCAATTCATGAGAACCTTATTGGAATTTTTTTATGATTTTTTTTTAAATTTTTTTTTGAATTTTTTGGATTTTTCTTGGGAACTGTTTAGATTTTTTAATTGCACTTTTTCTTGTTGAATAAGATGAAAAAGAGAAGTTCTCTAGTGTTTTGAGTGTAGGAAGGTGTCTTTAACTTATGGCCCAATTTGGATATTTTTTTTCTTGATTTATTGGCTTTTTGGGGATTTTATTTGAATTTCTTATCTATTTTTAGGATTATTTCAAAAAAAAAAAGAAAATGGGTCCCTTGTTTTTTGATAAACCCAAAAAAACAAAAATCCTCTCTCTACCTTTGTCCCCCTCTCTCTACCTCTATCTTTTCTCTCTTTAACTCTCTCCCCCACTCTCTCCCTCTCTCTCTCTTCTCCCTCTACCTCTCTCTTATATCTCTCTACCTCTCTCTTTCCCCTTCATCTACATCTCTCTCTCTCTTCCCTTCTCTTCTCTCAATCTCTATCTACCTCTCTCTTCCCCCTCTCTCTAACTCCCTCTCCTCATCTACTTCCCCCATCCCCCTCGCCCTTACCTAGAATAGCTCTGTGTCAAACAAAATATATTGACACATTATGCAGTGTTTTGGCCTTGAAGACTATAAACCTATTGCCACTGTTATGGAGATTGGTTTATGATTGAGTCTTCGTGATGTTGGAGATGCATTTGATGTTGTTCTCTATCACCAAGCTGTTGGATGCTTGATTTACTTATGCACTACTTGACCAGATATTTAGTTTGCTGTCTCACAAACAAGTAGGTTTATTCATTGCCAGGTGTTAAGCATTGGTAGGTAGTTAAGTGCATCTTTCGCTACTTGAGTGGTACCCGACTACTTGGATTGTTTTATCCCAAGGGGGGATCACTACCGCCAGATTTACATGCTTTTTTTGACTTTGACTAGACTGGTTGCTATGACACTCGTGTGTCCACCAGTGGTTTTTGCTTCATACTTGGTAGCTCATGCATATCTTGGTTGAGCAAGAAGCAGCATATTGTGGCCACTTCTAGTTGTGAGGCTGAGTATAGCAAAGCTTTTGTAGCGACTATTGAGTGTGTGTGGCTCAGACTCCTTATGGATGATTTGGGTGTTGGTTAGTCTTTTGCCACCACCATCTTCACTAACAGTCAGAGCACATTGGCAGTTGCGAGGAACCATGTGTTCCATGCTCGCACTAAGCACATTGAGGTGCACTATCATTATGTCAAGGAGAGGTTCTCTGTTGGAGAGATCAGTTTGGTGTATGTGCCCACAGAGGAGAACATTGTAGTTCTTTTCACAAAGGCTCTGACTATGGAGAAGTTTGAAGCTTTTCGCAAAGCTTTGGGCTTACTCCCTTTTGTGGATTGATTCCACATAGCTTGGCACTTCCTTGTACATGAGTGCCAGCTCCTCATTCACTGCATCACTTCCAGGGGGGATTTGTTGATACATTTAGGTAGTGATGTGTGTGAACACACTAGGACCACCGAGGCACTTTTTTTCCCTCATTAGGAGTTTTTTTCCCCCATCTTGTATATACACCTATAACCCTAATGGGTAACTTATCTTTGTATATTCTCTTTGTAATACATTCAGTATTGTGTGTTGTGCTCCAAGTTTCTTCTTCTTCTTTGTGTTGTTCGCGTGCTTCCGCAGACCTCAAACTCCAACAACAATGTGGTACTATTTTTAGTTTATGTCATTTCATCTTTGATTTGAGATCATTGTTTTGTTGCTCCACATACAGTGGCATTGTGATCATATTTTTTTAATGCCACTTGCTTACGACTTTGTTTGACTATTGCACACAATTTTGTGAGAGATTGATTAAATCCTTGGCCGATACTTGCATGTTCTTGTTTTCTTTGCAGGTACATGATCCAAATTGAAGCCTTAGTTACACACTGATTTGTCACTTAGATTGGCTGGTGTGTTAGCCTTCCCACATGGTTATTTGGTTCTAGATTCCATTTTACAAAGGAGATGTTACGAAAATTGTATCGGCTTTTTTTGCGAGAAGAGCACTTCAGTGGATCCTTGAAGCTTGTGTGATAGCTTTGGATCGTTGTTTATCTCCACTCACTAGGACTAGATCACAAGTGATTTTTGATAGGTTGGATCATCTTTCAAGATTCATTCTTGAGTGGGAGGTGTATCCCTATTGTATTAGGGTGTATCACCATCATTTTTCGGCATGTGTATTTGCCATTATCTTTGCTTGGATTACTGATAGGTGGTGATAGGTTTCTTGTTCTTCTTTTGCTATTGGTTATCTTGTCATGATTGCTCATTTTACAAGGGATACTATGTCAATTTTTTCTCAAGATTCTTCCACATCTACTTAATCATTTTCCAAACTTGGTGATCAGGTTTTTGCTCATGGTTTTGTGTGCATGCTAGATGCATGCTTTTGTGACGCATGGTTCACATGGTTTTCTTCTCCAATAAGACATTCATGAAGCATATGGATATGAAGGTGTGATCCTTTTGATGATAGAGTATTGCTTTTGTTGGAGTTTGAGGCCAACGGAAGCATGGGAACAACACAAGGAGGAGGAAGAAGAAGAAGAAGAAGAAGAAGAAGAAGAAGAAGAAGAAGAAGAAGAAGAAGAAGAAGCTTGGAGCACAATAAACAATACTGAATGTATTATCAAGCGAATGTACAAAGATAAGTGACCCATTAGGGTTATAGGCATATATACAAGTTGAGGGGAAAAAACCTCCTACATAGGGAAAAAAGTGCCTTGGTGATCCTAAGTGTGTTCACACATCACTACCAAAATATATCAACAAATCCTCCTAGCAGTGATGTGATGAACAAGGATTTGGCACTCGTGTGTAAGGAAGTGCCAAGCTATGTGGAAAGAGATCAATCCACAAAAGGAAGTAAGCCCAAAGCTTTGCAAAAAGCTTCAAACTTCTCCCGAGGTAGAGCCTTTGTGAAAAGATCTGGAATGTTATCCTATATGGGCACATATGCCAAACGATCTCCCCAATAGAGAACCTCTCCTTGACATAATGATAATGCACCTCAATGTGCTCTATGTGAGCATGGAACACAAGGTTCCTTGCAACTGCCAATGCACTCTGATGTTAGTGAAGATGGTGGTGGCAAAAGATTGACCAACACCCAATCAGCCAAAAGGCATCTAAGCCACACACACTCAACAATTGTTGTGAAAGTTGCCCTATACTCAACCTCACAACTAGAAATAGCCACAGTAGGCTTCTTCTTGCTTAACCAAGATATGCATGAGTTACCAAGCATGAAGCAAAATCCACTAGTGGACACATGAATGTCATAGCAACTAACCCAATCAAAGTCAGAAAAAGCATGTAAATTTGGCAGTAGTGATCCCGCCTTGGGGTAAAACAATCCAAGTACTTGGGTACCACTCAAGTAACAAAAGATGTTTGTAACCACCTACCAATGCTTAACACCTAGGTAATGCATAAACCTACTCATCTGAGAGACAACAAACTAAATATCAGGCTGAGTTATGCATTGGTAAATCAAGCATCCAACAAACTGGTGATAAAGAACAACATCAAATGCATCTCCAACATCATGAATACTCAACCACAAACCTGCTTCCATAGGAGTGGCAATAGTTTTGCAGTCTTCAATGCCAAAACGTTGTAATAATGTGTAAATATATTTTGTTTGCCACAAATCTAATCCGCCATCAAGTTGCATAAACTGAAAGCCCAAATAATGATGCAAATGCCCTGAATCTGACATTCTAAAAGATGCATGCAAATCAACCTTAAATTCAGCAATGTGCTTCTCATTAGGACCAGTGAGCATCATGTCATGAAAATACACAACTATGATTTTCTACATGCTTAACATATAAGGTGCTCTTAGTTAGATTGTTCTTAAAACCATGTGTAATGAAGTAGGCATGTATCTTTTCATACCAAGCAGGTGGTGCTTGCTTCAAACCATTTAATGCCTTTTTCAACCTACATGCTTTGTTTTCATGCCCTTTTTGCACAAAACCATGGGGTTGGAAAACATACACTTCCTCATGTAAGTCACCATTCAGAAATGCAGTTTTAATGTCCAACTGATGTACATTCAAGACATGATAAGATGCAAGTGCACATGTTCTACAAACAATATTTATTTGGCATGTGGATGCAAAGGTCTCATCAAAATCAATGCCTCTCTCTTGAGCATAACCTTTTGCAACAAGCCTAGCCTTATGCTTGTCAACTCTTCCATCAGGCTTACACTTCAGCTTGTATACCCATTTAGTCCCAATGACCTTTTGGCCTCAAGGAAAATCACATAAAGACTAGGTACCATTCTTCATAATAGCATCATATTCTAATTGCATAGCGGCCATCCAATTTTCTGAATTTTGTGCTTCATCAAAAGAAACATGAGGTGCATCTTATTTTCTATTTTGCAAAGTCTGCGCCAACCATTTGGGCATAGTTTTTTCCTCCTATATATCAATCCTCTCATCAACAAGTGCATCATGTAAATTTGCATAAAAAATGGAATGATCTACATCATCATGTGAAACCTATAAAGGTTGAAAAATTGCCTCATTTGGACCAGCACTTGACTATCCACCTATAAAAAGAGGCATTTCAGTCTGCTTAGTACATGAAAGTAATGGTTGAATTGCATATTCCACAAAAAAAACATCACGGCTAATCAAGATGCATTTACCCTATGTATGATACAGACAATAGCCTTTTCTTTCAGAACTATACCCAAGAAAAATACATTTTATTACTTTATCATCCAATTTTATGCATTGTTGTTTGGGCACTAATGCATATGCCAGATAACCAAAGACATGCAGATGAGCAACAGTTAGCTTGCAACCACGCCAAGCCTCATATGGAGTGACGGATTCAAGTGCTTTGGTGGGAGACATGTTAAGTACATATGCTACATACATAGCAGCCTCAAGCCAGAATTTATGTGGTAGCACTTGACTTTTGACCATATAATACCTCGCCATCTCCATGAGAGACATGTTCTATCTTTCAACAACCCCTTTTTTTGAGGTGTATATGGCATTGTACACTGATGTTTTATCCCATGTTCATTCATAAATGCATTATAATCAGAAGACATATATTCCCTCCCCGAAGAGAATGGAGGGTGCCAAATTTACATATTGATAGATTTTCAGCCGAAACGAGAAAATGTTTGAAGCACAAACACTTAGGACTTTGCTTTCAATGGATACCCATGCATGCCTAGAACAATCATCAATAAAAGTCATGAAGCAAAGGTAGTTCCCAAAAGAAAGTGTCCACATAGGAACATCATTGTGAACAATGTGCAATTTTTGAGTAGCTCTAACTGAACCATCTTATGGGAATGAGGAACGCTGCATTTTGCCCAAAGTACAACCTTCATAGACATGTTTAGTAGGTGCCTCAAGTTTGGGCAAAGAGGACACCATTTCAATTCAAATGACCAAGGTGTGCGTGCCAAAGCTTTACATCTGAGATAGCCTGAGAATCTTAAACTGTAAAGTACTAATGGAATAATAAGAATTCCTCATGATAGTGTTGCTTTTCAACATATTGATTCTACATGACCTGAATTTGCACAAAATCCACAGAATCTAAAGTTAGGAGTTGCATTAGATGGGGTTAATCCATTCTCCATGAAATCCAGTAAATGGTCAACATGGCCAGTGGTAGTCATAAACTTACAATCTTCTGCCATATCTTAGCATTAAAAAGGAACATTTAATGCTTTCACTTTTAACCCCAGGCAAAAGACAAGTTAAGAATATGAATATATATTTTGCTCCTCTCATTGACAATCTCCAAGAGTTATGGAGAGGTATTAATGCCATTGATGTATCGAAAAGCATCAATGAAAGAAATATTACGGTTCGTGGTATTGTGTCTTGGACTATTCACGATTTTCCAGGATATGGTGTTTGTTCAGGTATTGATGTAATTTTTTAATTCAATATGCATATAAATAAATGTGATTTAATCTAATTATATTTTTATCGTTTTCATGATGCAGGAATATCTACTAAGGGTTATAAAGCCTGTCCATATTGTGGTGATTAGTTGAGATCAATTTATAGTAAGAATCTCAACAAAAATTTTTATCTTTGACATCGATGATTCGTGCCTGATGATCATGCATTAAGATCTAAAAGAGAAGCAATACATTTTAATGGAAAGCTTGAAACAGGTCAGTGTCCAAAACCTATGACGCCTATGCATTGATACAAAAAATGGACAGATGGACCTCTGATAGATCCAGAATCAGAAATCTTCAGTGCTGATGAAGATAATGAGTATGTGAAGAGAGGTAAAGGAAAATTGGCACTCGCAGAGAACATATCAATATGGTATTCTTTGGAGTATTGGAAAGAGTTAAAAGTATGTCATCTTCTCGATCCTATGCATATATTCAAGAATATTGGTTATTCACTATGGCAACATCTTCTTGGACTAAAAGATACCATAGCATCAAGGAATGATTTGAAAGATCAAAACTCAAAACCAAAGTTATGGCCAAATTTTGATAGACATAAAAAAGAAACGACTTATGCACCTGCTCCTTGGGTACTTACAACAAAAGAGATGCATACTATCAACAATAGGATTCAATTGATTATGACTCCTACAGGATATGGAGCATCTTTCCAAAACATGTTTACTATGGATGATAAGAGCTTATCTCGGTTAAAGTCCCATGATTGGCATAACTTTTTGAAACATATTTTACCTTTCGTTATCGATGGATGTACAACAAAAGGAGTACGAGATGTGACCTATCGTCTTGGATCGCTTATAAGGTAATTATGATACTTTTATATTTAATATGTATGAATATTGGATATCTTTTATTTTTGAATTAAATTCTTTATAATTTTTTATGATATGTATAGGTGGATTACATCAAAAGAGATTGACAAAAACTCGATCCCACAACAAAAACGTGAATGCAAAGAGCTACTATGTTTGATGGAGAAAGAGCTTCCTACTTCATTTTTTGATGTTCAGGTCCATTTATTAGTCCATCTTGTAGATGAAATAGAGATTGCAAGTGTTGTCAACACTCGATGGATGATTTGGCTTGAGTGATTTATGAGAATATTAAAAGGTTATGTGTGACAAAGGGCGAAACCAGAAGGATCCATGGCAAAGGGTTGGATGCTTGAAGAGTGCATGTATTATGTTAGTGAGTACCTTGAAAGAGTTCATGAAGAAGCTCCACGTGCATGGACCAACGAGTCTTCTTCAAAAATAACAGATGAGGTATTATCAGGTAAGGGAGTTCCATTTTTATTTACATTTCAAGAAAAAAATGATGTTTCTACTTTTGTAGCATATAATAGCAAATGCATGCAAGCATTCCTTAGCTAGTACGAACAAGAACTTCAAAATCTCCGAAGTAAAAGGCAAAGAAACAAAAGATAGATATAGATGTAATCTTGATAATAATGAGATTACAAATATGTCTTCTTTCACGGATTGGCTATATAGTCGTTTGCAACACACCAACGCAAATAATGAAGAAATCTCACATGAGCAGAGAGAGTTAATGATAGGTTGTGAACGAAAGGTAATTTTATTTTAATAATATTTTGTTTTTTTCATATATGTATATTGGTTTCTATGTACTAATTTAATTTCTTTTGGAGGCTCAAATTTCCACTAATATGTGGGCTTTTGGACAGCATATTAGAATCAAAGACATTGATTCTTTACGTAAAATAGGGGATTCTAGTATTGTTGCTTCTTTCAAACAACTATCATGTGCTAGCTCAAGAGACACGAACCTTATAGATGGCGAACTTGGTTACATAGGAACTGTTGTTGGTATCTACGAAATTTCATTTCGTACATTCAAACAGGTAGAAAAAAGTTTATGATAGAGTTAGTTATTTTTTTAAGCACCTAATAATGGGTTTTTGTTTTTATATATTTTGATAGGTCATTCTGAAGGTTGACTAGTCTCGAGCCGAGTATAAAGGTAGTAATTCCACATTAAGAAAGGAATTATCTGGGTTTTGGCCAATTGATTCTTCCAAGGTAATGCGATCTACTAAAGAACCATATATTATTCCTAGGCACATTGAACAAGCATTTTTTTATAAAAACCCAGATGCTCACCCTTGGTGGCAAGTCATTCATGTTCAACCTAGAGGTAGGTCATTGTTTGAACAGTTTATTGTTAAGGAGATCGAAGAAAGTCCTCTTGATGATTCACCATCAGATACTGATACATCAACATCTGAAAGAGAAATTAGAATCATTATACGTGATAATGATACTAATCTTGTTGATGAAGAGGATAATACTCTACATGCTGATTCTACTGATGAGGAGGAGGAATTACCAGAAATCGATATTAATCCATCAATAGATGATGTGACTCATGAGAACATAGATTTAACAATAGAAGAAATAAATGAAATCAATAAGGATAATGAAGATGAGACTATATTGATGTCTTACCAAAATGGTGGCAATAATGAAAATGTATGAGCAGATTAGATAGTAAATTCTACTCTAGTTATCGATCAATAACTTGAAGCTTCTGAATAGATAATAGATTCTTTATTCAACTTGAATAACGATGAATCCTACTAGAGAGATGAAATCATGTTCTTTTAAGTTAGAAAATGGAACTCGGGGGTATGACTAATTATTTTATATATAGCTTTATCTTAGAGGAGCAAATTTTTATCATGTATGTATGCATATGTGTGTGTATTCATGGGTATTATATGTATACATGTGTTAGTATGCATATATATGTATTTCATGTATATGTATGTGTGTGCATATATGTGATATATAACATGTGTTAGTATGCATATGTGTATATATGCATATGCATTTGTGTAAAATATTCATGTATTCATGTAATATATGCAAGTGTTTATAATTGTGTATGCATGTATAGGTATACATTTGTGCATGTAGGCATGCATATCTGATGTGTACATGTATATATGTATATGTGTCTATGTGTAAATGTGTACATGTAAATATGTATGCATGTATATATATTTATGTGTGCATTTAGGCATAAGGTTAGGAGGAGAGACATCTGTCTAGTAGGACGTCGGAGGAATAGATGCAATGTATACATATACTTCAATCATATGGCTAAAAGGCCGAATTAGAGTTTCTAAATTAGGGGTTTTAAAACCCTAATATCAAAATTAGTGTTTTTGAATTAGGATTTTTGAAATAGGATTTATTTATTTATATATAGATATATAAGTATATATATATACACACACACACACACACACACACACACACATATATATATATATATATATATATATATATATATATATATATATATATATATATATATATATATATATATATATATATATATATATATATATATATATATATATATATATATATATATATATATATATACATACATATAGATATATCAGTATGCATGTGTGTATGTATGTGTATCTATATGTGCATATGCATGTGTTGTGTGCATATATGCATGTGTATATGTATATATGCATGTAAATATGATTATGTGAGTCTATGTGTGTGTACATATGATTATGTATGTGTATGTGTATGTGAGTATGTGTATTTGTCTATGTGTATTCATTATATGTGTGTAACTGCATGCATGTGTATGTCTGTGTAAAAATATGCATGTATGTGTGTGTATGTATAAATGTGCATGTATGTGTATATGTGTGTAAATGTGCATGTATGTGTATATGTGCATAAATGTGCATGTATGATGTATATGTGTGTGTATGTGTGTATTTTTACCTCTAGTGTCACTCTTTTCTCTCTCTCTCTCTCTCATATACATAGATACATACATAAACACACATAAACACACATACTCATATCCACATATATATACATAAAAGCGATGCGTACCGTGCATTATCACGATGATTAGCCATAAGTGTCCGCATCTCTTTTAGACACCACTTATGTGACCAAACTCTGCCTCAAGTGAACTAAGTACATATTTTTTATCCCTCTCATCATGCTCACTACAAAAATAAAAAAAATCCTGTAAATAAAACATAAGATATTTAATTCAATTTATATGTAAAATTTATACTTACTTCCACTGTAAGTGAAAAAGGCACAGGTAAGACTCGCATAATGCTCGCATTCTTCTCTTGAACTCCAATCCATTCCCTATGTACACAATGTTCCCCTCTGGCTCTATATCGCACTCTAGCGCTAAGGTGCCTATGCATGTCCTCATAGGCCCCTCTACTCTGCTATCATGATGTGGGGGTGGTATATGTGTCTTGAAAATAGATAGATAAAAATAAATTAAAATAAATAAAAATAAATAAAAATTATTAAAAATAAATAAAAATATATAAAACTATGTGTTATAATATCATTAAAAAAATTTATGAAAAAAAAACATACCTATGAGCAGATAGTTGTCTTCTTGCATGTGGAGCCGCAGAAGAGCCCTCCTCTGATCGTTGGGTAAACATATGGATCGTATAATCCAGCTCATCATTAGGCATCTCTGAGTACTCCTGCATGATGATCCCTAGAGTATCAGGCGGAACTCTTGCTCTCATAAGACTTTTTATGAGAGTGAGTTTTGCCTTTCTCTCTCTACTAGGATCCATAATACTTGTACATATAAAACAAAATGGGTTAGAAATCAATATATATACGTGTACATATGTATGTGTGTATATGTGTATGTAGGTGTATATGTGAGTGTGTGTATGCATGTAAGCATGTATGTATGCATATGCATGTGCATTATGTATGCATGTGTGTGTATGCATGTAAGTATGTATGTATGCATATGCATATGCATTATGTATGCATATGTATGCATGCATGTGTATGTGTGTGTGTATGTGTCTCTATGTGTGTGTATGCATATATATGTGTGTATGTCTCTATGTGTCTGTCTATGCATATATATGTGTGTATGTGTCCATGTGTGTGTATGTGTGTGTGTGTCTGTGTGTGTCTGTGTGTATATACGTGTGTATCTGTATATATGTGTCTATGCATGTGTATGTATGTGTGTAAATGTGTGTGGACGTGTGTATGTGTCTGTGTAAGTGTGTATGTGTGTATGTGTGTATGTGTGTGTATATGTGTGTGTCTATGTGTGTATATTTGTGTATATATATATATATATATATATATATATATGCATGTGTATGTGTGTGTGTATCTCTGTGTGTGTAAGTTTGTATGTTTGTATGTGTGTGTGTGTCTATGTGTGTGTATGCATATGTATGTGTGTGTAAATCTATGTGAATATGTGTGTGTATGTATGTGTATGTGTGTATGTGTGTGTATGTGTATGTGTATGCATGTATCTATGCATATGCATGTGCATTATGTATGCATATGTATGCATATGTCTGTGTATGTGTGTGTATGTGTCTATGTGTGCGTATGTGTATGCATGTATCTATGCATATGCATGTGCATTATGTATGCATATGCATGTGCATTATGTATGCATATGCATGCATATGTGTGTGTGTATGCATGTAAGTATGTATGTATGTATGCATATGTATATGCATTATGTATGCATATGCATGCATATGTATGCATGTATGTGTATGTCTCTCTATGTGTGTGTGTATGCATATATGTGTGTGTATGTGTGTGTGTGCTGTCTATGTGTGTATGTGTGTGTTTGCATGTAAGCATGTATGTATGCATATGCATGTGCATTATGTATGCATATGCATGTATGTGTGTGTATGTGTGTGTATCTATATATATGTGTCTATATGCATGTGTGTAAATGTGTGTGGATGTGTGTGTGTAAGTGTGTGTGTCTATGTGTGTGTGTATATATGTGTGTGTATGTGTGTGTGTGTGTGTCTATGTGTGTATGTGTGTGTGTGTGTCTATGTGTGTATCTATGCATGTGCATTATGTATGCATATGTATGCATATGTGTGTGTAGGCATTTAAGTATGTATGTATGCATATGCATATGCATTATGTGTGTATGTGTGTATGTGTGTGTGTGTATATGTGTGTGTATGTGTGTGTGTGTCTATGTGTGTATGTGTGTGTATGCATGTGTATGTGTGAAAATCTGTGTGTATGTGTGTGTCTCTGTGTGTGTGTGTGTCTATGTGTGTGTATGTGTCTATGTGTGTGTATGTATCTATGTGTGTGTATGTGTATGCATGTATCTATACATATGCATGTGCATTAAGTATGCATATGTGTGTGTATGCATGTAAGTATGTATGTATGCATATGCGTATGCATTATGTATGCATATGCATATGCATTATGTATGCATATGCATATGCATTATGTATGCATATGCATATGCATTATGTATGCATATGTATGCATGTATGTGTATGTGTGTGTATGTCTCTCTCTATGTGTGTGTATGCATATATGTGTGTGTATGCATGTAAGCATGTATGTATGCATATGCATGTGCATTATGTATGCATATGTATGCATGCGTGTGTATGTGTGTGTATGCATGTAAGTATGTATGTATGCATATGCGTATGCATTATGTATGCATGTATGTGTATGTCTCTCTATGTGTGTGTGTATGCATATATATGTGTGTATGTGTATGTGTGTATGCATGTGTATGTGTGTGTATGCATGTAAGCATGTATGTATGCGCTTCAAGGAGTGTGTCGATCTCTCTCTCTTTCTCTCTCTCTCTCTCGCTCGCTCTCTCTCTCTCTCGCTCGCTCTCTCTCTCTCTCGCTCGCTCTCACTCTCTCTCTCTCTCTCTCACTCCCTCTCGTTCTCTCTCTCTCTCTCTATGCATCCAAACCTCGGTAGAAATGTGCTGGGAGAAATTAATTTTTTTTTTAACATTTCAGAGCATCGCTCTATAACAAGGACGTCACTTCTGCGATGCGTTGGAACACAGGACATTGCTTATAGCATCGCAACTAGTTTGCCAACATCGCAAATAGCATCGCTAATTAGCAACGCATAGTTTTAGCATCGCATAAGTGATGTTAACATTGCTTATGCGATGACATCTCATTTTTTTTTTAAATAGGGCCATCGCTTATGCGATGCTACCATCGCATAAGCAATGGTTCCCATTTTTTTCTTCAATTCGGGGGCATCACTACACCCCCCTATTTCTAGTAGTGAGGGGTGATTTACCAAAATCCTCAGTGTTATGGGTAGGGTCCATGGCCTTATATAGAACCAAAACCTAAGACTAAGCATGCGAAAAATATTTTAACAATAATGTATACATACACACACACATACATATATATATATATATATATATATATATATATATATATATATATAAAATAAATGAGAGAGTTGAATAAATAAATAAATAAATATGATAAAGGGAGTGTTAAAATTTGTGTTAAATATTAATTAAAATGAATGGGGTATCAATAAGTGAAAATAGGCTAGTGGGTAAAGCTTATCTCTTGGAAGTATGAGGTTGTGGGTTCAGATCCCCTATATGCTAAATAAGGAACTAAGTAGGCTAACTAGAGAAATAAGTAAGCTAACTAGGGAAATAACTAAGCACTTATTGTTGTTGGGTGTGTGTACAAGTGCAAGAGACACACAAGAAGCACACACAAGGAGCACAAACGCAGTAAGACACATGGAGAAGGCGGATGGCTTGAGTAGCTCTCTCTATTGATGATGAAATAAACTGAAGTAAGAGTTGAATAATAACCCTAAGTACAAAGTACCACCACATATGAGTGAATCATGTATGTGGTAACATGGGGAAAAACCTCAAGCCAACACTAGAGTAAAAAGTGCCCATGTATAGGGAAAAGTTTCACATCAAAGCTACTTGAGGAACATATAAGTGTAACAAACCCCCCCTGGAGCGAATGATGTGAACACATACACAAAGTGAAAGATCAGCCCCCACAAGGTAACAAGCCTAAAGCTTTGCGAAAAGCTTCAAACTTTTCCCATGGAAGAGCTTTGGTGAATATGTCTGCCACATTATCTTGTGTAGGCACATATATCAAATCAATATCTCCTACATGAAGGCGCTCTCTCACATAGCGATAATGCATCTCAATATGTTTGGTGCATGCATGAAACACTAGGTTTTGTGCAACAATCAATGCACTCTGATTATCAATGAGAATATGTCTAGCAGCATCAATCTCCATGCAAAGATCCATCAATAGGTGTCTTAGCCATATGCACTCCACTATAGCTGTGAAAACTGCCTTGTACTCATCTTCACAACTCGATGTCGCCATTTTAAGTTGCTTCTTACTCAACCAAGATATGCATGAGTCTCCAAGGAAAAAGCAATTACCACTAGTGGACACACGAGTGTCATAACAACCAGCCCAATCACTATTTGTAAAAGCATGCAAGCATGGCTAAATATCTCTTTCATAAAAGATACCTAAGCTCAAAGTTCCTTTGAGATATCTAAACACACACTTCACCGCTTGCCAATGCTTAGTGCCAGGGCTATGCATGAATCGACTCAACTGGGAAGCTGCATACTATATATTCAGCCTTGTGTTGCATGCATATATAAGACATCCCACATCTTGCTGATAAAGATAAGTGTCAAATGCATCACTGGAATCCTTAGCTGAGAACTTGAATCTTGTCTCAATTGGTGTGGAAACTGGCTTGCAATCCTCAAAGTCAAAAAGCTAAAGTAGTTTTTCAACATACTTTTCTTGATGCATAACAATTCCTCCCTCAACGACTACAAACTGGATGCCAAGATAATAGCTCAAAAGACCAAGAAAAGTGACATCAAACGTATGCTACAAATCAACCATAAGAATGTCAAGTTTTGCATCACATGACTCAGTCAAGAGTATGTCATCAACATAAAGAACAAGCACTGTAAGATCAGTCCCATCTTTGCATACATAGAGAGTGATTTCAATTGGACTACATGTGAAGCCAAGAGCAACCAAATGCTTATGTATTTTATCATACCATGCACGTGGAGCTTGCTTGAGACCATAAAAGGATTTATGCAAGTGACAAACCATATGCTCTTGCCCTTTCATGGCAAATCCAGGAGGTTGCTTCACATAAACTTCTTCTTTCAAATCACCACTCAAGAAAGCCATTTTTATGTCCAACTGATGTACTTTCCGATCTCGATGGTTAGCTAATGCAACCATGGTACGAATGGTAGTCATGCGTGGTGCAAAAGTCTCCTCATATTCAATGCCATATTATTGTGCATATCTTTTCGCAACCAATCTACCTTTGTAGCAATCAATGCTACCATCAAAATTTCTCTTAATCTTGTAAACCCGCTTTGTACCAATGGCATTTTTTCCTCACTACAAGGAATATGGGTGCATAGCGACGGTTAAGGTGACACAATTTTGTCGCTATAAAACTGCAAAAAGCATCGCAAGAAGCGTCGAG
The DNA here is from genome assembly GCA_020310875.1 of Ceratopteris richardii. Lineage (NCBI taxonomy): Eukaryota > Viridiplantae > Streptophyta > Polypodiopsida > Polypodiales > Pteridaceae > Ceratopteris > Ceratopteris richardii. The sequence continues at coordinate 98,836,021 of CM035426.1, forward strand.
CGCAGATAGTCGATTAAACGATGAGCTAAACGATGTTTTCTTCGACGTGTAATGCGACAAGATGTGTGACGCTCACATAAAGCATCACTAAAGCAACGGTTTAAAAAAGCATCGCATAAGTGATGCTAAATACATCGCTTATGTGACACCAATTCTAGTGGTTTTTATGATGCGTTACCATTGCTTACACGATGGTCTGTTGATGAAAAAAAATAAAACATTGGAGGCTCTTCGATCGGCATGTTCACGCATCTGATCGAAGAGCTCTCCAACATTCGCAATTGTGCTGTGCTTACGAGCTGAAACAAGTATATGCAGACTTGTTGTTTTGCCTAATCTCTATCTTATTGTCTCTCTCTATCTTTGTTTCTCTCTTTCTATGTCTTTCTCTCTTTGAATTCTCTCTCTCTCTCTCCCCCTCTCTCTCTCTCTCTTTATTGCAGGTTATTCAAGAAGCTAACCAAGCAAAAAGTATGGCTAACTATTGTAAGTACAATTTCCGTTCTTTGTATATCATTTGAATTGTGTTATTTGCATTAGTTAGCATACTCACACTTATTGATATGCACATATACACTTATACATGATGAAGATGCATGTTCACACATATACACATATACACATGCACATACACACACATATATACACACACATACATGTGCACATACACTTACACATACACACACATACACATGCATATGCACAAACATTTCTACAACCACATAAAAAGACTTGCATGCGTGCATTATTGCATATATATATACACATACACACATTAACATATACTTAAATACGTGTATATGCACATCCACATGCATGCACATTCACATGCATGCACATGGATGCAAATGGAAATGCATCCACACGCACATGCATGTTTCATACATATACATATGCATATACATACATTTGTATATGTTTATACACATACACATACATATGCACACACACACACACACACACACACACACACACACACACATATATATATATATATATATATATATATATATATATATATATATATATATATATATATATATATATATATATATATATATATATATATACACACACATACACATATATACACATATATATGCACATACATACACACACATATACACATGCACACACACATGCACATACATACATATACACATATACATGCACATACACACATACAATTACACATATACATGCACATACATATACACACACATACACATGCACATGCACATACTCATATACACACATATACACTTACACATGCACATGCACATACATACATATACACACACATACACATGCACATGCACATGCACATACACATACATACACATATACACTTACACATGCACATGCACATACATGCATATACACATATAGATATGTACATACATTCATATGCACAGACATATTACACACATATACATGCACATACGTACACACGCATATTACACACATATACATGCACATACGTACACACATATGAATGAATTATATAATTAAAGTACTAAAACACATGATTAATATAAACAATAATAACAATAAATAGAACAATATATATATATATATATATATATATATATATATATATATATCAATGTAAATACATATAATCCAATGTCATAATCAAGAATCCTAATCATCATCATCATCATCATCATCATCAGCAGCATCATGATCATCTTGATCATCCTCATCCTCATCATCATGATCACCCTGTGAGGATCGAGATCGTCCCTCCTGTGTCTATCTCTCCACCTCATCCATATCTGCCTCTCCATAATACTCTTGTATTACATATAACAAACATAAATAAGTAAAACAATTAAAACATCCATAAAAATAAAATAATTATATAGAATTTAATAATACTCACAAAGGCATCCGGATGATCTCACATATACTTGCTCAAACGCCGATATCCAAATTGTGTAGCATACTCGATCTCATGTTTCGTAGGATATCGGCCATAATCCTTTCGCTACATTGAAACAAATAAAAAAGATTAGTTTCTTGCATTTTAACTAAAATAAAAAATATACTCACAATAACACATATACTTACAAATGTAGCTACAAAACCATGATGGCCCATTTGGCCTAGGTGCGATGTGTGGCCCGACTCAACTCTCTTCTTTGCAACAGCCTGTTTATTTAAGAAAAAAGAAATACATAAATTAAATATAAAAAATTACTAAAATATATGAAAAGTATAAATATAAACTATTAATTTGTATACCTTCTACTGAGGAAATGACTCCTAAAGACGTAGCTGTATACATACATATAACATAAACACACATATAGATATCCACATATATACATACACACACATGCATGCATATACACTCATTCATACAAAATACATGCATTTATCCCACAATAATGTGTATTTGTGTATATGTTACTGTGTATGTGTAAATATGTATATGTGAATGTTTATGTATATAAATAATCAGATTATTAATATCAAATACCATTATTTGTATATTCTGATCAATCAGATGGAACTCCACCACCGTCTCCTCATCGTGCAAGGACTATATACTGTAAGTATATCAAACATTTAATTTTAAATATATTTGATGGATACATAACTTATATATTTTTTTGTTTCTTATTATAATCAGATTCTGATCAATCAGAGGGCACTCCACCACCTCCTACCCATGCAACGACTTCACATGTGTCCTCCGATAGGAATTATGATGAATTTTACTATCAAGAGCATATTATATGTTGGTGTAACTCTTGTTATGGCACATATCAAAGACCACGATTGGAATGTATTGAACATGAGGCAGAGTATGGTACTTTTGAGTGTGCATCATCACCTGGTCAACGTGATAATGCTTGGGTATGTATTTTTTATATAAATTAATGTCATTATTTTATTTTAAAACCATGTACAAAATCAAATTACTGTTGATATACAGGAATACTTGCTCGATGATGATGATGATGATAATTTTTCTCATAATGTTAATATACCTCGTACATGTCATGGACTTTCTGTTCATCAATTACAAGCAGAGGTTTCTAGAAATCCTCTACCTCCTAGTTTAGAGACTGAAACGGTTGGAGATTATCCATCGCCAGCTCGTGATCGTTCTCTAGTACAAACATATGATAGAAGAAGATATGGAGGATGGAATAGAGGACCACTTCCTTTAGATGGAGAGGTTTTCAACTTTTGGGGTAATCGTTATATGATTGCTCCATCCACTATTACAACTAATGCTAGTCGTGGTCTCTTTATTGTAGAGGATTTGTATGTGCCTCCAAACTCTGAAGTCACTCTTAATTTTGTGGTCCTATACATGGATGGGGAGATTGGCATCAACTTGCACGTTATGTTCAAAGCATGAGTACCAATGGAATATGCTTCAATGTAGCATCCCTTACTAGTAGAAGGATTTCACATGCAGAAAATGAAAGATTATATATTGATGGAAGACCTTACATGCATGGAAATATAACAGGTTTAATAAATAGTAGTCGAGGGTTATATAATAGTTCAATGACTAATTGCACATTTGAGGAGCATGAAAATAGTCATGAATCACCATACATGAGTAGAGATGTATCAAGATACATAGTTGTCAATGCTATTACTACATTACATGCTGGTGATGAACTATTAGTGAGTTATGGATGGTGTAGACCTCCAAGAGCACCTTTTAGCTAGAGAAAATGAAAATTTTCTATCCATATTTAATAACTTATATATTTAATTTTATGTTTAAAGTTTACTTCTATTCGTTTATGGAATAATATTTAATTTTATTCATGTGTGTAGATTCCAACATATGATGTTGATGATATTCCTCCACACCATTCATAATTGCCAGTAAGACCTCATTTATCAGAAGCTTCTATGATGAGGCTACGCAAAAGTGATCCTGTGGAATATGCAAGGTTGAAAGATCTATATTCAAAAGAAGATAAAGTACAAGACTTTTGTGACAATGATGAAGATGATGGCATGGCAGATTTTATTGAGGATTGGTATCAAAATGACAGTGAGAGCATTGATATTTTTAAAAATGAGAAATATCTTCGAGAGGAATGTCTAAAGCATGTATATGAAGGAAGTCGTTTGACATGACTAAGTGCGAGCTTAATGAAAAAAGTGTCCATTCAATGTAGGTTTTTATTCTTACTTTAACTAAGGTAAGAACAAGAACTTGCATTGAATGGACACTTTTTGTCCGCCCATCCTTTAAAACTATTCATGCATCTTTCAAAATATTCGCAATAAATTTGATCCTACCAATTTACTGATGACTTAATACCTCCATAACTAACTGATACTTTATATTTGTAAACAACTTAGCAAGACAGGAAATAGATTGACTATAAAATGGGAGACTGCCAGATGATTCAATAGTCTAGATATGAAAATCTGCAAACCACAATATACAAGAAAAATTAAAAACGAAATCAAATATACATAGCTACACATGCATACATACATATACATACATACATACGCATTCATACATATATACACATACATACATACATACATACATGCATACATACATGCACATGTATACACACATACATATACGTATATGCATACACATACACATACATATATATACATACATATACACCTATAAAACACATATACATACATATATACATATACACATACACATATGTATACGCATGCACATGCATATACACATCCACATACACATACACATAAGCATACACATATATAAAATTATATACATATATATATATATGTATATTTATTTATTTACTTTTTTTAATATATCTTTTTTTGATGAACTTATAGGTTATTATTTGAAAAGTTTTTACCAAGTCTGAATATTCTTCCTACCTCACATGATGAAATGAAGAAGATAATAAACAATCTTGGTATAGATTATCAATGTATACATGCATGTCCTAATGATTGTATTTTATATAGAGGTGAATATGCAGACTCTTTGACATGTCCCAAATGTCAATCTCCTCGATATAAGGATGAAGAATGTAAAATCCCAAAAAAGTTATTGAGACATTTTCCATTGGCTCCATGGATTAGACATATGTTTCAAAGCCCCGAATTATCAAAGCTTTTGACATGGGGACATGATCATAAAAAGTACTGATGGAATAATCGGAATTCCTCATGATGGTGTTGCTTTTTAGCATATTGATTCTACATGGACTGAATTTGCACAAAATCCATAGAATCTAAAGTTAGGAGTTGCATTAGATGGGGTTAATCCATTCTCCATGAAATCCAATAAATGATCAACATGGCCAGTGGTAGTCATAAACTACAATCTTCCACCATATCTTAGCATTAAAGAGGAATATTTAATGCTTTCACTTTTAATCCCAGGCAAAAGACAAGTTAAAGATATGAATATATACTTTCCTCCTCTCATTGATGATCTCCAAGAGTTATGAAGAGATATTAATGTCTCTAAGGTTGGGAACAGAGACATCTCTCTAGTAGGACGTCGGAGGAATAGATGCAATGTGTACATATACTTCAATCATATGGCTAAAAGGTTGAATTAGAGTTTCTAAATTAGGGGTTTTAAAACCCTAATATCAAAATTAGTGTTTTCAAATTAGGATTTTTGAAATAGGATTTATTTATTTATATATAGATATATAAGTAGATATATATATATACACAAACACATACACACACACACACACACACACACATATATATATATATATATATATATATATATATATATATATATATATATATATATATATATATATATATATATATATATATATATATATATATATATATATATATATATATATATATATATATCTCAATATGCATGTGTGTATGTATGTGTTTCTATATGTGCGTATGCATGTGTGTATGTATGTGTATCTATATGTGTGTATGCATGTGTTGTGTGTGTGTGTATAATATATGCATGTGTATATGTATATATGCATGAAAATATGATTATATGAGTCTATGTGTGTATACATATGATTATGTATGTGTATGTGTATGTGAGTATGTGTATGTGTATGTGAGTATGTGTATGTGTCTATGTGTATTCATTATATGTGTGTAACTGCATGCATGTGTATCTGTGTGTAAAAATGTGCATGTATGTGTGTGTATGTATAAATGTGCATGTATGTGTATGTGTGTAAATGTGCATGTATGTGTATGTGTGTAAATTTGCAGGTATGGTGTATATATGTGTGTATGCATGTATTTGTACCTCTAGTCTCACTCTTCTCTCTCTCTCTCATATACATACATACATACATACATAAACACACATATTCATATCTACGTATACATACATAAAAGCAATGCATACCGTGCATTATCGTGACGATGAGCCATAAGTATCCACATCTCTTTTAGACACCACTTATGCGACCATCCTATCCCAAACTCTGTATCAAGTGAACTAAGTACGTATTTTTTATCCCTCTCATCATGCTCACTACAAAAATAAAAAAAATCATGTAAATAAAACATAAGATATTTATTTCAATTTATATGTAAAATTTATACTTACTTCCACTGTAAGTGGAGAAGGCACATGTAAGTGTCGCATAATGCCGGCATTCTTCTCTTGAACTCCAATCCATTCCCTATGTACACAATGTTCCCCTCGGGTTCTATATCGCACTCTAGCCCTAAGGTGCCTATGCATGTCCTCATAAGCACCTCTGCTCTGCTATCATGATTTGGAGGTGGTATAGGTGTCCTGAAAATAGATAGATAAAAATAAATAAAAATATGTGTTATAATATCATTAAAGAAGTTTATGAAAAAAAAACATACCTATGAGCAGATAGCTGTCTTCCTGCATGTGGAGCTACAGAAGAGCCCTCCTCTGATCGCTGGGTAAGCATCTGGATCATGTAATCCAGCTCATCATCAGGCATCTCTGAGTACTCATGCATGATGATCCCTAGAGTATTAGGCAGAACTCTTGCTCTCATAAGACTTTTTATGAGAGTGAGTTTCGCCTTTCTCTCTCTACTAGGATCCATAATACCTGTACATATAAAACAAAATGGGTTAGAAATCAATATATATATGTGTACATATGTATGTGTGTATATGTGTATGTAGGTGTGTATGTGAGTTTGTATGCATGTAAGCATGTATGTATGCATATGCATGTGCATTATGTATGCAAATGTATGCATGTGTGTGTATGTGTGTGTATGCATGTAAGTATGTATGTATGGATATGCATATGCATTATGTATGCATATGTATGCATGCATGTGTATGTGTGTGTATGTGTCTCTATGTGTGTGTATGCATATATATATGTGTGTATGTCTCTATGTGTTTGTCTATGCATATATATGTGTGTATGTGTCCACGTGTGTGTATGTGTGTGTGTCTGTGTGTGTGTATACGTGTGTATATGTATATCTGTGTCTATGCATGTGTATGTATGTGTGTAAATGTGTGTGGATGTGTGTATGTGTATGTGTATGTGTAAGTGTGTATGTGTCTATGTGTGTATGTGTGTGTGTATATGTGTGTATATATGTGTGTATCTGTGTATATATGTCTATATGCATGTGTATGTGTGTGTGTAAATGTGTGTGGATGTGTATGTGTGTGTGTAATTTTGTGTGTCTATGTGTGTATGTGTCTGTTCATATATGTGTGTGTATCTCTATGTGTGTAAGTTTGTATGTGTGTATGTGTGTGTGTATATATGTGTATGTATCTCTGTATGTGCATATGTGTGTGTGTATGTGCATATGTATGCATGTATGTGTATCTGTGTTTATGTCTCTTTATGTGCGTGTGTATGCATATATATGTGTGTATGTGTGTGTCTCTCTCTATGTGTGTGTGTGTGTGTCTATGTGTGTATATGTATCTGTGTGTATGTGTGTGTATGCATGTAAGCATGTATGTATGCATATGCATGTGCATTATGTATGCATGTGTGTGTATGTGTGTATGTGTGTGTATGCCTCTCTACATGTGTATGTGTGTATGCGTATGTATGCATATGTGTGTATGTGTGTGTATGCATGTAATTATGTATGTATGCATATGCATATGCATATGCATTATGTGTGTATGTGTATGCATGTGTGTATGTGTGTGTGTCTATGTGTGTATGCATGTGTATGTGTGTGTAAATCTGTGTGTATATGTGTGTATATGTATGTGTATGTGTCTATGTGTATGTATGTGTCTATGTGTGTGTGTATGTGTATGCATGTGCATTATGTATGCATATGTATGCATATGTGTGTATGTGTGTGTATGTGTCTATGTGTGTGTATGTGTCTATGTGTGTGTATGTGTATGCATGTATCTATGCATATGCATGTGCATTATGTATGCATATGTGTGTGTATGATTGTCAGTATGTATGTATGCATATGTATATGCATTATGTATGCATATGTATGCATGTATGTGTATGTGTGTGTATTTCTCTCTATGTGTGTGTATGCATATATGTGTGTGTATGTGTGTATGTGTGAGTGTATGTGTGTGTGTCTATGTGTGTATGTGTATGTGTGTGTATGCATGTAAGCATGTATGTATGCATATGCATGTGCATTGTGTATGCATATGCATGTGCATTGTTTGTGTGTATGTGTGTGTATCTATATATATGTGTCTGTATGCATGTGTATGCGTGTGTGTAAATGTGTGTGTGTGTGTAAGTGTGTGTGTGTGTCTATGTGTGTGTGTGTGTTTATGTGTGTGTATGTGTATGTGTATGTGTATGTGTGTGTTTGTGTGTCTATGTGTGTATGTGTGTGTGTGTCTATGTGTGTATCTATATATATGTGTCTGTGTGCATGTGTATGTGTGTGTGTAAATGTGTCTGGATGTGTGTGTGTAAGTGTGTATGTGTCTATGAGTGTGTATGTGTTTATGTGTGTGTATGTGTGTGTATGTGTCTATGTGTGTATGTGTATGCATGTATGTATACATATGCATGTGCATTATGCATGCATATGTGTGTGTATGCATTTAAGTATGTATGTATGCATATGCATATGCATATGCACTATGTGTGTATGTGTCTGTGTGTGTATATGTGTGTGTATGTGTTTGTGTGTGTGTCTATGTGCGTATGTGTGTGTATGCATGTGTATGTGTGTACATTTGTGCGTATATGTGTGTGTGTCTATGTGTGTGTATGTGTCTATGTGTGTGTATGTGTCTATGTGTGTGTATGTGTATGCATGTATCTATGCATATGCATGTGCATTATGTATGCATATGTGTGTGTATGCATGTAAGTATGTATGTATGCATATGCATTATGTATGCATATGCATTATGTATGCATATGCATATGCAATATGTATGCATATGCATATGCAGTATGTATGCATATGCATATGCAGTATGTATGCATATGCATATGCATGATGTATGCATATGCATATGCAAGATGTATGCATATGCAAGATGTATGCATATGCATATGCATTATGTATGCATATGCATATGCAGTATGTATGCATATGCGTATGCATGATGTATGCATATGCATATGCAAGATGTATGCATATGCATATGCATTATGTATGCATATGTATGCATGTATGTGTATGTGTGTGTATGTCGCTCTATGTGTGTGTATGCATATATGTGTGTGTATGTGTGTGTGTATGTGTGCATGTATGTGTGTATGCATGTGTATGTGTTTGTATGCATCATTATGTGTGTATGTGTGTATGTGTGTATGTGTGTGTGTATATGTGTGTGTATGTGTGTGTGTGTATATGCATGTATGCATGTGTATGTGTGTAAATTTGTGTGTATATGTGTGTGTATGTGTGTGTGTGTGTCTTTGTGTGTGTATGTGTCTATGTGTGTGTATGTGTATGCATGTATCTATGCATATGCATGTGCATTATGTATGTGTGTGTGTATGCATGTAAGTATGTATGTATGCATATGTGTGTGTATGCATGTAAGTATGTATGTATGCTTATGCATATGCATTATGTATGCATATATATGCATGTATGTGTATGTGTGTGTATGTCTCTCTATGTGTGTGTATGTGTGTATGTGTGTATGTGTATGTGTTGTGTGTATGTTTGTATGTGTATGTGTGTATGCATGTGTATGTGTGTGTATGCATGTAAGCATGTATGTATGCATATGCATGTGCATTATGTATGCATATGTATGCATGCATGTGTATGTGTGTGTATGCATGTGAGTATGTATGTATGCATATGCATTATGCATGTATGTGTATGTCTCTCTATGTGTGTGTGTATGCATATATATGTGTGTATGTGTATGCATATATATGTGTGTATGTGTATGTGTGTGTTGGGGGATTCTTAGACAAGAAGGAGTTTGAGGGTTTGTAGGAGAAAAGGAAAAGACCAGAAGAGGAAATACACCTTGGAAGCCTCTGCCGATTGATTACAGTAAGACAATTACAATGTTTGGAGCACAATACAAGCCAATACTTATGTGCACAATCCCACCGAGTGCTCAATTACAAATACCAAATACCCCGAAGTCTTCTTGCCGTCGGCCTCCTCTGCACCAGACCTCCACCTGCTTCAAGCTTATCCTTGTGCAAACCTTGCAGCAAGCTTCCACTAAGGGGGAGGAATGAATACCTTCTATCAGCACGCGCACACTGCAAGGAGACCTTGAGATCCTTGGGGGACTAGCTTAGCACTCTCTGCACAATCCCTTAGTCACTCTCCATGCACTCCTTCAACTCCACTTCTCTGCGTCGCACACTGGTGACTCTTGCACTTCCCTCTCTTGCTTCACTTAGACTATGCTTCTCTTGCTTACACTAGCATGGTCCAAGAATAGTCCTTGCCTTGATTTTAGTGTGTCGATCACGTACGCTCCTAACTGCAATAGTATCTTGGTGCTCACTTTGAAGTCCCAAGTTTGTCTTCACAAGTGGCAACCAACGACTCCCTGTTTTGTCCTGTAGTGACTTTAGACTAAAACCAAAAATTTAATTGGGGGGCCATATTTTCACCTGTGCGTACACTGCCGCTTCACATACCTTCACATTTCCTTTTAAGTCTTCACTTTTGGACATAAGAGAGGGTTCACCTGAACCTTCCAAAATACTTTAAAAACACTTTGAACCTTAAGGAAATTAGAGAAAATACCTCTACAACCTGCAACCCACTTTCTCCAATTTACCCTTTGTGGACAATTAATTGTGCACTACCTGTGCACTTTGACACCTGCACTTTAGCACTTTGACTTTGCACTTGTTGACTTTGACCTTGACCTTGTTGAATTTGACTAGTTGACTTTGATATTTTGACTTTGACTACAATTGACTTTGACCAATATGACTTTTATGGGCTCAACAGTTGCCCACCACCTAATGTGCTCTTCGTCCCAGAGAGCTATAGCCAAAACTATGAGCATAACAGACACCATGATAATGGAGCTGCAAAACTTCAAAAACAGACTAGAGCAGCCACCAAGTCCATCAGGAGTAGCACAGAAAGCACCAGAGAGCAATCGGCAATTTTGGGTAGGGCAGAATTTTAGGAGGAAGGAAGGCGGACATATGTTTGAAGTGGAGAGATAAGTAGGAGATGGGACAAAGGATGTAATTGGAGAGATATATGTATTTTGCGAAAAGTAAAATATGGAAATGTATATATACCAGAATGGGAAATTTAGTTGGAGGTGGGCAACAGAGGGGGGAAAGCCGTGGTTGGTGGGGGAAAGGGGGACGTGTTTAGATGAAGGGAAGGGGGCAGGGGTTGTTTGTGTGTGTGTGTGTTTTTTTTTTTTGATTGGGGGAAATGGTTTTGGGTAAACAGAGCAAAGAGGGAGACGGGAGGATAGGGGGTTTGGCAAATAAAAAAATACCCAACCAGAGAGAGACCAACCTGTACACATACAGAGTAATAAAACAACCAGCAACCAACCAGAGAATGCACAAGGAACACACAATGAACACAGAACCAGAATCTCATATATAAAAGCAAAAAAGTACAAGGAAACCACTGTCCATGGAAGTACATGAAGTGCCAATGAATGGCAAAGAGCTGTCCAACAGAAAGTAAATGATGAGCCAAGGAATGGCAACGGAACCAAAAGGATAGATAAATGCATCCTACAAACTGAGCCTCAACAACAAAAGGAGGCCAGGGTAGACCAAATGAAACTAGTGAAACCCAAGGGTGTATGAATACCTAGAGCCTAGGGGAGAGACACAGTACGAGTGTCTCGCTAAGGCATCGGCGGAGAAGGAGGCCTATCCCCAGGTGGAACATCACCCCGAGGTGGAGGTAAGTCGGGTGAGGCTGGTGGGATGATGGCTGCCTCCTCAATCCATGCAGCAATCTTGCTCCTGTACCGGTGGAGGTGATGGCGCTCTCGGCGGACCAACCGACACGCAGGACTATCACAAATGCCTAAGGACGCACGCTGGCGGATCTCCATAAGAGCGCGAGTTGCCGCATCAGCCTCATCTCGATACCGGTCTATGTCCTGCTGCATGGCCCGCAACGCATCGCGCGACGTCTGCCACTGAGTTGCTGCAGCAACACGAATGCGATCGATCATCAGAGCATACTGCTGATGTAGCGCAGCTTTCGCGGATACGGAATCAAGGGAGAGACGGGCAGCATCGGCTCCATCACTCGCTACTAGGATCGCATCACGAAGAAGGCCCAAGAAAGGTGGATCGTCGTCAAGGCTATCAGGGATGGAAGGCTGCGAGGGGGGTGGTGGGGGTGGGACCGGGGTATGTTGGGGGTAAGTGGGAGAAGCAGGAGGCGAGTGAGGATGATGGGAGGTGGAGGCAGACTCAATGGATATTGCTGGAGATGGAGGAGGCTGAGGCACCGGCCGGGGGGGGGTGACTGAATGGGTGAGGCAAGGATAGAGGTAGGAAAAGAATCCATCAACCGAGTATGGACTCTCAGAGTGAGTGGTTGAGTGGAGGTTGCCATGGAAGTAGATGCCTGCTGAAGAGTGCTAGGGGTTGTGGGCACTACGATGGGCGGCGGTGGAGGGGGATGGGGAGAATGTGCAATAGAATGTGTAGGATGGGAAGGGTCAAGACAATGGCTGGATGCAATGGTCTGTGTACCAGGCAGATGAAAGAGCCAAGCTAAAACCGGGGCAGAATAAACGGAGAATGAACGAGTGCCGCGATGGAGGGCATCATGGAATCGGCAAGAGCGAAGTAGGAATGATTGGAACATGAGTGTGCCATAGGGAAAAGGGCGGCCATGTAAAAAACAGAAAAGAGGGTCAGCTATATGGATGTCGTGCAACGAAAGGTCCGAGGAGGGACTAGGAAATAAGAAGAAGAAAATGAACGAATGAAGGACGGCGAGCTGGTATTGTGTGGGCATGGCATCAACGCCATATAATGATATGCAGAAAGCGATGGTCTCTTCCCGAGATAACCCCAAGTAGAGTGCTGGTGGAGCATGAAACGAAGAGATGCTCGAACCTATGCCTCCAGCTACGACCGCAAGGGTTAGCGACCCAGAGGGAAAATGAGGGAAGTCAAGCAGCGCTGTGCGAATATCGGACCCCTCAGACTCAGATAAGAGGAGGGAGGCCAATCGCCAAAGACTAGCCTGACGGAGGCAGCCCTCGGGAAGTAGATCGATGAGCGGGATCGAAGGCAAGGCTAAATGCAGGCGGAGGGATAGGGTCGAAGATGAGTCTCTATGGTCAACGATGGATGACGACGGTGGACGTGGAACAGGAGAGGTGGAATGGCTACCTAAGCTGCGTGCGGGGTGGCCACTAGAACCACCTGAGTGCGTCAGCACGGCTGTGTTAGCCGCAACAGGAAGGTGGTAACTAGGGGGCAAGGGTCCTGGGGCTATACAACGAGGAACCAGAGAGGGAGAAGCATGGAAGGGAAACCGCAAAAGGCTGACTACCCTAGAAATGGGGAGGGGTGGAAAGGGTAGTAGGGCATGGAACTGGTGCGCGAGGGACGGAGTGGATCGTGGAGGGGAGGAAAGAGGGCGGGGGGGCCCTAGGGGCGGGGTGTAGGGTGGCGACAGGGACGGTGGGGGTGGAGGCCAGAGGGGCGGACTGGGACGAGGCCATAGGAAAAAGGGGGCCTACCTCTGAATGGATAGGACCGAAGGCCAAGGCCGAGGGAGCAAGCTCCGAGTACGCCTCGGTAGCCATGGATGAATCCTGCTGGGGAGCAGAAGACGCCATAGATGCAGATCAAGAACGCGGTCACAAAAGTGTTGCAACCACAGAGAGCAATTTTCTATGAAGGTAACTCTATAGTGAACATGGATAAAACATAGGAAAGACATCTGAACTGGGAGCACAGAACCCAAAAATTGGATTCGGCACGATCAATTACCCTAAAAACGACTGTGAAAACGTCAAAAACGGAGGGTTACGTGAGTAATTACAAAAGGATATAGATAAAATAAAAATGGAAGAGGAAAAAAAAAAAGAAAAAATAACCAAAATAAAAATAAAAGAATTATAAAAAACACTAATATACAATTCTTAATGAAAATATATACAAAATAAAAATAAATAAATAAGAAATATTTAAATAAAAATAAAAATAAAAATAAAATAAAATAAAAAATAAAAAATAATAAATAAATAAATAAAATTAAAATAAGAAAATAAAAAAAACAGAAAAATAAAATACCTGTAGAAACTCCGACACGCTGGATGCCTTTTAAGAGGGGAATCAGTATTTATATAGGGGGGGTGTCACCTAATATTGTTTGTAATTAATCACAAAACACAATACATGTAGATTTTGAAAATCAAGATTGTCTTTTGCTTCATCTTTAATGGAATCAATCATTTTTAGCATGTGGAATTTCGTGCAATGTTATTTGTAATCCTATTTTCAAAGCTAATTTCATGTCAACTCCATGGAAAGGATTCATCATGCCATATTTCAACAACATGTGAATAGAATATGTAGATAAAGTGAAAAACGATACTAAATCTATTTTAAAACGAATAGTGCTTGATTATGTACCCATGTATGGATGCAAATAGAACTACATGGATAGAGAAGTTTTCAAAAGAAGCCATTGCTTAATATCATAGTTATATGTCCAAAGGAAAGCATGTTTTGGAAGTAGTTGATACTCACTGCAATAGTGACTGATAATGCATCTAATTTTTGAGTCCTAGAATTGCAATACAAAACAAGCATGAAGGCACTACTTGGGCCCCATGTGCAACTCATACACTAAAGCTATTATTGAAAGATATAGGTAGAGTATCTTTCATTAAACAAATTTTATTAGATGCAAATCATGCGGTCAAATTTATTTGAGAGCATCAATTTTCATATTCCCCTCTTTTGTTCAAAATCTCCTAATAAAGCACTTCATATCTTTTGTGCTATATGATTTGCAACAACTTATATTATACTCAGTGGATATTGAAAGTCAAGCCAACACTTGTAGAAATGATTGGGGATCCAAGATGGGAGGCATGGCTAGAGAAGTATCCTTCTTATTGAGTTGTGGCTTTAAAGCATGTGTCTTTGATACAATCACAAAATTTTTGGCATAATCTTGAAAAAATTATCGGTATGACTAAACCTTTTGTGGAAATTTTATGAATTGTTGATACCAAAAAGCTTGTTATAGGAAAAGTTTTATTGGATTATGTCAGAAGCTATTCAAAAAGTGAAAGTCTTTAATCATTTTTCATCACGAGACAAAACATAGATTGTATCGTTAGCAAAGAAATGATGGGCTCAAATGCAAACTTATTTACATAGAATAGTGCTCGTCTTGGATCCAATATTTCAACTCAATGGTCAAGCATCAAACAAAGAAGTCAGGAAAATTTCAAAACCACATGTCAATTATTACTTCCAAGCACAGATGGTCGAGATGCTTTCCATAAGAAGGTAGCTTATGTAGATTGAGAAGGAAGTTTTGGAGATCTATGGCACATTGAAGTAGTTCAAAAGCATCCACCTCCTATATGGTGGAAAGAGTACAAAGGCAAAAAAATGGATTTTGCAATATATAGTTCATGTAAATCGAGAAGGAAGTTTTGGAGGTCTATGGCACATTTAAGCGATTTAAAAGCATCCTCCTCCTATATGGTGGAAAGAGAGGAGGTGAAAAAATGGATTTGCAATATATAGCTAGATAAATAAATAGAATGATGGATATATGTATAGTAATATAGATAGATAGATAGATTGATTGATACATACATAGAAAATATATGGATCATAACATTGTTATATACATCCATCATAATCACTTCAGGTAAAATTCCTTCATAATTACTTCATATCCAAAACCATCATAATCACTTCATATTAAATCCAATTATCCCTTATGTATCATAAAATCATGTCAACTTAAAGTACTTATTATATAACATTAAATAAATAATTGAATCTGACACAATTATAAAAAAATATGTTTGATTAATAAACATGTTCCATGGCAAAAATCCATTTCAATATGGTCTTAATTCATCGTTATTGGATATATTCAATACATTATGAACAAGGTTTGAGAATACTCTAAGCAACTTATGTTTGTCTACTCTTTTTGACACATCTTTATCAATAGCTAGTTCTAATGCAAACTTGAACTTAATGGGGTAACTATCTAAATCTACATATTTCAAAAGTTGTAAAATAAGTATTGCAATTGTATATGTCTCTTGACTTATATTCTAATGCAATACAACAATATTTTCAACCACTTGTTCATCATTGATATCTTGAGGTCTGGTGACTTTGGGAAACTTTTTTTGCTGAAAAATGTGTTGCTCTTCCAAAGTCGCATAATCCAATGTAGACACGGTCATCTTCAATATGTTGCCTCAATGGAGATCATTATGCGATATATTACAAGTGTGTTAAAATAATATTGTCTATAGCAATCCATTGATCAACTTCCAAATATTTATATTCATTCTAACTATATCTCCTTGTGTGCTCTTGATGCTTCTGCTATGTGGTATGCTTACAAACTCTTTCTTCATTTCTGTAGCCACATGTCCAATATACCACCATTGCATAATTTGAAAACAAGACATGGGGTTTTAATATGTCGTCTAGCTAATGAAAGTGGGCTGATTATTCCACTATGGGTAATAGGTAATATTGTGGCTTCATTCATTGCTTCATTTTATCTTGTTTGCATGTCGCCACCATGTAGTTTGAATAATTTTGCTATAAAAAACTTGTTACAAAACCTTGGGTGGCTTATGAAGACTTTTTGGACCATACCATACACTACAAGAAAAAGGGGGGTGTAGCGACGCCACCGAATTGAAAAAAAAACGGGAAGTGTCACTTATGCGACGAGGTCGTTGCAAAAGCGACGGTCAAAATTTCGAATTTTTTTTTCCCGACCTTTGTCGCATAAGCGATGCTAGCGTCGCTTATGCGACGCTAATTAAAGAGCATCGCTAATTTCATCGTTGCCTAGCGACGGTGTGAGCGACGTTGGCAAACTGTAGAGCGTCGCATATGCAACGCTCTGGAATGTAAAAAAAAAAATTTGATTTCTCCCGGCACATTTGTGCCGGGACTTGGACGTGAGCAAGAAGAGACCGAGAGAGAGAGAGAGAGTGAGAGAGCGCGCGAGAGAGAGAGGGCCGCACAAACTAACAATAAGCAGGTATGCGCACACACACACACACTTACACACACATACATATGTACACACACATATACACACACACATACACATACACACACACACACATACACACAAATACACACACATATACACACATACACAAATAAGGTTGCATACACACATGCACACATAATGCATACACATGCACACACATATACACATACATATACACACACATACACAGACACATACACACACACACATACACACACACATACACACACACACATACACACACACACATACACACACACACATACACACATACACACACATATATGCATACACACACACACATAGAGAGAGACATGCACACACATACACATACATGCATACATAATGCATATGCATATGCATACATCCATACATACTTACATGCATACACACACATCTGCATACATAATGCATATGCATATGCGTACATACATACATACTTACATGCATATACACACATATGCATGCATAATTCACATGCATACATACACATACATAATGCATATGCATACATACACATACATAATGCATACACACACATATGCATACATAATGCATACACACATATGCATACATACACACATAGACACATACACACATAGACACATAGACACATACACACACATAGACACATACACACATAAACACATACACACTCATAGACACACACACATACACATAGACGCGCACACACATACACACACATATACACACACATACACACATAGACACATACACACATAATGATGCATTCACACATACACATGCATACACACATAGACACACATATACACACACACATAGACACACATATACATACACTCATAGACACACATAATGATGCATTCACACACATACACATGCATACACACATAGACACACATATACACTTACACATCCAAACATACACACTCATAGACACACATTCATACACACACACATCCAAACATACACACTCATAGACACACACACATACACACAGACGTGCACACACATACACACACATATACACACACACATACACACATAGACACATACACACATAGACACATACACACATAATGATGCATTCACACACATACACATGCATACACACATAGACACACATATACACACACATACACACATACACACACATATATGCATACACACACACATATAGAGAGATGTACACACACATACACATACATGCATACATATGCATACATAATGCATATGCACATACACACACATAGACACATACACACACATAAACACATACACACTCATAGACGCGTAGCGACACATACACATAGACACACACACATAGACACACATATACACAAACACATACACACAGACACATACACACATAGACACATACACACATAGACACATACACACATAATGATGCATACACACACATACACATGCATATGCATACATACATGCAATATACACACATAAACACATACACACACATAGACACATACACACTCATAGATACACACACATAGACATAGACACACACACATACACACACATATACACACACACATGCACACATACACACATACACATGCATACACACACATACACACACATACACATGCATACACACATACAGACACATATACACACACATACACACATACACACACATATATGCATACACACACACATAGAGAGACATACACACATAAACACATACATGCATACATATGCATACATAATGCATATGCATCTGCATACAATGTACATACATACTTACATGCATACATAATGCACATGCATAGATACATACACACACACAGACACATACACACATAGACACATACACACACACACACAAACACATACATACTCATAGATACACACACATACACATAGACACACACACATACACACACATATACACACACATATACACACACATACACACATAATGATGCATACACACACATACAAATGCATACACACATACAGACACATGTACACACACATTCACACACATATATGCATACACACACATAGAGAGACATACACACACATACACATACATGCATACATATTGCATATGCATATGCATACATACATACTTACATGCATACATAATGCACATGCTTACATACACATACATAATGAATACACACACATACACACATATGCATACATAATGCATATGCATATGCATACATACATACTTATATGCATACATAATGCACATGCTTACATACACGTACATAATGCATACACACACATACACACATAGACACATACACACATAATGATGCATACACACACATACATATGCATACACACACATATGCATACACACACATATGCATACATACATGCATACACATACACACACATAGATACATACACATAAACACATACACACTCATAGACACACACACATAAACATAGACACACACACATATACACACACACATACACACATAGAAACATACACATGTAATGATGCATACACACATACACATGCATACATAGACACACATAATGATGCATACACACACATACATATGCATACACACACATATGCATACATACATGCATACACATACACACATAGACACATACACACACATAGATACATACATACACATAAACACATACACACTCATAGACACACACACATACACATAGACACACACACACATATGCACACACATACACACATAGACACATACACACGTAATGATGCATACACACATACACATGCATACATAGACACACATAATGATGCATACACACACATACATATGCATACACACACATATGCATACATACATGCATACACATACACACATAGACACATACATACACATAGATACATACACATAAACACATCAACACTCATAGACACACACACATACACATAGATACACACACACATATATACACACATAGACACATACACACATAATGATGCATACACACACATACAGATGCATACACACACATATGCATACATACATGCATACACATACACACATAGACACATACACACACATAGATACATACATACACATAAACACATACACACTCATAGACACACACACATACACATAGACACACACACACACACGCACACATATACACACACAAACACACATAGACACTTACACGCATAATGATGCATACACACACATACACATGCATACACACATACAAACACATATACACACACACATACACACATATATGCATACATACACACATATATGCATACACACACATAGAGAGACATACTCACACATACACATACATGCATATATATACATACATAATGCATATGCATATGCATAGATACATACATAGATACATGCATACACACACACATATACACATACATACACACACACATATACACACACATACACACATAGACACATATACACATAATGATGCATACACACACAAACACATGCATACACACATACACACATATACACGCACATACATACACATACACATGCATACATACACATACTTAATGCATACACACTTACATATGTACACGTATATATATTGATTTCTAACCATTTTGTTTTATATGTTAGGTATTATGGATCCCAGTAGAGAGAGAAAGGCGAAACTCACTCTCATAAAAAGTCTTATGAGAGCAAGAGTTCCGTCTGATACTCTAGGGGCCATAATGCATGATTACTCAGAGATGTCTGATGAGGAGCTGGATTATACCATCAAGATGCTTACCCAGCGATCAGACGAGGGCTCTTCTGCGGCTCCACATGCAGGAAGAGAGCTAGCTGCTCATAGGAATGTTTTGTTTTCATAAACTTTTTTAATGATATTATAACACATATTTTTATTTATTTCTATCTATCTATTTTCAGGACACCTATACCACCTCCAGCACGTGATAGCAGAGCAGAGTTGCCTATGAGGACATGCATAGGCACCTTAGGACTAGAGTGCGACATAGAGCCAGAGGGGAACATTGTGTACATAGGGAATGGATTGGAGTTCAAGAGAAGAATGTGGGCACTATGCGACTCTTACCTGCACTTTATCCACTTACCGTGGAAGTAAGTAAAAGTTTTACATATAAATTGAAATATATATCTTATGTTTTAATATATGAGAGAGAGAGAGACTAGAGGTATAAATACACGCATACACACACATGCATATATACACACAAAACACATGCATATGCACATATAGATACACATACATACACAACACATGCATACGCATAAATAAATAAATAAATAAATAAATCCTATTTCAAAAATCCTAAATTGAAAACACTAATTTCAATATTAGGGTTTTGAAATCCCTAATTTAAAAACTCTAATTCAACTTTTTAGCCATATGTTTGAAGTATATGTACACCTCCGACGTCCTACTAGAGAGATGTCTCTCCTCCCAACCTTATGCCTCTATATATAGCTACTCGAATAAACCAGGATCATAATATATGTAAAGATATATACACATCATGTAGATAGGATACATAAATATAAAATGGAGTAGATATATTATGCATCACACATACATGCCTAAATGCACACATAAATATATATATACATACTAACATATTTACATGTACACATTTACACATAGACATATATACATATATACATGTACACATCACATATACATGCCTACATGCACACATAAACATATATATACATGCATACATATTTACATGTACATATTTACACATAGACACATATACATATATACATGTACACAATTATAAACACTTGCATATATTACATGAATACATGAATATTTTACATAAATGCATATGCATATATACACATATGCATATTTAACACATGTATACATATATCACACACATGCAAACACATACATATACATGAAATACATATATATGCACACTAACATATGTATACATATAATACACATGAATACACACACATATGCATACATACATGTTAAAAATTTGCTCCTCGAAGATAAAGCTATATATAAAATAATTAGGCATACCCCTGAGCTTCATGTTCTAACTTAGAAGAACATGATTTCATCTCTCTAATAGGATTCATCGTTATTCAAGTTAATAAAAAAAACCTATTATCTGATATCCATTCAGAAGCTTCAAGTTATTGATCGATAACTAGAGTAGAATTTACTATCTAATCTGCTCATATGTTTTCATTATTGCCGTCATTTTGGTAGGACATCAATATAGTCTCATCTTCATTATCCTTATTGATTTCATTTATTTCTTCTATTGTTAAATCTATGTTCTCATGAATCACATCATCTATTGATGGATTAATATCTATTTCTGGTAATTCCTCTTCCTCATCAGTAGAATCAGCATGTAGAGAATTATCCTCTTCATAAAAAATATTAGTATCATTATCACGTATAATGATTCTAATTTCTATTTCAGATGTTGATGTATCAGTATCTGATGCTGAATCATCAAGAGGACTTTCTTCGATCTCTCTAACAATAAACTGTTCAAACAATGACCTACCTCTAGGTTGCACATGAATCACTTCCCACCAAGGATGAGCATCTAGGTTTTTATAAAAAATTGCTTGTTCAATATGCCTAGGAAGAATATATGGTTCTTTAGTAGATCGCATTACCTTGGAAGAATCAATTGCCCAAAACCCAGATAATTCCTTTCTTAATGTAGAATTACTACCTTTATACTCCGCTCACAACCACTCAACCTTCAAAATGACCTATCAAAATATATGACAACAAAAACCCATTATTAGGTGCTTAAAAAAATAACTAACTCTAAAAAAAATATATAAACTTTTTTCTACCTGTTTGAATGTACGAAATGAAATTTCGTAGATACCAACAATAGTTCCTACGTAACCAAGTTTGCTATCTATAAGGTTCGTGTCTTTTGAGCTAGCAC
The DNA here is from genome assembly GCA_020310875.1 of Ceratopteris richardii. Lineage (NCBI taxonomy): Eukaryota > Viridiplantae > Streptophyta > Polypodiopsida > Polypodiales > Pteridaceae > Ceratopteris > Ceratopteris richardii. The sequence continues at coordinate 98,859,529 of CM035426.1, forward strand.
GTGATAGTTGCTTGAAAGAAGCAACAATACTAGAATCCTCTGTTTTATGTAAAGAATCAATGGCTTTGATTCTAATATGCTGTCCAAAAGCCCACATATTAGTAAACATTCGAGCCTACAAAATAAATTCAATTAGTAAATAGAAACTAACATACATATATGAAAAAAATAAAATATTATTTTAATAAAATTACCTTTCATTCACAACCTATCATTAACTCTCTTTGCTCATCTGAGATTTCTTCATTATTTGTGTTGGTGCGTTGCAAACGACTATATAGCCAATCCGGGAAAGAAGGTATATCTGTAATCTCATTATTATCAAGATTACATCTAGATCTTTTGTTTTTTCACCTTTTACTTCAGAGACTTTGAAGTTTCTCATACTCGCTAAGGAATGCTTGCATGCATTCGCTATTATATGCTACAAAAGTAGAAACATCATTTTTTTTCTTGAAATGTAAATAAGAATGGAACCCCCTTACCTGATAATACCTCATCTGTTATTTTTGAAGAAGACTCGTTGGTCCATGCACGTGGAGCTTCTTCATGAACTCTTTCAAGGTACTCACTAACGTAATACATGCACTCTTCAAGCATCCAACCCTTTGCCATGGATCCTACTATGTAATGTAGTAATAGCATTGACAACTATGTATCTTGATATATCTCTACTCATGTATGGTGATTCATGACTATTTTCATGCTCCTCAAATGTGCAATTAGTCCTTGAACTATTATGTAACCCTTGACTACTATTTATTAAACCTGCTATATTTCCATGTGTGTAAGGTCTTCCATCAATATATAATCTTTCATTTTCTGCATGTAAAATCCTTCTACTAGTAAGGGATGCTGCATTCAAGCATATTCCATAAGTACTCATGCTTTGAACTTAACGTGAAAGTCGATGCCAATCTCCCCATCCATATATAGGACCACAAAATGACATAAGAGTGACTTCAGAGTTCGGAGGCACATACAAATCCTCTACAATAAAGAGACCACGACCAGCATTAGTAATAGTGGATGGAGCAATCGTATAACGATTACCCCAAAAGTTGAAAACCTCTCCATCTAAAGGAAGTGGTCCTCTATTCCATCCTCCATATCTTGTTCTATCATATGTTTGTACTAAAGAACGATCACGAGCTGGCAATGGATAATCTCCAGCCGTTTCATTCTCTAAACCAGGAGGTAGAGGATTTCTAGAAACCTCTGCTTGTAATTGATGAACAGCAAGTCCATGACGTGCACGAGGTATATTAGCATTATGAGAAAAATCATCATCATCATCATCATCGAGCAAGTATTCCTGTATATCAACAATAATTTGATTTTATATATGGTTTTTATATAAAATAATGACATTAATTTATATAGAAAATACATACCCAAGCATTATCACGTTGACTAGGTGATGGTGCACGCTCAAAAGTACCATACTCTGCCTCATGTTCAATACATTCCGTCTTCGATACGTGCCATAACAAGAGTTACACCAACATATAATATGCTCTTCATAGTAAAATTCATCATAATTCCTATCGGAGGACACATGTGAAGTCGTTGCATGGGTAGGAGGTGGTGGAGTACCCTCTGATTGCTCAGAATCTACACGTAATAAGAAACATAAAAAAAAATATAAGTTATGTATCCATCAAATATATTTAAAATTAAATATTTCATATACTTACAGTATAAAGTCGTTGCACGAAGAGGAGACGGTGGTGGAGTTCCATCTGATTGATCAGAATCTACAAATAATGATATTTGATATTAATAATTTGATTATCTACATAAACAAAAAATTCACATATACATATTTACACACACACATATTCACATATACACATTTACACATACACACATATTCACATATACACAACTACATATTATTGTGGGATAAATGCATGTATTTTGTATGAATGAGTGTATATGCATGCATGTGTGTGTACGTATATATGTGGATATGTATATGTATGTTTATGTTATATGTATGTATATGTGTATATGTATACATATATGCATGCGTATATGTTTGCATGTATATGTGTATGTGGGTATGTGTATGTGTATGTGTACGTGTGTGTATATATGTGTATGTATTCTGAGCTTTTTTTCTGTTTGAGATTAAATTAACAGGAGATATTGTATGGTTGAAAAAAATAAGAGGCGAGCTAACATACCACCTGAGTTGTGGCAGTTTTTTCGTAGACAGCTACGTCTTCAGGAGTCATTTCCTCAGTAGAAGGTACACAAATTAATAGTTTATATTTATAATTTTTATATATTTAGTAATTTTTTACATTTAATTTATGTATTTTTTTTCTTGAATAAATAGGCTGCTGCAAAGAAGAGAGTGGAGTCGGGCCACACATCGCACCTAGGCCAAATGGGCCATAATGGTTTTGTAGCTACGTTTGTAAGTATATGTGTTATTGTGAGTATATTTTTTATTTTAGTTAAAATGCAAGCAACTAATGTTTTTTATTTGTTTCATTGCAGCGGAAGGATTATGGCCGATATCCTATGAAACAGGAGATCCAGTATGCTACACATTTTGGATATCGGCGTTTGAGCGAGTATATGCAAGATCATCCTGATGCCTTTGTGAGTATTTTTAAATTTTATATAATTATTTTG
>CM035426.1:98864674-98899674 GCA_020310875.1 Ceratopteris richardii
GGCCCCTGTATAACTTCTAGAGGGTGAATTTTCTTGTATAGGTCTAAAAATTTGGGATCTTTTGACCTGTCAAAATACCTTCAAATTACATGAAATTCGGTGAGTATGTTAACAACTTTAGCATCTACATTTCCTATATGAAGTTATGAACACAAAAAATGCAAGAGTACCACTCCATTCTTGGAAGAATAACTTCAATGTACTTTAATAATTCTTTTTAAGTACTTGAACTAATTTTTTGCATCTAATTAAAACATTTTCATGGAATTATATGCATAAACATATGTATCCACTAGTCATCAATGCAATGATTCTTAATAAATCATCGATATAAAAGATGATTTTGGCAAAATCAAATTATGCATTGCTTCCACTAATCTCAAGTCATGCATAAAAGAAACTAGATCATTAACTCAATGAATTAATCATTTTATCTATGATTTGTTTTTCCTAGTGCATATACTTAAATGATGTTAATCTCCCTTCATATCTAATCTTAATCATTATATTCCTATCAATAAATATACTAATTCATTCCATTTGAAAGGTTGTGTGCATCATCAAATATCTATAAGCATGTCTTTGAAAAGAAACTATTTATGGATGCACCATTGAATTCTTATGTGCAAATAAATGCATAAACATTCATTTCTTTAATCTATAAAGAAGTCTTTCCAATGGAAATGAAGAAAAGAAATCATTAAAAATCTAATCTATCGTAATAGAAAAATAACCATAAACATCCTTTCCCTTTCTTTAAATTCATTTTCTATGAGAATTCAAATATAAATTTCTCTTTATGATTCTAGATCAAGAGGAATCTAAGAAAAATTATATCCTATGAGATGCAAACATCTCACATAAGTATCTATGAAAAGAGAGTGAAGTTATTCAAGCCTCAATATTTCTCACAATCCTACTTAGTCAATTATAACCCTTCCTAAAGATGGCCATTGTTGGAGAATTCCTCTCCTAATCACAACGGAAAGTGTAGAAGACCTTCTCAGGATCAAGACTCTTGCCAACAGCTGAACCTTCAAATGAAAACTGGTATCCATTAAAAAATGCAATGAACTTGAGACTTTGGTCACTCAAATTAGACACCTAGATCTTTCAAATGAGCTATCAAACTTTCAATTTGGAGTAGATTTGGGTTGGCAACTCTTTGATTCAAAACAGACTACCTGTCCACTCAGTTAGGCTGAAAACTGGACTTCACTAAAACCTGAATAACTCACAAAGCATAAATAATTTCATAAAACTGTTTTAGATAGAGGAAGTACTCAAGATAAGCTTTCCAACGAATGTTTAAACACTAAAATTGGATACATATGTTGAGATATATGACTCTCACAAGTAGACTACCCAAAAATGGGTTGTGCGGCTGGACATACTCTATGAGAGTGAACTGAACGAAATGACTCAAACAAATGAAGTAGCTACAAGGGAGCTTCCACGCCTTCTTCCTCTATACTTGAGTGTCCTCCCTTGCCTCTTTTATAGCGTGGTGACCAAAAACTCTCATGATGAGTTTGAAAGCTCTTCTCCATCATTTCTCCACTACTTTGGACAACCACTCCTCTTACAGTTCAGTTTTTGGATTTGATTCTCTTTTGGCCTCCACTACTTGCTGAAGTAAATGCTTCTATTTTTCATTTTTGTATTTTCCTTCTACTTGAAGAAAATCCTTTTTGCAAAAATATATACGAGCTTACTTCTTTATTTTTAACACTCCCCCTCAAGCTCACATGTGAGCTTGCACCTTCAGCCATATCCTGCAAGTTGATGTCATCCTTGAACCTCTTTAGCTTAGAAGCATCTAAGGACTTTGTAAACATGTCTGCAACCTGGTCATTAGTTCCAATGAACTTTATATCCACATCCTTGCTCTAAACTTTTTCTCGAACATAATGATAATGCACTTCTATGTGCTTGCTTCGTGCATGAAACATTGGATTGTTTGTCAAGTGAATGCTTGACATGTTGTCACCATAAATTGGAATGGTCTCCACCTGCACATCAAGATCAGCCAAGAGCTTCTTAATCCACATAGCTTCACAAGTTGCAAAGGCTAAACCTCTATATTCAACTTCTGTAGATGATAGTGTAAGAGTAGGTTGCTTCTTTGAGCTCCATGTGATAGGTTTCTACCTATCATAAACACATAACCTTAAGTGGATCTTCTATCTTCCTTCAAACCAGCCCAATCAGCATCACTGAATCCCTTTACCTGCAATTCTTCATCATATCTATAAAACAATGCATGATTGACAGTGTGCTTCACATATCTTAGCACTCGTTTGGCTGAATTTAAATGTTCACTTGTAGGAGCTTGCATAAATTGAGAAAGAACTCCAACAATATAACACAAATCTGGTCTTGTGATCGTAGCATAGATAAAGGAACCTATAATACTCATGTATGTAGTTACATCATGTAACTTCTCTCCATCATTTGAGCATAGCTTCACATTTGTGTCCATAGGTTGAGTGAGTGGTTTGCATTCACTCATTCCAAATCTGAAAAGAACATCCAGCAAGTACTTTCTTTGCATCAAGTAGATGCCATCTTTCCCATAGACTATCTCAATGCCTAAAAAGTATTTCAGCTCACCAAGATTTGAAATTTTAAACTCCTTACCGAGCTTCCTTTTGATCTCTTGTATTCCTGTAACCTTACTTCTTGTTATGATGAGATCATCAACGTATATGCAAATATATACCTGCTTGCCTTCTTCTTTCTTCATGTAGAGAGAGGGATTTGCATTACTTGGACTATACCCACACCTTGTGAGGTACTCGACCAATCTTTGATTCCAAGCACGTGGTGCTTGCTTCAGCCCATACAAAGTTTTCTTCAATCTACAAACAAAATTTGGATGCTTTTTGCTCAAATCCAATCGGTTGACTCATGTATACCTCTTCTTGAAGTTCACCATTGAGAAACACATTTTTTATGTCAAGTTGGTACAATGGCCATCTCCTTGCTGCACTCACTGCAATCAAGGTTCTAATTGTTCCCATCTTTGCAACCGGGCTGAAAGTCTCTTCATAGTTGATGCCATGAGTTTGCTTGAATCCTTTTGCTACTAGTCTAGCTTTATGCCTTGCTAGAGAACCATCAGCATTTCTCTTTATTTTAAACACCCATTTATTTGGGACAATCTTCATACCTTCAGCCTTTGGAACTAGCTCCCATGTGTGATTGTCCTTGAGATCTTTCATCTCTTCTTGCATAGCTTCTTGCCATTCTTTTTGTGTACATGCTTCTTCATATGCATCTGGTTCTTTGTCTTTGACCACCTGTGTCATATATGCAAAATGCTTTGCAATAAAACTATCATAGCTCAGCCTTTCAATTGGATACCTTGCTCTTGAAGACCTCCTTTCATTTCCTTTTGAACATTGCTTCTTCAACCGGTTCACCTTTACCTTTGGTGTGATCACCTCTTCATACTCTTCTTCACTTGCATTTGAATCACTATTTTGGGTAGCACTTTCAGCTTTAGATCTTTCATAAGCTGATGTTGGTGATGACGAATGACTCCTTAGCCGCCCCTTCCATGTTGAGCTTTCTCCAAGTGATGTAGAAGCTTCTAGACCTGACATTTGAGTGCTTGTTTCCTGAAATTCTTCTTGGAAAACATCTCCATCATCTTCGTAATCTTCTTCAAGAATCTTCTCTTTCCCTTTGTCTCCAAACCATGGTCTTAGCTCATCAAATACCACATCTCGTGAGACTTGTAGCTCCTTTGTCACCGGATTGTAGCACCTATATCCCTTTTGCTTCGATGAATATCCAATAAAAATACATTTTTCGAACTTTGCCTCCATCTTTGTCCTTAGTTCTTGAGGGATGTGAACATAACACACACATCCAAAAACTTTGAGATGTGTAAGGTCAGGTTTCTTACCGGAATAAACCTCCTCGGGAGTTAGATTATGTACTCCAGCCGTTGTGCACTTGTTCATCAAATAAACGGCTGTACTAGTTGCTTCAGCCCAATAGTTTAGTGGCATCTTCATCTCGTTGAGCATGCATCTTGCAACTTCTGTGATATGTCGATTTTTCCTTTCAGCTATTCCATTTTGTTGAGGCGTGTACCTACATGTAAATTTTCTCTTGATGCCATTTTCATAAAGAAAATCTGAAAATTCTTTGGAGAAATATTCTCCTCCTCCATCGGACCTCAAGGTCTTTATGTAGCGTCCTACCTGTGCTTTAAATCTCTTGAACATGGAGAACACATCTGATTTTCGTTTTATGCAAAACATCCATACTTTTCTTGAATGATCATTGATAAAAGTGACAAAATATCTATTACCAGCCACTGATGGTTGTTGTGATGGTCCCCATACATCCGTGTGTATCAATTCTAGGACATTCCTTGCCACATAGTTGCTCTTCTTGAATGGTTGTCGAGTTTGCTTTCCTAGTTGGCATGCTTCACAAAACTCATGTAGTCCAGCATCATTGAATCTTGGAAGACCTATTACCACTTCATGGTTGCTCATGTCCTTGAGCTTGGGAATGTTGATATGTCCAAACCTTTTGTGCCACAAATCGATTTCATCAATCCTCTTGTTTCCAAACTGAATATACATCACCTTTCCATGTGGTTGTTGAATGTCCAAGGTGAACATCCTACCTTCTTTCCTTCCTTGAGCAATGACCTTGAATCCTTCTTTTGGATTTTTTATAAAGCAGCCTTTTTCATTGAAAATAACATGATATCCTTTCTCTACCATTTGTCCTACTGAAATCAAATTCTTTGCAATAGTAGGAACATGAAGAACATCAGCCAATACCTTTCTATCTCCAAGCTTGATATCTCCAACATGCTCAATTGCGTGTTGAGTTTCATCGCCGGTCTCCACACATCCTTTTCCACTTGGAGCTTGTAGCTTTGTGAATAAATCTCCTTGGCATGTCATATGGTTGCTGCAACCTGAATCTATGAACCATTTTTGGTCATCACTTCTCGAGTTGTTGTAGTCATGCTTCATGGAAAGCATGGTTTGCTTGTCTCCTTCACTTGATGTACTCGCATAATTATTTTGGCTCCTTTGGTTGCCTCCATTCAGCCTTCCATTCTTTTGCCAACAATCATTTGCATAATGTCCTAGTTTACCACAATGATAACATGTTATACCTTTATGAGGATTGTATGAACCTCGACCTCTTCCTCTATTTCTTCCTCGACCTCTTCAATGTGTGTTGTCATTTGAGTTTTCCCTGTTGTCCTCCAAGTTGTGTTGGCTGAAATTTGTGTTGTTGTAGCTTCTTCCTCTTCCTCTCGAGCCTCCTCTTGAGTTCCTTCCTCTACCTCTTCCTGCATATAACATTTGACTATGGTTGTCCTTATCTTTGTTGCCTTCTCCTTGTTGAGCTACCTCTTCAGCCACAAGATTTGGTATAATCTCGTCGAATGTTGGTAGAGGATCTCTATAAAGAATGTTTGTGATGAAGGGCTTCCACTTTTCTTCACTCCTCAAGCCATTGAGGGTTGTTTGGACGATGTATTCCTCTTCTATCTTGCATCCAACTAATGCTAGCTGATCTCGAAGCTCCTTCATCCTCAATGTATACTCACTAATGCTTTGGTTTGAGCTTTTCTTCATGTTGTTGAGCTCATTCTTGAGTTGCATCCTCCAAGACCTTGTTGAGGTAGCATACACCTTCTCCAATGCTTCCCAAACTTCCTTGGCTGTTTCTAAGCTTTGCACATGACCAATCATAGTGTTAGAAATAACTTGTGAGATGAGGAACATCACTCTTCGATTCCTCTCTTCCCAATCAGCAAATTGTCTCCTTTGTGACAGAGTAATGTTGGGATCTTCAAGGTCCACCGGTTGTGGATCGTCTCCACCAACTAGACTCCATAAACCTTTACCTTTAAGGTAATTTATCATTCTATACCTCCAAGACTGAAAATTATCTTTGTCTAACTTCTCAACTTGTTGTCCTAAATCAGCCATTGAAGACTTCCAAGATTGAAGTTTACCTCAAGTATTGTGTGGCACTCTTCCTTGAATTTATGAAGCTCCCCCTTGATTTGTAGCTTCTCCTTTGCTTCACTTCACTTCCAATGCTTTGCCTCTTCAAAATCCAATGCTCTGATACCAATTGTTGGAGAATTCCTCTCCTAATTGCAGTGGAAAGTGTAGAAGACCTTCTCAGGATCAAGACTCTTGCCAATAGCTGAACCTTCAAATGAAAACTGGTACCAATTGAAAAATGCAATGAACTTGAGACTTTGGTCACTCCAACTAAACTTCTAGAGCTTTCAAATGAGCTATCAAACGTTCAATTTGGAGTAGATTTGGGTTGGCAACTCTTTGATTCAAAACAGACTACCTGTCCACTCAATTAGGCTGAAAACTAGACTTCAATAAAACCTAAATAAATCACAGAGCATAACGAATTTCATAAAATTGTTTTAGACAGAGGAAGTACTCAAGATAAGCTTTCCAACGAATGTTTAAACACTAAAATTGGATACATATGTTGAGAGATATGACTCTCACAAGTAGACTACCAAAAAATGGGTGTGCGACTGGACATACTCTATGAGAGTGAACTGAACGAAATGACTCAAACAAATGAAGTAGCTACAAGGGAGCTTCCACGCATTCTTCCTCTATACTTGAGTGTCCTCTCTTGCCTCTTTTATAGCTAAGTGACCAAAAACTCTCATGATGCGTTTGAGAGCTCTTCTCCATCATTTCTCCACTACTTTGGACAACCACTCCTCTTACAATTCAGTTTTTGGATTTGATTCTCTTTTGAATGATTCTCTTTTGGCCTCCACTACTTGCTGAAGTAAATGCTTCTATTTTTCATTTTTGTATTTTCCTTCTACTTGAAGAAAATCCTTTTTGCAAAAATATATACGAGCTTACTTCTTTATTTTTAACATGGCCATTAGTAGTCAAAACATGAAATTTGCCCATTCCTTGGATAAGGTCTTAAGCAAGGAATCCATAGGATTTTGAACTTTGTGATTTGGACATGTATAGCTCAAGATATGGCCAAATTAGTGAGTGTAGGTAGTGAATTTCATGGGTCAAATCATAGGGCTTATGGACCTTCCATGGCTCACGTCTTCCTCAATCGACTATCCATTTGTCGATGCGCATGTAGCAGAGATACATGCCTACATTGGATGGATTTCTCGATTCTAGGTCTATAAAGGGCATGTTAAAATCTCTTACCTAATGTCTCTTAGGAAAGAGAGAGAGCTTGGATGCTCTCCATCTTCTCCAAGGCAGCCCCGCTTGTGGGTGGACCTATCTATAGGTGGCACTACCACATCTAATAGAGAGTGTGGAAGAGTTGCATACATACCTGCTCAAGAGTTGCACATGAATATCGATGAGGGGCATAAAACATCAATTAGTTTTTGCTTTAGATTCTACATGATTCTCAAGGAAAAAATGGCTCCTTTCATTCTTTTTCTCCTTGCGTTCTTTTTCTCATGAAAAACTCCTTATGCGACTCAACTTCAAAAATCTCTAAAATCACACTACAAGTTGCCTTCCAAGAACTTCTCAAGGAGATGATGAGTTGACTCTCTCTCTCTCTCTCCAAGGCTTTCCTCTTCTCTCACTCAAGCTCTGATACCAAATAAAGATCCCAATTATCTACCTTCCACTCTCCTCCCAACCTTAAATAGCCCACTTTGGCACATCAAGAGTCCTCTCTAAGGTCCAAACACTCCTCATATGGCCACTCAGAGGAGATGGAATAACCTCAAAGATTCTTTTTAGAGGCTTGGCTCCCTTGAGATTTGGTCCTTGATCCAACTAGGGTACTTGACCAAATGCAGATAGACCAATGGTAGACCATGGAGATCTAAATAAATCTAACATATGGTCCATCAAGCATCCACAAAAAATCTCTAATAGCCAATGTTGTGTCCACAAAACAAAGAATATTTCCAAAGTATTAAAAGATAAAATAATCTAGCAAAACTATCATTTATACCCACAAAGGGATAGAAGATGCAGGTATCCACCCAAAGCAACTCCATATATATATATATATATATATATATATATATATATATATATATATATATATATATATATATATATATATATATATATATATATATATATATATATATATATATATATATATATATATATATATATATATATATATATATATATATATATATATATATATTGTTGGGAAAGATGGATGGATGCACCAAGAGACTGAGTAGGTACTGCTAAACCTGCTTTGCACCAGCCCTCTTTAGCTTCAGATTTGATTAGTAGACTTCCTTAGCTTCCAAATGACACCAAGAAATAGCCTATGTCCTTTGGAAATGTTGTATGTAATGATTGAATCAAAACAGATAACTTTGAAAGTCACAAAGTCAAGAGAACCTTCTATTTTGGTCTTGACATCTGCTCAATGTTTTCCTCAGTGTGACCAGCACAGTAGCAATTGATGAAATTCCTTCTAGGGGTATTCAATTAGCTTAGTAAGCTACCATTTGCAAGTGGAATGATGTAAAATAATGAACTATTCTAAGAGAAATAAATTTAGCAAGATTTGGTATACCCCCGACTTTTTAGGACTGTAGTAGAGATAGACCAGTGAGCACCTCGACAACGATTTCTCTGAATTGGCTGAATGAAATCACTTCAAACTTTGTCAGCATGTAGATGACTTTGATCTGAATCCAACAAGCTTTGAATAACTGAATTTGGTGGAGTATTGACTGAGATATGCCCTTGACAAGTTGACAGACTTTGGAGTAGACAAGCAATGAACATAGAGATTAATGATGTAAATGTATCTACAAATTAACACTTGTGTACAATCCCATTAGCATGACAAGCATTGCCTAATGGTTTAGAGAGGTGTAGGCTATGCACTCAATGACAGTAGAATGAAGCTTGGGAGTGATCTCACTTCGCGACTTTTCAAGTTCACCTTTTATATGAAATGTGTAAGAATTTGAATTAAAATTCAAATTCTTGGCTCCCTCTAATCAAGCTTCTAAAAGCTTGGAGATATTCTCTCAATCAAGTGAACTACCTTTTCCACGAATCATTTGGGTAGGTGAATACAAAAGATTCTAAATCAAATTGAATTTTACAATGAGGTAAAGTGGTAAGTAATGACTAGCATATGTTCCTATGGTTCTTCATGCATGTAGAGTCTTCATGATATCTTCCAAGCCAAATGTGTAGGCTTGTGATTTACACCAACAGCTCCCCCTCAAGCCAAACATTTTGGCTTAAGTCTTCATCCTCAATCTTCAAGTATATCTTGCAATCCAATCATAGATTTGAACTTGCAAAGTTTGGTTCCATCCAAAGCTTTAGTCAGCAAATCTGCACATTGCATGTTGGTTGACACATAAGTCAGCTGAATGTCCTTGCTTAGCAACTTCTCCCTTACATAATGGTAATGTACTTCTATGTGTTTTGTTCTAGCATGATAGATAGGATTAGCTTCAAGGTGAAGAGAACTTGTATTATCTCCAAAGATAATTGGAGGCCTAGTATATAGGCCCAATTCTGTATACAAAAGCTTAATCCGAATTGCTTCTTGAGTGGCATTAGCTAGCCCTCTATATTCTGCCTCTGTAGAAGACAATGCAACAGCTGGTTGCTTCTTTGCAGACCATGAAATTGGTTTGTCACCTGCAAAAGAAATGTATCCTGAAGTGCTCCTCCTATCATCCTTGCATCCTGCCCAATCTGCATCTGAATGGACTTTTATATCAATATCTGAAGTATAAGGAAAATACAAACCATGGTTTTGTGTACCCTTGAGATACTTCAATATTCTCTTGGCAGCCTCTAAGTGAGGTATCCTTGGCTTGTGCATAAATTGACTTAGCACACTAACTCCATATGCAATATCAATTCTAGTTAAGGTAGCATAGATCAAGCTACGCACCATACTTTGATAACCTGTAATGTCTTGGACTTCATCACCTTCATGGGCACTTAGCTTTAGGTTCACCTCCATTGGAGTGGTTGCTGCTTTAGCATCCTGCAAGTGAAACTTCTTCAACATGTCCTGTACATACTTCTTCTGAGTAATGTATATCCCTGAATTAGTGTAAACTAACTCAAGCCCTAAAAAATATTTCAATAATCCAAGATAATTGATCTTGAACTCCTTCATCATCTGACTTTTGATGTATCTGATTCCATTGACATCATTACTTGTAATGATGATGTCATCAACATAAACACAGAGATATATTACCTCTGAATTACTTCTTTTAATGAACAAAGAAGTATCTGCCTTGATCATAATAAATCCTTGGTCTTGGAGGTATGTAGTTAGCCTGTAATTCCATGCCCTAGGTGCCTGCTTCAATCCATATAAAGCCTTCTTTAAATTACAAACATAAGTTACCTTCTTAGGGTCTTCATAGCCAAGAGGTTGTGACATATAAACCTCTTCTGAGATCCATCCATTCAAGAAAGCATTCTTGACATCCAATTGGTACATGTTCCAATTCTTTGATGCAGCCACACTCACCAACACTCTGATTGTTGGCATCTTGGCCACAGGAGAAAATGTTTCTTCATAGTCAATGCCTTGGGTTTGTGCAAAACCCTTGGCTACTAACTTGGCCTTGTACCTGTTAACTGTGCCATCAGAATTTCTTTTCAACTTATAGATCCATCTGGATCCTATTACCTTCATGGAGTCCTTCTTGGGTACTAATTCCCATGTATCACTCTCTTTGAGTGCTTCAATCTCCTCATCCATAGCTTCTTTCCATTCTGATTTTGTGATTGCTTCTTCATATGAACCTGGTTCTTCATTTAACAAATCCTTGGCAAGATAAGCTGAGTGTTTAGTAACAAGAGATGTATCATACCCATATCTGATAGGTTTTTTACTTTCCCTTTGTGATCTCCTAAAGGGTTGAGCTGAAGATTCAGGTATGTCTTCAAGCTTCTTCATCTTCATTTTGCCTTTGTACTTCCATGCCTTGAACTCTTCAAGGTTGATTGTATCTTCATCATCTGAACTTGAGTCATCTTTCTGAGTTGGTTCCTCCTTTGTAAGTTTTGGAAATCCTCTTCCAAATCATAGGGTAGTTTGACCTTCCTGCACTCATTCTCATACCAAGAATCATTCTCATCAAAGATCACATCTCTGCTTACCATAAATCCCTTATTGGTAGGGTTATAAAACCTGTAACCTTTTTTATTTAAATCATACCCAATAAAAATGCATTTTTCAGCCTTTGGATCTAGCTTACCTCTAACCTGTGAAGGTATGTGTACATATGCTACACATCTAAAAATTTTGCAATGATCTAATGATGGTCTCTTACCATGCCAAGCTTCATAAGGTGTCATACCATCAAGTGATTTTGATGGTAACCTGTTTATGAGATAGGTGGCAGTAGAAACACTCTCTGCCCATAGATAGTTAGGTAACTTCTTCTCATTAAGCATAGATCTAGCTGTCTCAACAATTAACCTATTTCTTCTTTCAGCTACCCCATTCTGTTCAGGAGAGTTCCTTGTGGTTATTTCCCTTTTGATGCATCTGTCCTGCAAGAAGTCCTCAAATTCATTGGAGAAGTACTCACCTCCTCCATCTGACCTTAGCCTCTTCAAATTCCTTCATGTCTGATTTTCAACTAGTGCAAGATATTTCTTAAAACAATTAAATACCTCATCCTTGTGCTTCATAAAGTATAATACAGTCCATCTGTTATAATCATCAATAAAAGACACATAGTACCTTGAACCTGAAACTGAGGGGTCTTTGCTAGGTCCCCATACATCTGTGTGTACAAGCTCTAGATAGTCTTCATGCATATATCCTTTCTTGGAGATGGGTAACCTATGAGACTTACCAAATTGACAAGCAGCACACTTGTAAATCATATGTTGCTTGGATACATTAGGTATCCCAAGCACACATTGGTCCTTGCACATTTGCTTCAAGGTCCTTTCTCCTATGTGCCCTAATCTCTTGTGCCAAATCTCAAGCTCTGAAAGTGTTTGATCTTTATAACTGTATAATGCAATGTTCTTTGTATCTTCCAACTCAAAAGTGAAAAGTCTACTTGATTTTTCTCCTTTAGCTATCCTTTTGAATCCATGTCTTGGGTCCTCCACAAATGCTCCATATTGATTGAACCTGACCTGCAAGCCTTTCTCTACAATCTGACCAACACTCATTAAGTTCTTTGTAATTGTTGGTACATAGAGTACCCTGCTCAACAAATTCTGATTACCATCACTAGTTTTCACATTTCCAACTTTAATTGCAGAATGCTTTGTATCATCACCTATTTGGACTTGGTGTTTACCTTTTGGTTCCTCAAGATCAGAGAGTAGTGCAACATTACTAGCCACATGATTTGAACACCCTGAATCAATATAAAATAAGTGATCATCATTTGTACCTGTCTTTGAAGTCATGTTCATGATTAAGAGAGAGTCATCCTGCTCCTCTGTGTAGTTGTTGTAGTCCCTTCTAGTTTTGAGTCCTCCTTGGTAGTTACCATTGTAATTGTTGTTGTAGTTGTTGTTGTAATTGTTGTTGTAATTGTTGTTGTGGCCTTGGTGATGGTTGAACCTTCCTCTAGACTAAGAGTATCCACCTCTTTGGTAGCCTCTTCCTCTCTGATTTTTGTAATTCTTGAAACACTCATCTGTGGTGTGGTTTGATAAACCATAAATGTTACATGGTGATGAATTATAGGGTCTCCCCCTACCTTGCTTACCTCCTCTGCCCCTGCCTCTTGAAGATCTATCTCTCCCTGCATAGTTGGCTTGGGAGGTAGAGCCTTCATCTTCTACCTTCTTACTCTTATCTTTATCCTTAGACTTCTTATTAGTGTATAGGGCAGAAGAGTTGTTACCTTTGGATGTATCTCCATTCTTTGTGAGCTTTGCTTCATGTGTAAATAGTTGTCCCATGAGAGTTGTAAGATCTGGGGTATGCATGTCCATGTAGAGATCCATTGCAGTGGTGAAGCTTTCCCACTTGTCATCAGCCTTGATTCCATTAATTACCTGCCTCACAATCTGTTCTTCTTCAATTTCTTCTCCTATGCTTGCTAACTGATCTGCAACATCTTTGATCTTGGTCACAAATTTTGAAACAGCTTGCTTAGGTTGTTTCCTTAGTGTTGTGAATTCAATCCACAACTGATTTTTCCTAGCCCTTGTATTAGAGGAAAAATATGATGAAAAGGTCTCCCAAGTCTCTTGGGAAGTCTTACAATTTCTGATATGAGGTAAAAGAAAGTCAGATATAGAGTTGAGTAGATAAGACCTTGCCAATGCATCTTTTGCACACCATGTATTGAGCTTCTCTTGTTCTTCCTTGGTTGGCAATCCTCTTGCTTTGAATGAGGGCAATTCCTCATCTCCTGAGATGTATCCATAGAGACTCCTTCCTTGTAAGTAGGTCTTCATCCTTAGAGACCAAGCTTGATAGTTGTTCCTATCCAATTTATCAATGAATGAAGGAAAACCATCTCCCATTTTACCTTATTTGCTCTGATACCATTGTTGGGAAAGATGGATGGATGCACCAAGAGACTGAGTAGGTACTGCTAAACCTGCTTTGCACCAGCCCTCTTTAGCTTCAGATTTGATTAGTAGACTTCCTTAGCTTCCAAATGACACCAAGAAATAGCCTATGTCCTTTGGAAATGTTGTATGTAATGATTGAATCAAAACAGATAACTTTGAAAGTCACAAAGTCAAGAGAACCTTCTATTTTGGTCTTGACATCTGCTCAATGTTTTCCTCAGTGTGACCAGCACAATAGCAATTGATAAAATTCCTTCTAGGGGTATTAAATTAGCTTAGTAAGCTACAATTTGCAAGTGGAATGATGTAAAATAATGAACTATGCTAAGAGAAATAAATTTAGCAAGATTTGGTATACCCCTGACTTTTTAGGACTGTAGCAGAGATAGACCAGTGAGCACCTCGACGATGATTTCTCTGAATTGGCTTAATGAAATCACTTCAAACTTTGTCAGCATGTAGATGACTTTGAGCTGAATTAAACAAGCTTTGAATCACAGAATTTGGTGGAGTATTGACTGAGATATGCCCTTGACAAGTTGACAGACTTTGGAGTAGACAAGCAGTGAACACAGAGATTAATGATGTAAATGTATCTATAAATTAACACTTGTGTACAATCCCATTGGCATGACAATCATTGCCTAATGGTTTAGAGAGGTGTAGGCTATGATGTAGTCCTCACACACACTCAATGACAGTAGAATGAAGCTCGGGAGTGATCTCACTTCACGACTTTTCAAGTTCACCTTTTATATGAATTGTGTAAGAATTTGAATTCAAATTCAAATTCTTGGCTCCCTCTAATCAAGATTCTAAAAGCTTGGAGATATTCTCTCAATCAAGTGAACTACCTTTTCCACGAATCATTTGGGTAGGTGATTACAAAAGATTCTAAATCAAATTGACTTTTACAATAAGGTAAAGTGGTAAGTAATCACTAGCATATGTTCCTATGGTTCTTCATGCATGTAGAGTCTTCATGATATCTTCCAAGCCAAATGTGTAGGCTTGTGATTTACACCAATATATATATATATATATATATATATATATATATATATATATATATATATATATATATATATATATATATATATATATATATATATATATATATATATATATATATATATATATATATATATATATATATATATATATATATATATATATATATATATATATATATATATATATATATATATATATATATATATATATGTGTGTGTGTGTGTGTGTCTCTCTCTCTCTCTATATATATATAGAGACACACACACACACACATATATATATATATATATATGTGTGTGTGTGTGTGTGTGTGTGTCTCTCTCTCTCTCTCTATATATATATATATATATGGGATATAGGCCAAGGGGGTGAATATCCTTTGACACTTCCAAGTGTCCCTCCAAGTGTCTCTCATGTGGACACTTTCTTAAGGTTCAAGCACATGGTATCACATGGATGCTTAATCAAACGAGTCCTCTCCTCTCATGTACACCCAAGGTGTCATATCGGGAAGCTTCTTGCAAGCCTTAGGATAATCAATCCTAAGGTTCAAACCCTCCAAATGGGAGGTCAAATAATTCGAATAACTCTAGGGTTCAAGACCTACACTTTGAGATATTTTCCAAAGAGTTTCTCATAAAATTCCAAGGGCCTGCCAAGGGATCTTGGACACTTAGACCCATGATTTTTTCCACTTGAACCTATAATTATATAGCAATGGGGCTACATGCATGCAACCAATTTTTTTTGGGATTAAGGTCTTTGGTGTTGTTCTTCAGCACTTAATGTTTACTAATTGCTCGATCTTTCACAAATCTATAGTGTTGTTTGGAATCTATCTTTTGTAACAATGAACCTTGTTGGTGAGTGGCATGTGTGTTGAATGCAGTGTCGATACCATGTTGGTGAGTGGCATGTGTGTTGAATGCAGTGTTAATACCATGTTGGTGAGTGGCATGTGTTTTGAATGCAGTGTCAATACCATGTTGGTGAGTGACACATGTTTTGACTACAATGTCAACACCATCTATGAGCATGATGGTACATAATTGAAGCATATTATTTCAGATCATTTTTTGGTGCCTACTTTTCCCTTTCTATTTTCATTTGTAGTGTAGTAGTAGTAGTGTTAAGTTTTGATAGAATGCAACACCATTGGTGAAGAAGGATACGGCATTGCTCTTAAAAAGAATTGCTCGTTAAGTGTGTGCATTAAGTAGTGTTGTGCAGTCAAAAGTTACGCTTCAAATAGTCTTGAATGTGAAGCAAACACAATAAGTAGACATAGTTCTTATCTTTGGGGATTTATAATTTTCTAATGTTGTAATATATCTTTTGTTGCATCTTTGAAAGAAAGAAAAGTAGACCTTGGCACTAGTTTTTTTGTTTTTCTATTATATATATTTTTGTTGCATTAAAAAAAAAAGAATTATAGACATTGGGAGCTACTATGGAAGGATCCAAAAAATACATCATCATTTGGAAGGACATCAAAGCAGTTGACATCAAAGCATCTTTGAAAATAGGATTAGGAATAACATTGAAAGGAATCCCACATGCTAAAAATGCTT
This sequence comes from Ceratopteris richardii, assembly GCA_020310875.1. Lineage (NCBI taxonomy): Eukaryota > Viridiplantae > Streptophyta > Polypodiopsida > Polypodiales > Pteridaceae > Ceratopteris > Ceratopteris richardii. The sequence goes on from CM035426.1 coordinate 98,880,810, forward strand.
GAGTCTATTTAAAATGAAGCTCAAGAAGTTAGCTTGATAATGATCATAAATAATTTCCTATGTTCTTTGGAACATGATCCACTAATGAATGGATCAAAATAGATGAGTAGGAAATTAATCCAAGGTCATAGACTTGCTATTTTAGTCTCTACACCTGATCAGTATAATGAACAGTGCTCTAATCATGATAGAAATTAGCCTAATTCCTTTTGATGGCATCTAATCAACTTAGATAGCTACCAATCATGAGTGATTTCAATAAAAAAGATGGACTACATGCTGAGTATGATGTTTAGCAAATCATAGGACCTCCTTGACATTTTTGGGATGCATTAGAGTACATACCAGAGAGTAAAGATATGATGATATCTCATGATTGAGAGAACCAATGATAATGAGATTTTGTAGCTATAAACTAGAAAGTATATTGAATCTATGATGCTTTAAATCACAACAAATGATCAATCATACACTGAGAACAAGCTATGAGAAGATCACTATACTGATGTAGTCATGGCAGAGAAGTGCAGTAGAGTTATCATCAAAATATATGTATTAGATCACATAGAAATACAATATCATTGGCAATAATCTATTGCATAATGTGATGGTAGTGATTAAGCTATGAAATGAGCTCTCAAATCACATAGGATCCCTCTATATTGCTCTCCAAAGTCGGGCCTTACATGCGAGTCTTTTGATCCACATTTATAGTTGCGTTTGGAGCTGTCCCTCATCTGGTAAGGTTCAAGCACATGGTATCACATGAATACTTAATCAAATGAGTTTTTTCCTCTCATGTATGCCTAAGGTGTCATATGGAGAAGCTTCTCCCAAGCCTTAGGATAATTAATCCTAAGGTTCAAACCCTTCAAATGGGAGCTCAAATAATTCAAATAAATATAGGGTTCAAGACCTACACTTTGAGATATTTTCCAAAGAGTTTCTCATAATATTCCAAGGGCCTCCCAAGGGATCTTGGACCCTTAAACCCATGAAGTTTTTTCCACTTGGGCATATAATTATATTACAATGGGCCTACATGCATGCAACCATATTATTTTCAGATTAAGATCTTTGGTGTTGTTCTTCACCACTTAATATCGACGAATTACTCGATCCTTCACAAGTCTATAGTGTTGTTCGGAATCTATCTTTTGTAACAATGAACCCTGTTGGTGAGTGGCATGTGTGCTGAATGCAGTGTCAACACCATGTATGAGGATGATGGTACATAATTGAAGCACAGCACCATTAATGAAGCTTTGTAATTTACTGATGTTCTATTATATATATATATATATATATATATATATATATATATATATATATATATATATATATTTGTTTTTTCCTATTATATATATATTTCTTGTTGCATTAAAAAAAAAAGAGAATTATGGACATTGGTACTACTATGAAAGGATCGAGAAAATGCTTCATCAATTGCAAGGAGAACATGTAATAAGTTCTGAAACGTTTTCGCAAGCTTTGAATCGGCTGAGTGAGTGGAGGAGGCGATGGCATGGCTATTGATTGATGCCCGTTGAAGCCAAAGCTCCAGCTGCGCCTGGACCTGAAGATGCACATAAACCCACAGGAGAAACTCACGTGAGAGTAGAAGGGGGCGCGCGATGGCGAGTAGGTCTAACGGAAGAGAATCTAAAGCAACAAGTTAATTTTCGAGCTATGGCGCAAATTAGGCTCCCGCACATTATGGGCAGCTATGTGATGTTTGTTTTCCCGTGCAGCCCGGGAACATCAGAACTGAAATAGCGAACTTCTCTCCTATATGTGTGCGCGTGTGTGTGCGAGAGAGAGAGAGAGCTATATACTGCCTTCGAATGTTTTTCTTCGTTTCAGCTACTACACTTCCATCTACTACGCGAAGATTAACAATCGTCTCGCCACCTACATTCCCTCCAGCTCCTCTTGCACGCAGCCGCGATAATCCGTATGCACACTTTTTCCTGACTCTTGTACAGAAAAATATATATGCTACAAGCAAACATTAGACCACCCCATCTCGCTGCCATAGGTCCATCCCCAGGAAGGGCACTGGACAGGCAAAGAAAGATCCTGGGCAACCTCGCCAACCTAGAATCGCTCCCACTCATATTGTGAAAACCTCGTCCTCGTCATTACTAGGTCGTTCGTACCTACGATACTGTCTAACTGCAACTCTTTTACGTCAACAATCAGTGCATCGGACTCCTTAATTGACCACCAAAATTCAGTATCTGAGTTAGGAACTGGTGTTTCTGAGATTCATTCCCGGAAGAAAGACATAGAACCACCTGGCTTGCAAACTGCGATGGAGGGTATGTGTCCAATGAAGGATTCTGTTCTGGAAACATACAAGGATTCTGCTCTGCAAACATATAAAAATGGTAGCGAAAATGGCGACTATAGCAGTATCGGAAGGAAATCAAAGACTAGTTCTTCAGGACTTGCTTGGAAAGATCTGTGGGTTACAGTAAAGTCGAAAGGCCAGCGCTCTCGTGTTGTGCTCCAGGGGCTCACTGGATGTGCAGAGCAAGGAAAGATATTGGCCGTTATGGGCCCATCTGGTTCGGGAAAATCGACTCTTTTGGACGCCCTGGCTGGTAAGATACGGAATGCTCCATGGTTAGAGTTCTGATGTCTTTTCCACGTGAAATTAAAACCAATCTTGATTGGTAATGCAGGAAGGCTTGGCAGACATGCTCGAATGACTGGTGAGATTTCACCTCTCAATGGATCGAATAAGAAAGGCCTCAGCAGTGGAAGATCAATTGTAAGTGTTTATGGATTTCCACTAATCCATATCGCTTGGTAGAACGGCAAAGGCATTGACAATGTGCATGCATTACACGCATGGTACAAAGTAATAACTGTAATCTGTCTGCAGGCATACGTGACTCAAGATGATACCCTTATCGGGACATTGACTGTTCGAGAGACCATTATGTACTCTGCAAATCTCCGTTTATCTGGAGGCCCTACGTCAAAAAAGAAAATCGAGCTAGTCGAGAAGGCGATTCTAGAGATGGGACTGGGCGAGAGCGCCAATACTCCGGTCGGGAATTGGCATCTTAGAGGCCTTAGTGGCGGCGAGAAACGGCGACTCAGTATAGCACTTGAAATCCTCACACGGCCTGAATTGTTATTTCTTGATGAGCCAACAAGTGGCTTAGACAGGTAAAGCTGATAAAAACACCATTACCTGTTATCAAACAAGATGCATATGCAAGTTTCATGTTCAATCAGGTAGAAACAGGTTTATTTCACTTAAAATCATGAAGCTGAACAGGTTTATCTCACTTAAAGTCAGGTAGAAAGATGTTTATCTCACTCAAACTCAGGTAGAAACAGGTTCATCTCACTTAAAATCATAAAGATGAACAGGTTTATCTCACTTAAAATGAGGTAGAAAGATGTTTACCTCACTCAAAATCAGGTAGAAACAGGTTTATCTCACTTAAAATCGTAAAGATGAACAGGCTTATCCCACTTAAAATCAGGTAGAAAGATGTTTATCTCACTCAAAATCAGGTAGAAACAGGTTTATCTCACTTAAAATCATAAAGATGAACAGGTTTATCTCACTCAAAATCAGGTAGAAAGATTTTATCTCACTCAAAAGCAGGTAGAAACAGCATCATCTCACCTAAAAGCCATACAAAGAAAGTGATTAATGATTTATTTCTTGGGTCGTATGTATCAGCTAAGGAAAATGAGATTATTTGGGACTTGATAGTGAAGAGCTCTCTCTGATGTAGTTTTTCTCAAGAGCAGAAGCTAACTTATAGAAGCTCTCTGATCTGCTAACATCGTGGAACATAGTGGAACGGAATGTTGGCATATAGCTTAAAGAAGGTTTACAAGTATATGTTTTGTTTTGATACAGTGCATCTGCGTTCTTCGTCATTGCAACCTTGCGGAGACTGGCAAGGGATGGAGGGCAAACCCTCATCGCTTCTATCCATCAGCCTAGCAGTGAGGTTTTTGCGCTTTTTGACTCACTATGCCTGATCTCCAACGGCAGAACAGTGTATTTCGGGGATAGGACGCTTGCGGAACAGGTACGTCGCCGAGCCACCGGTGGTGATAACCCTTTGTATCGCGAACATAAAGGAAAATGATTTATGATGGAGCACTAACAGCAAGTCTTCTGAATACTCAGCATTTTTCCGACGCCGGCTATCCATGCCCGCCTCGTCGTAATCCATCAGATCATTATCTATGCGCCATAAACTCCGACTTTGATAAAGTAAAATCATCCTTTTCAACAGTAAGTTGCTGCTTCTTTCCTCTACTAGGCACTGTATTCTACAAATCGCATGCATCCCGACCGCTGAAGCTTAAGCCATCTGAATCTTATATGCCATAGCAGGATTTGGAATCATCATATCCGATTGAACAGATTAGCTCCACAGAAATGACAAATATTTTGGTGGAAGCATATAGCTTATCCAACTTTGCACATGCAGCACGGCTGAGGGCTGATGAGATGTTGGCTCAGCAACAACAGGTGATTTGATCCTACTGGATATCATCCGAATTGAAATGCATGCATTTTTATTCCAAAATGGTTATACATGATTGCCTCTTTATATTAACTTGGGATTCCTGTTAAATCTGCAGCAAAAAAGATGTCGAGCTAAAACATCCAATGCATCTTCTGCTGGTTTCTTTTCCCAAACTCTCGCACTTACTCGCAGGTCCTTTGTGAATATGAGACGTGATATGGGTTATTACTGGCTGAGACTCGCCATCTACATTATGCTGACCTTATGCATTGGGACCATATACTTCAAAGTTGGCACATCATATCAAGCCATCATGGTAAGCGGAGTTGGAATGGACGATGCACGTTTGCATATTTGAAGGGGGATTTCATTTTCTTTTTCATTTTTCTTTGTGCGCAGGCCAGGGCATCATGCATGTCTTATATAACGGGGTTCTTAACATTCATGTCTATTGGAGGATTCCCATCGTTTGTGGAGGACATGAAGGTATTGTCTGTTATTATATCTCACCATAATTGTAATGCACATGCACGAAGATCCCTGCTTGTCTGTATGTGTTTGTTTTTCCATTGAATAAACGAGTTAGAATTTCAATTCCGAAAAAAGAAAATCCTGCATATGAACATACTCATTTAGGGTTTCAGCATGTACTTCGCATTTCTGTTTAGAAAATGTGTTGCCGATTAATTAGAATTCCGACAGATCATTGTTACTCTTCGGTGATTTCAGGTATTCAGCCGTGAGCATCTGAATGGTCATTATGGAGTTCTTCCTTTTGTTCTGGCAAACTTCTTGTCATCGCTACCGTTTCTAGCTCTGATTTCGATTGTCTCCGGGTCCATATGTTACTTCATGGTCGAGTTGCACCCTGGTTTTTCTCATTTTGCCTACTTCATCATGTCCTTGCTAACCTGCTTGTGTGTGGTCGAGAGCCTCATGATGGCAGTCGCAAGCTTGGTGCCCAATTTCTTGATGGGTATTATCACTGGAGCTGGTATTCAGGTACGACCGTTAGCAGCTGAGCTCAACTTCCTGCAATCATGCTCTGATAACTCGTATTTATGTAAAAACTGGAGGGAAATCAATCACCACAGATTAATATATTTAAAGAGCCTTATATCTATTACACCATTATTTGTCTCTTGATTGCTTATTTTCACTGACTAATTATCGTCTCGAAATTCTTACTTGATTTGATGTGAATAGTGAACTCAACTATTACAATCATGCTCTGATTCATTTGTACTCATTGAAATAGAGAATGAAATCAATCACCGTAAAACTGTTCAACCGAAACCTATTCATATGAAATATTTATTTCTTTGTTTCCTTTTCTGCAGAAAAGGTGGATGAAATATTTATTCTGCATTGTCCAACATTCTGTGAACTTTGCTTCTACAATCATGCTTGTCATCATTGATGTGAGACTAAAACTAATTACTGGAGCATTTGCAATTGAAGTTGTCAATCATCTGATGATTGGCACAAGCACATAGGGGAGCCTTTGGAGCTACATAAGTTCTTGCACTAGTTTCATGAAAGCTTGATTTATTCGAGCTCGAAATGAAAGCGAGACTCATTCTCGCTTGCACATTGATGTATAATCTTACATCATGCTTTGTCTTTTCTGTGTTTTTTGTCTTCATCGTTGATTATTTTGAATGAGCTTCATAAACTTTTCGACAAACGTGAGAATGACTGATGATAGTCTTGTATAGATTAGTGAATTGTTAATGCTCATCGGATCTCATGTTTCGCATCTCTGTATTCAGTAAACCCTTCTGAATGTGAATGAATCGCCATTACAGGGAATCTTCATGCTCGTTGCTGGCTTTTTCCGACTCCCAAACGATATGCCGAAACCAATGTGGCGCTACCCCATGTCATTCTTGAGCTTCCATATGTATGCTCTGCAGGTATCACTAAACGCCATCGCCTCTGACCTGCTGAAAGATCTCGCAGGCATGCGCTCATCATCTTCATTGGGACTAATGTTCAACAAATTCAAACTTTGCAGGGCATGTATCAAAACGATTTCTTAGGAGTGAACTTCCAATCGACAACACTCCCTGGCCCGTCCATTCCAGGGCGTTTCATACTCAAGAACATGTACCAGATCGACTTGTCGCGTTCCAAGTGGTGGGATCTGTTTGTGCTGATTGCAATGGTCGTGGGATACAGACTTCTTTTCGTCGTGATGATCAAGCTGTCAGAAGTCATCCCAAAGCACCTATCCAGTGCATCACCCGCATCGCTAATGCGCTTGAAGTCCAGTTATGCAGAGTCAGAGGCAGAGGGAAAGAGGCAGCCCTGTTCTCCGACTTCCAGCTCCTGCAGGTCCTCGTCTCCTACCTCTAGTTCTTCATCGTCTCCTCCATGGCCCGTCATCCCTTTTGCGGTATCCTCCCAAAGTTCCAGCTCACCAGGACCAAATGCACCATTAACATCTTCATCATCAGTTTCTTCAGCTTCTGGATCGCCATCCCTACTGAAAAATCTTTTTCTGCAAGCTTTAGAACTGTTTCGTGGTACCAAGACTGCTGTCATTCTTAGGAGTCAAATCTGCACGAAGCCAACTTCACCGACTTCAACAATCAATTCATCAGCTTCATCACTATTTCTGTTGAGGAATTCCTCATTGAATGCGCTTCCTTAGCTAACATTTCATTATATCTTTAACCTGCGTTCCATATGTATCATGCGAAGACGCCATTCATTATACTGTTACGATTAAAATTCTTTATCTATTATATTTGATTAAATTCAGGATCTTCTATGTTGTATATCACACAATTTGAAAGCGGGTCATTGGCAATACAAATTCAGAATCATCTATGTTTGAGCAAAGGCATAATATTATGTAGGAACGCATAAACTTCATTGTTTCCGTATCGGTCTGATTTGTATGTCCAGAGAGATGGATCTTTACTACTTCCATCACGTCAATGAAAAAAGCAACACGCGAGTACAATTCTTTAACATGTTTCTGAAGATTTCGAGATGCATCTCTAAGTATTTCTGAAGATTTCGAGATGCATTTCTGAAGATTTCGAGAAGCAATATTACTTTCATGCCTCGATATTTTAACGAATGAACCTTCTCACGATTTAACAACTGCGCCTGATGGATAACAAGTGGCTTGATTTCCTCAGTGAAAAACGAGCATCATATTCATTCGCGGTCTCTGTAAAGGCTTTCCTCTCATTATACCTAAGATTTCTGATGATCATCCCACTCGCCTACTGAAGCTTGTTTCCAAACGAGTAAAGCATTCTTGTTATGTTGTGATTGGAAGGGAAGACAACATGATCCAAATCTTCCTTGTCCTACTTGCGTCTAGTACACCAAGGGTTTCCAGCCTTGAACTCTTTTCTTTCTGTGCATTGGTGTATGTTCCTTGTCGTTGTTGAATTCTTCTTCCTTTTTTTTTTTTTTTGAGAGTACAATGAATTGGAAAGACACACACATCCGACCTCGTAAGGTAGAGACACCCATCTTGGGGAACTTTGAAGCATCTAGCCCTAGGAGAGCGAAATGGGATTTTTTATCGCCTTTCGTAATATCCTAAATCTAGTAAGCATTTGAAAGGTATTCATATCCAATGTAATCGGCTTTAAGAGATAATCACATGTGTTCGAGTTTCTTTTGTTTGCAAGATCTTGTCATTGAAGTGAAATTTTGAAGTTTGCCTTATTATTGGACACATCTGCCTTGTGTACCTCACGACATGGTAGAGACTCCTCTTACTGCATTGCGAATAATTTTGTTTAACCCTTTGTGACTAAGAAGGAAAACCTAATGCATACGGTAGACGTTTGATGGGGATGTTTCTCAGCTTTCTGTTATTATTATAGTTCATATAGTTTTTTAACATTGGGCTTCCATAATACATATAAGTACTAATATCATATATGCCATAAACAAATTAGGCATGCAACATATATGAATTTCTGTGTGTAAATTGGTATGCATACACCTTTATAATAATTAAGTCAAGCAGTAGAATGTCTTGATCCATGTGGCCCTACATTGGATAGATAACATTTGCATGTTGTATTCTAGGTTATATAAAAAAAGATAGAATTAAAAAAAAAGAGTACAAGAGATTTAGGAGGAGATACAAGCAACTTAAATAAAATTGTTGACCCCTTGATGGAAGATATATTTCTTTTTTATCTTATCTCACAGGCTTAGAAAGATCATTGCATGTATGAACAGGAGGATGCTCTTACAACTTTGATCCATTTGCCAAATATGTAAGATATCTCTCAATAGGGAAGTCCTTGGGGGACTCCCCAAAGTTGACCATGCATCTCTCGTTCCATAATTTCCACAACACTTCATCTCTAACATAATTGCAAAGGGATCTTGAGTAGGTATTCACCTCATCTAGGATAGCTTGTTGCCATGCGATCTTTGAGTAGCTTGAGGGCCCTTTGCATTGAGTACCAAACCTTATAAGTTTTTGGACATGCATCAAGGCACTTGAATTCCTCTTGTTCTATGATGCATCTCTTTCACCAAGGGGTGCATTAAGCAATCTTTGGGCTCTAGTATTCATTCAAATTCCTCTATTGAGAACTTCCCAGAGAAAAACCAATTTCTTTGTTTCAATGGGGTGACACATGGATTGAAAAAATTAAATTGCTATATAAGCTAGGACCATTGCATACCCTATTTATGGTTCGGGTTATATGATAGAAGTTGCATATTTTTTATTGAATTTTGGAATGCCTTTACTGTTGTTTTTATTCCTCATAAAATAACATCAAGACATAACAAACAAGAACTATCTCATGTTCTCTTTTGTTTCTATGCAAAATAAGCATAGAATCAACAAAAGCATGTAGTTTTTGAGTATTTTCTAGTTTCCTATTACTGATTCCAAATGCATTCCCTCCATTTGAGCATGCAAACAGGTGCGTTTGGTTTTTGAAATACTTCATCCAATTTGTCTAATAAAAAACGAAGGAAAAAATGGCATACTTCAGAGAATGCTCTTCCTCAAGGGCTATTCTTTACACGAAACATGCCCATATTTTGAGAGCTCAAGTGGGAATGTTTGTCACATAATACTTAGGTTTTATTTGTATGCCACAAAATAGATGTTAGCAAAAACCCTATAAAACATATAAAGATTAAAGAAGAAAATTGTATACTCATTTCAACACATAACTGTACAATAAAGAAAAATTTCATGAGATTAGTAGAAAAATTATAACGCTACATTTTAATCCCTTTGCATAAAGCAAACCCACATCAACTTAGAGGAAATGACAAAGTATAAAAGCGACTTCTCATTAGGTTTCAGAGTCAGTTACATACATGTTCTACAAGAAGCCAATGACTCAATTTACAATATCAATTGATTCATACTCTTGCTTATCTACATGCATGACATCATCATCTTGAGTTTATACATCTTGAATTATTGTTTCCTTGATACATGGCTCCTCCAACTCAGCCATGTCTCCAAGGTCATTTGCTAAAGGTGGCACCAACTCCCTTGATGTAGGTAGAAATCTCTCTGTGTTGTCAATGTGCTTTGTAGCCACTTCTTGGTCTTCATCTGAACACTCATTCAGCCCATTTATATGCATCCGAATGAAACTTAATTCAACTTCATACTTCTCCATTGCTATACAGTGCGTGAACATCTTCAATGGGCATGCCAATGTAGTACCTGTAATAAACATATGCATTAGAATTGCTTCCATCATCCTCATAAAATATCCACATAAAAGTTTGAATACATGTTCGAGAGAACAAATACAATATCCAATCATTGTCATGGCTAAAGAGCTCTATGATCCTCATGATTAATGTCGATGGATTTTGATAGGGGTTCAAAAGTTTCTTGTCCCTCACCACACGTCTTAGCTTCTTTGTCAAAATAGGAAACATGAGAATGTTTGGAAGCCCATTTGCATTACAATGCTCCCTTACATGCTTTTATTGACCTCATCATAATAACCAATCCTCAAGCACTTAGTTGCACTCACAAAGCAATGATCAAACATATGATTAAAGTTTGTCTTGACCCTACATGTTCAATGCTCAAAGCTTAGAACTATTCCATTAGGAGATAATAAACAATTCAAAGATATACATACCAAGTTAGACACTCAACATCATGACACCTAGACTTAAGAGTTATTGACACAGATTATCTTAACCGTCTGCCAATGCTTGACACCTAGGCAATGCATAAACGTGCTCATCTGAGAGACATCAAACTTAATATCATGCCAAGTTATGCATAAGTAAATCAAGTATCCAACAACTTGTTGATAGAGAACAACATCAAAAGCATCTCTAGCATACTCGTCAATTCAGCCTTTAGATCTTGTTCATACAGATGTGTGTGGTCCTATGCCCACAAGGTCATTAGGTGGCTCTCTTTACTTTGTCAATTTCATAGATGATGCTATTAGAAAATTTTGGGTATATCCTATCAAATCCAAGGATGAGGTATTCCCTACTTTCTGAAAATGGCTTGCTTTCGTTGAGACTGAAAAAGGAACTAAGCTCAAATCTTTACATTCAAATAATGGGGGTGAGTATAGCTCACATGAATTTAGCCTTTTCTACCAGTCTAGAGGAACTCGTAGAGAGTTTACAGCTCCTTATACCCCAGTACAGAATGGTGTAGGTGAAGGATGAAGACTACTATTTAGGATAGAGTAGTCTCTATGCTGCATCATGCAAACCTTTCACAAGGCTTTTGGGCAGAAGCAATATTGAATGCACTTCATGTGATTAACCTTCCACCTAGTACTGCCAAAGGTCTGAATGTGGCACAACAGTTATGGACAGGGAAGACATCATATTATGATCGTCTTCGAGTTTTTGGGCGTGAATCATATGTTCATATACCAAAGAATCTTAGACAAAAGTTGGACCATAAGTAAAAAAAAATACATTTTTCTTGGATACGGACATGAAGGACCATATTTGGATCGCTTGTGGGATCTTGAAACACGGTCAATGATCAAAAGTAGCGATGTCATTTTCAATGAGTCTAAGAGGCATAAATAGCCCATTAAGGATGTTGAAGTGAGAAGAGTGGTGTTTGAGGATATTAATCCTCTAGTTAGCATGCATAAAAGTTTTGCACATAGGGACGTTCAAGAGAATGTCCGATCATATCAGTCAACAAATGTTCTTGTTCAACAACCATTGAGACACTCTACATGTGTCTCACATCCACCTGATAGATATGTTCCAATTTTAGATTTTGTTATGCTAACAGATTCCGATGAGCCTTCTTGCTACAAAGAGGCTATGCAGACAGAGGATCATGTCAAGTGGGAGTGTGCCATGAAGAGTGAGTTGGATTCTATTCACAAGAATGGTACTTGGGATTTAGTACCTTTGCCAAAGGGTAGGAAAGCTTTACCATGTAAATGGGTATATAAAGTGAAATTCAAATCAGATAATTCTTCTCCAAAGTATAAAGCACGACTTGTTGCAAAGGGTTTTAAGCAACAAAATCATGTTGATTTCAAGGAAGTCTTCTCTCGAGTGGTCAAGATGACTACTTTGCGCATGTTTCTTGGATTCGTTGCAATGAAGGACTTAGAACTAGTCCAAATGGATGTGAAAACTGCTTTCTTGCATGGAGATCTTACAACTGGATCTATATGGAACAACCAGGGGGTTATGTAGTTCTTGGCAAGGAAAGTCTAGTTTGTAAGCTTAAGAAGAGCTTGTATGGACTTAAACAGTCCCCTAGACAATGGTACTAAAAGTTTGATGTTTTTATGAAGTCTCAAGGCTATTCTCAAAGAAATGAGGATCATTGTCTGTACACAAAGAGATGCTCAGATGACAACTTGATATGCTTGATACTTTATGTCGATGATATGTTGATTTTTGGGAAGTCCTCTTATCACTTGTCAATTCTCAAAAGGAAGTTGAGTCAGACATTTGATATGAAGGATTTGGGGGATGCCAAACATATTGTTGGCATGCACATTACTCGTGATAGGAGTAAAAGATGCATATACTTGTCTCAAAGTGAGTTCATGTCCAAAGTACTTCACAGGTTCAATATGCAAGGTGGAAATGCATTGAGCACACCTTTACCCACATATGTGAAATTGAGCAAGGATGATTGCCCAAATCACATGAGGAAAAGGAATTCATGACCGAAATTCCTTATCAGTCTATTATTGGTAGTCTCACGTATGCTATGGTAGCTACAGGACCAGACATTGCATTTGCAGTGGGAGTTGTGAGCAGATATATATCTAATCCTGGCAAGAAACATTGGGAAGTGGTCAAGATGATTTTGAGATATCTGAGTGGCACTAAGGAAAAGTGTCTATGCTTTGGTAGAGGGAAAGCATCCATTATTGATTACACAGATTCTGACTATGCTGGTTGTGTAGACAATCATAATACTACATCACGGTATATTTTTCATTTTGTTGGAGGTGCTATCTCTTGGAGATCTCATCTTCAAGAATGTAGAGTTGTTTCCACAATAGAAGCAAAGTATGCTACAACAAGTGAGGCATGTAAGGAAGCATTGTGGCTTTCTTGTCTTGCTTGTGATATGGGTTTACCTTGTTTTCTCAGTGACAGTCAGAGTGCCATTGCTTTGGCTAAGAATCTGGTCTACCATGCAAAGAGCAAGCACATTGAGGTGAGGTATCACTTCATTACAGATTGCTTAGCCACTGAGCGCATTATTCTTGAGAAGGTTCACACTCGAGATAATGTTGTAGATGCTTTGACTAAAGCTCTACCACAAGATAGCTTTTGACACTGTTGTAACTCGATGGGGGCTACTTGATTCATGGTCTTACACAACCACTTGTATACTATGTAACATGCCCATCATGTGGGAGGTATAGCTTGCAGAGTATTGTGTGCAGCGCTTGGAGCTTGGTTTTCTACTCTGAGGATATCATCGTGGAGCTCCCGAGGAGGAGAGCGCATTGTGGTGCATCACCATCACAATACTTTAGCAATAATGTATCAATATATTTTGTTTGACACAAGCCTATTCCTCCATCAACTTGCATAAATTGAATTCCCAAATAATGATTTAAATGTTCCAAATCTGACATCTCAAAAAAGGCATGTAAATTAGTCTTAAAACTAGTAATATGCTTCTCATTGGGACCAATGAGTAGCATGCCATCAACATAGATAACAATGATTAGAAGCACATCATTTGCATGCTTAACATATAAGGTGCTCTCAATGGGACTATTCTCAAAACCATATGCAATTAAGTAGGCATATATCTTTTCATACCAAGCATGTGGTGCTTTCTTCAAACCATATAATGCCTTTTCCAACCTGAATATTTGGTGTTCATGCCTTTTCTACACAAAACCATGGGGTTGAAATACATACACTTCTTCATGTAAATAATAATTCAGAAATGCACTTTTAATGTCCAATTGATATACATTCCAAACATGATGAGCTTCAAGGGCACATATGTTTAGTGTTCATTTGGCATGTGGGAGCAAAGGTCTCATCAAAATCAATGCCTCTCTCTTGAGCATAACCTTTGCAACAAGCCTAGCTTTATACATGTCAACCTTTGAGTGTTGATTTACATCTTGCTTCTCGGATCAAGTTGCTGCTTCAAATTCGGGTTTGGTTGGAGATAGCAAAAAACTCAAGAGAACGCTGAGAACTCAAAAGTATTTGGGTTGGAGATAGCTTCTCAACTCGAGTTTACTAGAGAATATGTGTGTTGAAGCTCAAGGTCAAGCACAGGCATAAAAGCGCATCAACGAAGTGGAGACACAAGAAGAAGGAGCAAGTAGGGAGCTTCAAGAAGCACCTGTCAAATTTTCAGAAGAAATCCCTATAAAAATAGTGATTTTTATCACTAAAAATCATTGTAAATACCATTTTCTATTTTTACAACTCCATTTTGTTCAAGCCAAGGAGTCCTTGAGCTTGAGGAGTATTAGATGTATCATACTACCAATTTTCATAATTTTTAGATTCCGTTTGAGCCCCCAAATAAGCCCTAGAACCTAATTTTTAACTAGGTCGGACACTAGGTTTGGACAAGGCCAAAACCACTCAAAAACTATAAAAAGGGCTGGAGAGCTCATTTTTGGGGTTAGCTTGTTGTAGATTTCAGCTTTGTAAGAGATTTCTTTTGTAATCGAAGCTTTCCATTGTTGCACTCTTTGCTCTTACCTTGTGCACGTGTGTGTGTATGTGTGTGCATGCTTGTGTGCTTTCACTCATGCACTTGTGCACTTCACTTGCTCTTGGTCTTCATACCGGTCCTCACGTCTCCACGGATTGACATTTATGAGGTGAAGCTCCCTACGTTGGTGCTCACCATTGTGCTAGAGTGACACCAAATTTGGCGCCATTGCCGGGGAGAGAGCTTGGAGGACGAGCGTGTGACAGTAAGACGTAGAGTAGCGATGTTGGAAGGTAAAAAAATCATCATTTTCAGTTCAGTTTTTGAGTTCTCCTTCTTCTTCATCTTCATCATCATCACCATCTCCACCCACCTTCATCTTCTCAGTTTTTTTTCATTTTTTAGAGTAGATTCACCTTGCTTTTTACTTGTGGTTGTGAACAAGAAGCTTAGAGGGGGGTGTGGAACTGAATCGCTGAAGAAAAACTCTTGAAACACTCTCTAAATACCAAGAATCCGAGCGGCCATTTTTGTGAAGTGATAAAACCTGCGCCAAGTATCATGAGTGCAATATCGTGGGTTTGAAGGAAGATTTGGCACCTACAGACACATAGGAGTGACAAGGAGGACACAAGGTACTCATATTTGCAAAAAGTTTTGAATTTGGACTCCAAAAAATCCAAGTATCGTGTTTCTCCCGCGGTTGAGGTATCGCGATACCTAACAAGTATCGTGATCTCTTGTGGTTGAGTATCGCGATACTTCATAAGTATCGAGTATCGTGAGATCCTTGATCGCGATACTTCATAAGTATCGAGTATCGTGAGATCCTTGATCGCGATACTTCACAAGTATCGAGTATCGTGAGATCCCTGATCGCAATACTTCACAAGTATCGAGTATCGTGAGATCCTTGATAGCGATACTTCACCAAGTATCGAGTATCGTGGTTGCCCGATCACGATACTTCCCAAGTATCGTGTATCGAGTATCGCGTTTGCTCAAGTATCGTGTATCGTGTTACTCCTGATCGTGATACTTCACCAAGTATCGAGTATCATGGTTGCCCGATCGCGATACTTCCCAAGTATCGTGTATCGAGTATTGCGTTTGCTCAAGTATCATGTATCGTGATTCCTGATCAAGTATCGTGTGTCGTGTATCGTGTTTTTGAAGTATCAAGTATCGTGTGCATCCAGGTATCGTGTATCATTTTTTTGGCAGATATCGTGTATCGTCTGGTTCAAAGATCGAGTATCGTGGTCAAATTCTCATGATCTCTATCGGATATTGAGTATCGTGGACATCAAGTATCACGATAGTTCCCAAGTATCGTGTATCGCCTGTTTTGAAGCATTTCCTGAGAGGCCCTGTTTCCCTGTTTTAACCCCCAGAACCTTGAACTGGCATAACTTTCTCATACGAAATCCGTTCGGAGTGATCTTGGGTTTGTTGGAAAGCTCATGGGGAGTACAACAAAAAACATTAATACCAGGATTATTAGATAGGGTATTTTTAAGTTGACCCTCAGGTTGGACTAGGAAGCAAGGGGTTCCACAAGATTTTGAGCAGTTCAAAGGACAATTGTGGACTTGGAGACAAGGCTTATGAACCTAAGATCAAGTAGACACTTAGGAAGAGATAGATAAAGTACCAAATCACTTGAAACTAAGGTCAACTGCACAACCAAGTCAGGGACTCACAGCTCAGGGGTTAACACTACGTGCTGAGCTCATAGACAGTCAAAAATGTCACTTAACTAGGAGAGACTCTTGGCTTCTGAAGACATTCATAGATCCATACCAAGGGAAGGTCTTATCCCTACAGTGGAAGGGGAATATAGGATGTCTCTTCAATATATATCCACTAACTTGCAAGGAATACCCATCTACCTTGATGGTCTACAGAGGACAGTAGCAAGAATGATAAACACCACAGAATCTGAAATAATTCCAAGACCAGCTTTCAAGTATGAAAGTGGAGTTTATAGGGACAAGATGGGCCATATATATGTAGTAACTGAAAATCCTGATTAGATTAATGAAAGAGGAGAGTTAGCTCGAGATTAGGCAACTACCTCACAAAACCCATTTGAGACTCAGCAAAGAACAGAATATGTGTTGTTAGGACAAACGAGCCAAGGTAGTATACCCAATGGGCCATATGAGCAGTTCACCACGCCAGGAATTAACCCCCCATGGCCACTCTAGCCAGGGAATGGGAAATATGAATGGACCCACCTTTAGGACAGAACTGCCCCAAGGTGTCCCCATCATAACTCGATCCCCAGAGCCCAACAGAAGATTGAGACCAATCCAACTGGCCAAATGTATGCGAAATCGTTACGATGGCACATGAGAGCCCTATGACCACATTGCAAAATTCAAGCAGGTATTGCGAGCGGAGCAAGTGGATGCCTTTTTCATGCAATATGAATCCTTTGGGCTAACCCTTACGGGAATAGCCTTAACTTGGTTTCAATCTCTGGATCCAAATTGCTTTGAACATATTGAACAATTCTTCTAAGAACTTATTTGGGAATTCACTAAGCGAGGGATGAAGCACAATTCGTCATCCTTAATACATAGTTTCAAACAAGCTCCTAATGAGACAGTAAAAAATGAAGCATAAAGATTTAAGCAATACGTTGCCCGATGCCCTGTGACAGAGAGACCTTCTCAACAAAAAATGATATCGTTATTTTTAGAAGGTCTAACCAATGGAACATTGAGAATCTTAGTATACATAAAACGACTCCAAACCCTAAGTGAGTGTCTTCAAGAGTGCATAGATTTGGAAGACAACTTAGCTGAGGATCTCAAAACAACACAGGATCCTACCAAATCAGAGGATACAAGGAGCAAGGAAACTTCTAGTTTGAGTTATGTGGAGGAAGTGACAGAGTTAGTGGCCAAGAAATTAGGAGTACAAGGACAAAGGAACCACCAAAACTCCTCCTTGAGAGTGCCAATGTTAGGAAGTTGCACACTTTGTGGTGGAGATCATCCATCTCATGACTGCACCAGAGAAGCATTAGGGTTATCACAACCTTACCCTTACGATAGACAACCAACTCAAGCGCCTAACATGTACTCTTATAGTGAGCAAAAGTACATCAACTACAACACTGAAAACTATCCAATGAATAGACAGCCACAAGCGTTTGTACCACCACATTGTAGACCATACGAGTACCCTCCTACAAAACAAGGCAGAGAAGTTCCTAGGCATAACCCATGTCTAGGACCACAAAGATTCCCTAGACTGTATGAACATGAAGGATATAGCCAACCTCAACCTATGCCAAGACAACAACCACCCCACACACTAGCTCTGACACAAGGGCAGAACATCACGATGCAAGTTGTTTGTTTTGAGTGTGGCAAAGAACAGCTCCTAAGAGATTGTCCCGGACATCCCGCTAGTGCACCAAAGGTTACACCCATTAATGTAGTAGGCCTAGCAAGGGATTCAGGTTCCAATAGTGATAATGTGGCTCCTATACACGCAGTTACTAGGGCACAAGCCTTACAACAAACTAAAACAGCTGAGCAATCAGAGCCAAGTGAAGCAGGAGAGCCTCGTAAGCGAAGAACAAGAACATGGAAGGATACTAGAGAAAAGGCCAATCATAAGTGGACCAAAAAGTTATCCGAACTAGAAGAAAGCTTGAAAGATGCAAAAACAAAAATAGAAGATATTGCCTCTCAAAGCCCCTCGCAGGTCAAAGCTCCATCCACACCACCTCATCCCCACCCACCAACCAGTGTAAATAGACCACCACAATCAGGGTCTGTTCTTGCAGATCCAACCCCAAAAGACTTGGACATGATGTTCAAGGCATACTAGGCTCGACTTCAAGAAGGGCCAACACCTGCAAACCTAGACAAGAGCTACCCTAGAGCAGATTTAGAGATTGAACGGACAAAAATGTGCATAAAAATGGTGGAACTAGCTCAAGCTATGTTCGAGGCCAATCAATCATTCAATCAGATGAATGATCGAAAAGATGAGATGCCTTTGAGGCCAATGATGGGGGGACGAGCATTCTCGAAGTGGGGCATAGACTTTGTAGGGCCTATTAACCCCCAGCTAGAAACTCCCATGCCGAATACATTATTGTAGCCACAGATTACCTCACAAAGTGGGTAGAAGTCAAAGCCACAACAAAGAACGATGCTCAAACTACATCGAAGTTTTTATTCGAGAACGTGTTCACGAGATA
>CM035426.1:98902174-98907174 GCA_020310875.1 Ceratopteris richardii
CGATGAAGCGCGAATGACCTCCACAGGTATCCTTCTTTGACCTCTGCACACCAAAAATGCTCTTACTCAGCGCTTATGCAGAGAGCTCCAGTGAGCTTTTGTAGACCTGTAGTAGACACCAAGGGCTTTCCAACAAAACAAATTTCACTTGAAATGGATGCTTACACAAAGAGAAACAATGTCTACAACATGAGCTACTTGAATGCTCACAACTGCTAGTCAAGCAGAGACCTCACTTCACTCCAGCACACTTTTCTCAGAGATTATACAGAGAATGAATCTCAAACTTAAATCAACTTTAGAGGACTCTAATAGCTACCCAATGACACCAAAATCATAGCAAATGGATACATAGAGAAGGAGAACCAGCCCTTACAACAGAGAGCAAAATATTTCCAACAGAGCCTACACAAAGAGAGAGATATCAATCACACAACTTCACTAAAATGAATGTTGCTCCCAGCTTACTTAGAGAATGCTCCAGAGAATTGGTAAGCATAAAATAGACTCTTATAGCTATCCAACGAGACAAGAATTACATCAAATGGATACCATATGAGGGAGAACCAATGCTAACAACTCAGGGGTAGAGAGTTGCAACACTGCCTGCGCACACACATAGATATGCCTACTAAAAGAAAACAAACAAGCAAGCAAGGGGGTTGCTTAAGCAAGGGGATTGCTTATCACAACTCCAGCACTTAGTGCTCACTTTACATGAGCTAAAACTCCAAGAAGATGGCCCAAAAGAAGTCGGGATACATGCTCCTTTTATAGTGAGAGGTGTGCCCCTAAAATCTAGGAACTACCTTTCCAAATCAGCCTCCTAACTTGGAGGAATTAGTTGAGATGACTTGGGGAGTGGTTGAGTGACTTTTCTTGATGGAATCTCGTGGCTTTTGGCTTCCTTTGATTGCTCCACATGTCCATAAAAGATTCCCCACGAATTTTTAGCTTGAAGCTTGACTTTTAACACTCCCCCTCAAGCTTCAATTCTTCATCCTCATCCAAGCTCCTTCATGTTGATGCATTGCTTGAATTTTGAAATCTTCATCCCATCCAAAGCCTTTGTAAACATGTCCGCAACTTGGTCCTTAGTACCAATATGATGTACTGAAACTTCCTTGGATATCACCTTTTCCCTTATGAAGTGATAGTGCATTTCAATATGCTTGGTTCTAGCATGATAGACAGGGTTCGATGCTAGATGAATGCTACTCATGTTGTCACAAAAAATTGGATATGTGTCAACCTGCAAATTAAGCTCCATAAATAACTTCTGAATCCACATTAGCTCACATGTGACTTGAGCCAAAGCTCTATACTCAGCCTCGGTGGAAGATAATGCCACCGTGGGTTGCTTCTTTGAAATCCATGAGATGATCTTGCTACCTAGCATGACTAGGTAACCACTTGTACTCCTTCTATCTTCCTTCGAACCGGCCCAATCGGCATCGGAATAAGCTTTGACCTGCATATCATCATCAAATGAGTAGAACAATCCTTCATTTATAGTGGCTTTGAGATATCGCAACATTCTTCTTGCAGCTTGCAAGTGTGTAGTCCTTGGACTATGCATAAATTGTGATAACACTCCAACTCCATATGCTATGTCAGGCCTGGTTATTGTGGCATAATTGAAAGAGCCTACAATAGATCGATACAAAGTTACATCCTCTAATGGCTCTCCATCAATGGAGCTTAGCTTTACATTAACTTCCATGGTATTTGAAATAGGCTTGCAATGTAGCATCCCAAACCTCTCAAGTAGGTCTAGAATATACTTCCTTTGTATGAGCATAATACCTTCTTCTTTGTATACAACTTCAATGCCAAGAAAATACCTAAGATCTCCAAGATCAGAGATCCTAAACTCCTTTCCAAGCTTTGCCTTGATCTCCTCAATGCCCTTTGTATCATTACCTGTAATGATAAGATCATCTACATACACACACATGTAGACCACAAGTTCTCCTCTTTGTTTGATGAAGAGAGATGGATCCGCCTTGCATTGATTGTAACCACATTTGATCAAATAGTCCACCAATCTTTGGTTCCAAGCCCTTGGAGCTTGCTTTAGGCCATAAAGTGCCTTCTTCAACCTACAAACATGATGTGGAAACTCTTTATGAACAAAACCTAGTGGTTGCTCCATGTATACCTCTTCTTCCAAGTCTCCATTGAGAAAGGCATTCTTGATATCCAATTGGAAGAGCTTCCATCCTTTGCTAGCAGCCATTGCAATGAGTGTCCTAATGGTGCTCATCTTTGCCACGGGGCTGAATGTCTCTTCAAAGTCCACTCCATAGGTTTGTGCAAAACCCTTAACCACCAATCTTGCTTTGAACCTAGAAATAGATCCATCTGAATTCCTCTTTACTTTATACACCCACTTATTACCTATTACCTTCATGTTCTCCTTCTTGGGCACTAGAGTCCATGTTTGATTTTCCTCAAGTGCGTCGATCTCTTCTTGCATTGCCTCTTTCCATTCGGTGTACCTGCTTGCATCTTCATAGCAATCGGGCTCATGATCTTCTACTACTTTGTTCATATATGCATAATGTGTTGCCATGTATGAATCATAAGTAAACCTTTGAGTTGGATACTTAACTCTAGAAGACTTCCTTTCTTCACCTTTTGGAGGAATAAACCTCCTTTGCCTTGGGAACTTGATCTCTTTCTTTGACGTGGCTTCTTTCTCCATCATGTGTCCTTCATCATCTTCAACTTCATTACCTTCTTCATCCAACTCCACCAATGTTGCTTTGCCTTTGTTGATTGATTGTGCTTCATAGCTTGATGAAGATCTCCCCCTCCATGGTGAGTTCATGCTTGAACTATCTTCATTGATGGAACACCTTGGGCCGCTTAGCTCTAGGTCCATTTGTTCTTCATCATGTCCATGCTTTTCTTCTTCATAGTCCTGCATACAATCATACTTCTTATACCAAGGGAGTAGCTCATCAAATGCTACATCCCTTGATATCCTCAAGTCCTTTGTATTTGGGTTGAAGCACCTGTAACCTTTATGATCATTTGAATATCCTAGAAACACACACTTTTCTGCCTTTGGTTGTAGCTTGTGCCTCAATTCACTTGGCACATGTACATAACAAGTACATCCAAATATCTTCAAGTGGGAAAGATCAGGTTTCTTACCATAATAGGCTTGATATGGTGTCAAGCCATGGATCCCTGAGGTAGGAGCCCTATTCATTAGATACACGGCGGTATTTGCTGCATCACTCCAAAACATGTTAGGTACATTCATCTCATTAAGCATTGCTCTAGCGATCTCGGCAATGTATCTATTCTTTCTCTCTGCTACTCCATTTTGTTGGGGTGTGTACCTGCATGTTACTTGCCTCTTGATGCCTTGATCCATTAAAAAATCAGAAAACTCATTTGAGAAATATTCTCCCCCTCCATCGGACCTTAGCTTCTTGATATATGTACCTGTTTCCTTCTCTACCATTGCCTTGAATGCTTTGAAACATGTAAACACATCTGATTTGTTTTTGATGAAATAAACCCAAACCATCCTTGTGCAATCATCTATAAAAGTGACAAAGTACTTGTTACCTCCAATGGATTGCTCTTTCGTTGGCCCCCACACATCTGTATGTATCAACTCCAATGGATGTTGGCTTATGTAGCCACTCTTCTTGAATGGAAGTCTCGCTTGCTTCCCTAGTTGACAAGATTCACATAAATGCTTCATACCTTGTCCTTGGAAGTTGGGAAGACCTTCAACCAGCCTCTTGAATTGCATTTCCTTCATTCTTTGTGTGTTGATGTGACCTATCCTCTTGTGCCACAAGTCCAACTCCGAAATCCTCTTGTTTCCATATGTGAAGTAGACATGTTGAGTAGAATGAGAATTTACCTCCAAAGTGAAGAGTCTCCCTTGCTTCTTTCCTCTTGCTATGACCTTGTAACCTTGCTTAGGGTTCTCCACAAAGCATCCACCTTTGTTGAACCTTACTTGATAGCCTCTTTCAACCATTTGCCCAACGGACACCAAGTTCTTTGTGATGGTAGGTACATGCAAGACATCCTTGAGACATCTTCCTTCCTCCTTGTCATCCAAAGCTACATCTCCAACATGGGAGATCTCATGGGCTGTATCATCACCTGTTTCTACATGTCCTTTACCTTTGGGAACATGTAGATTAGTAAACCAAGAAGCATTGCAACTCATATGGTTGCTACATCCACTATCAATATACCAAGTGTTATCTACTTTGCTTGAATTCCCATTCATGTGCATCATCAAGAGATTGTCATTTTCTGAACTTGTAGAAGCATAATTACCTTGGCCTTTGTATGAAGAACCTTGATTATAGTTCCTTTGGTTTCCTCCTTGGTAGCAATCTCTAGCATAGTGGCCAAACTTGCCACATATGTAACATCCTTCGCCATCTTGATTCCTGTTTTGTTGATGTCGTCCTCCTCTTCCTCTTGATCTTCCTCTCCCTCTTTGTGATGAGGTGCCTTGGTCATGTCCTTGATTTCTTGAGTGGCCTTGCCTTCCTCCAAACCTTCCTTTGCCCCTTCCTTGTCCTTGTCTTCCTTTGCCCCTTTGATTACCTGCATAGAAAACTTGTGCATCTTTGCTTTTAGTTGAACTTCCACCTATGTTCATTTCTTCGGTGACCATGAGAGCAACCAATTGCTCAAAATCGGGAAGATTATCCCTTACATAAACTGAAGTGGTAAAGGGTTTCCACTTCTCATCATCTCTCAAACCATTGAGAGTATAAGCCACAAGATCGTCATCGTCTACGTGGCTTCCAATGGATCCCAATGCATCTGATAACTCCTTGACCTTAAGTATGTAGTCATTTATGCTACTCCCTGAGCTCTTCCTAAGGTTGTTGAGCTCATTCTTGAGTTGGATCTTCCTTGCTTTGGTGCTTGTTGAATAAAGCCTTTCAAGTGTCTCCCATACCTTCATGCTTGAATCCAGGTCTTGGATATGGCCGATCATGCTATTG
>CM035426.1:98912174-98917174 GCA_020310875.1 Ceratopteris richardii
TCCTTTGGCCAGATCTGTGAGTAGAGCATCCCAGTCTACCGGCCCAGGAACCTCTGGATGTGGTATACGTAGCTTTTCGGAATGGAGAGCTTGTTCCACTGCAAACAACTGCAAGAGATGGGATGGTTTGGGAATGAATATCTCGGAGTGATATTCCCAGAATCCCGTGACAAACATCTCTTCAAACGTTTGTTTGAAGTAGGCCGGTAGATATTTGATGCGAGCGTGCCATGCATACACAACATTAATCGATGGGGTTGTGCTCAATGTGTATACAAGGTCCTGGTTACCTTCGTTAAATCCTAGTGCTGAGAGATGCAGTTCCTTGACATTTTTGAAGGTCCTGAAGGTGACCAGCATAAGTTCGAAAATCTTCAGGCACATCTGAGTCATGACATCAGGTACATTCTTGAAACGGACCCCCCAATGTCGAATCATTGAAATCATATATCCAATAGTAGGTGGGCCCTTCGGGGGTGCGAAGTACACATAATTGAGCCACTTCTCGCATCCTTTAATTGTTAGCACAGTTTGTGTGTACTCCGGCCATGATCTCCTTCGAAATATAGGACAATAACATGGGTTATATTTGATGTACAATGGCATGTTGTTCCATGTTCTTACCATTTCCGGGTATGTTTCCAGCAGCCGAATTCTCCACGTGGGTTGGCGAATATGTCCCTGCTTGGCGCTTTCGGGGATGTCGTCAGGTGCAAATTGTGTGGCAGAGGTTGGTTCCCTTGAGGTGTGGTGCTTGATCTCCGCATTATAATCTGCCATTAGCACGCACAAAGGAACATATAGGTCGTCCGATGGGCCGATCCACCTATGGTGTGAGAGATTCTTAAAATAATCGGATTTTATTACAACCTCCTCCAATTTTGACATCAATGCGATTTGGACTGCCACCCTGTCATCATGCGTCGTGGCTACTTTCTCTAATTTTTGCATCCATTCAGGTGCCTCAATTTCAATTGTGTCCATGCCCTGTTCCGTTCGCTTACCTCCGGGTGTTGGCATCGGGACATAGGGATCCTCGAATGTTTCTTCTACTTCAATTGGCACAAGATCATCAGGCTCGGGCTCTACCAGAGGGGAGGGCTGACGCTCATATTGCATGACCTTGCTGCGTAATTCCTCAAGTTCGGCCCGGAGTTTAGTGACCTCTTCAGCTGTTTCTTCTGCGGTTATGCTCTGGCTGGGTTCTGTCTGTCGGGTGACCAACTGTCTTCGTAACTCATCTCTCTAGCCGCATGGGCTTCCATTAGATCTACATGAGTTTCTAACACCACCTTCATATTCTCAGAGGGAATGGCCTTAAATCGCTCTGGGTCAATTTCCTGTGGGGAACCCTCCATGGCCGCTTCCAGATTTTCTTCGTTCTGTTTCTGTAATCTTTTATTCTCCTCTAGCGCTGTAGACATATGCTTGCGGAGGAGGCCCAAGTTCCGTCAAAGTTTCAGGTTTTCCGTGATCTGAGAATGTAGAAGCTCGTCCATGTGTCGTCGTTCTTCATCATCTGCTTGGGGTGGGTTGGCTTCTAATTGGGCGTATTGCTCCTGTAATGTCACGTGCTGCTGTTGTAGTAGTTGCTTCTGCTCTTCAAGATCCCTACATCGTGCTTGGAGATCTTCGTGGCTTCGGAAGAGCCTTGTATGTTGGTTGTCAAGGTGTTGGTAGTGTTGTTGAAGTTGGGACATGCATTGATACATATTATTACATACATTATTTAAAGGAATGGTGGGAGAAATGGTGTTGAATGCAGCGGGGAAGGGAAAGGGAAAGGGAATTGTGGATGCAGTGCTGGAGAAGGGTGAGGGGGGAGGTGGGGGAATGGGAGATTGTGGGTAAATGGGGGGTGGGAGAGGTGCAGATGTGGGTGATACCTCCATGGATTCAAAAGTGGAGGCAGTGATGGGAGTGACTGTGAACATGGGGATTGTGGTGGCGGTGATAGTTGTGAATGTGTATAGAGGTGTGTGTAATTGTGAACTCCCAGGAAGTGTGATGGAAGTAGTGGGGTTTACCGTGGCTGTGGTTAGACTTATGTGTTCAGTGGAAATAGAGTATGTGGGTTGACTGATGGTTTGTGCGTCGGTGTGTGTAGTGGGTTCGGAGGTGGTGACAGTAGAGGTTACCGTGGTAGAGGAAGGTGAACGGGGTGGATGTGGGGGAGAAGGTGGCAAGGGAGGTGATGGAGGTGCACTCGATGTGTGGGCTTCCTCGGTGTCGTGAACAGTGTGTGCTGTGCCAGTGGTTGTGGGGGTGCCTTGTGGTCCTGAACCTAATACATTCATTCGTTTTCCTGTTCGTGGGGGGCGTCTTCCATATCTTTTCTCTGTCCTTCGTGATTGCGCTAGTGCAGTGTGCACTGTTTCAGGTACTCCCAAAGCATCTGATATCATTTCCAGGGTGGCACGGTATTGCTCGTCCACGCCTTCCTCCTCCAGAATCTGGTTCATGAGGGCTTTACCTGCAGCTAATGATAGCCTGTGTTGCTCTTGGACTCGGTTCATCGTATCGTAGAGCTTCTTTAATGCGTTAGTATAGGCGGGGGCACCTTCCAGTACTTGTAGGGCTTCTTGATCATACTCTTGTTCTTCTGCTTCTGATTGTCCATCCTGTGCCTCCTCATGAGCTTCTTCTTCATTGTCCACATTGACTACATCCGGTTGGCTGGGCTGGGCTTGGTCTGGGGCAGTTTGCTGTCTGCATGTAGTACGCTTGGGGACTATCAACATGTGTAGAATCAAAGCTATGGTCACTGAGGTCACTTTCAGAAAGCAGTGGTGTTACAGGGACTATAGCTCTATTCAGGTTTTCTTCTGCAACAGCATACTTTACCGGAATCACATTGGCTGGGTTTGGAGGCTGTTGAACTAGCACCGGTTGGGGTCTCTGTTGGGCCTGATATTGTGGTTGGTAGGTTTGTTGGGGTCTAGCATATTGTGGTGGTGGATTTTGGTTCTGGTATCTGCCTTGTTGGTAGGGCTGAGGGTAGGGTTGCCTAACTGCCTGCTTGTTGTATGGGCAATCTTGTGCGGTGTGATTGGTGTATCTCCGTTCTATGGTGCAGTACTGGCTACTAGGATTTACTTGGGGCTGAGCCATAATAGGGCAGACATTCGCCATATGGTCACCACCGCATGTATAGCACCTTTTCACAGGAGCAAACCTTGGGATTTGTTTGCTAGTTACACCTAATTTCTGAGCTACTTTCTCTGCAAGTTCCTCAATTGATGTGGATTGCGTGGAAGAGTGACTAGATGCACTATCTGAATCTTTGTAGATTTTGGAAAGCTCTAGTTCCTCCCCTAGGTTATCTTCAATGTCAATGCACATGCGTACACACTCTTCTATAGTCCTAGGGTCCTTCAGATACACATAGGATCTCAATTTCGTACTCAGCAATCCATCAAGGAATAAGGCTACTTGTTTGGCAGGTGTGGGTAGCTCCGAAACAGGGCATCTTTCAAGATATTGTCTAAATCTTCTTCCTGCCAATCTTACAGTCTCTTGGGGAGTCTGTTTGAAGTTGTGAATCAATGAGGAGGTATTGTGTCTTATGCCACTCTTAGAGAACTCTACAATGAAGGCTTCTAGGAGTTGGTCTATACACCTGAATTTTCGCTCATCCAATGGCTGAAACCATGTAAGTGCTGTGTTCCTAAGGGTTAGACCGAAGGCATTGTACTGTGTGAATAGATCCTCCACTTGCTCAGCTCTCAAGACTTGCTTGAATTCCGCCACATGATCATAGGGATCTCCTGTGCCATCAAAGTAATTCTTCATGGACTTAACTAGCTGGGTTGGTCTCAAAGCTCTTGTGTGCTCTCTAGGTCTTGGCAGAGGAATTCCATCCACATTCCTTTGGTTCCTGTGAGCTCTAAGCGTCTCAGGTTCTACCCTATTCGTGTCCGTCCTCGTTCTTTCTCTGCCCGCTGGGCTAGCAAAGCTGACTTCTGGTCTATCTCTACTTTTGTCTCTTTGCATTCCATGAGCTTGGGATGTTCCAGCTCCAGGGTGACCATAGGATACATTTGATCTTGGTTGGGGGAAAATGAATTCACCCTTCCAAGTGTAAGCATGCCTATCATTTTCCGTAACCACAAAGATCCGTTCTGAAGCGTGATCTAAGTAGGTCACTCTGCCTGGGCTATCAGGATCCTTAAACTCGTAGATCATGATATTTCCTATATCAGTTGGCTGATTAGATTTATACCTCCAAAAGGCTTCGTCAGTTTCTCGGTTGAGGAGCAACTCTATGCTCTTGTTGTCTTGGGGAACCCACTCAGGTGTGATAATCCTAGTGAGAATAGATTTGCCTCGAGGGGTTCTAGGTTCTACTCCCATGTTTCCTTGTTCCAAGTCACCTAAGTCCGCTTCTGAGATTACATTCCCAAATTCATCCGTCCTATCTGGGTGGCTGGTGACTACATATATGGTTCCTTCTTTGTCCAGGTATGCACCGTTTTCAAACTTGACAGCTGGGTGCTCTAGTCCTATGGATTGGTCAGGGTTTTTAATCTGGACCACGGATCTTCCTAGGCCGTCCTCATAGATGCTAGCACCTAATCGGTTGGTCCTAAGGTATTCTAACTGTGTTTTGTAAGGGCCTTCTACCCTGTACAAGTATGGCACTCCTGAACTTCCGGTAGGTCTGTCCATGCCTTGAGACATCTCTGACTCACTAGTCTCAGAGCTAGGGTAGTACGAGTGGTGGCTCAACTGCTGGGCCCAAGACCTAGCAGTGTGGTTAACACTAGCCTCTGAAGATCTAAGGCTCTGTCTCTCCCTTACTAGATGTCGTCCTGATCTAAGGTTCATATGCCTATCTAAGTAGCCCAATTCTTTGCCCAGAGTACAACCTCGTTGCTGGTTACTTTATATTAGTCGCTTGGTTCTTTTTAGTTATTCCTCGTGTTTAAGGTCTTGTCTGATATTACGTCGTCAGGAATACTTGAATGTTCTTCGTGCTTTCAGGTTGATCGTTCCACGTT
>CM035426.1:98932174-98937174 GCA_020310875.1 Ceratopteris richardii
TGTATATGTATATGTATATGTATACGTATATGTATACGTATATGTATACATATATGTATACATATATGTATACGTATATGTATACATATATGTATACGTATATGTATATGTATATGTATACGTATATGTATATGTATATGTATACATATATGTATATGTAGATGTATACGTATACGTATATGTATATGTATATGTATACGTATATGTATATGTATATGTATACGTATGTGTGTACGTATATGTATACGTATGTGTGTACGTATATGTATACGTATGTGTGTACGTATACGTATACGTATGTGTGTACGTATACGTATACGTATGTGTGTACGTATACGTATATGTATGTGTGTAGGTATAGGTATACATATGTGTGTACGTATACGTATACGTATGTGTGTACGTATAGGTATACGTATGTGTGTACGTATAGGTAAACGTATGTGTGTACCTATAGGTATACGTATGTGTGTACGTATAGGTATACGTATGTGTGTACATATAGGTATACGTTGTCGGAAAGTTTCCAACCTTTCTGTTGACAACCAGGGAAGTTAAAAATATGATTATTCGTTAATTCTAATTTCTCATTATTACATTTTTTTTTATTGGAACTAAACTGTTGTTAAGTATTTGCAGGATCAAATGGATGAAGAAAACAAAAGTTCATATTATGGTTTACCCTAAACTGCTTAAACAATGTGTGTTTAGGCCATAGAAGTATTGAATCATGGGTTTAAAACCCTAGATTTACATTTAATCTTGTGCATTTAAGTTAGGAGCATTAATTCCTGGTTAATGCTAGGGTAAAAGTTAGGTTTTTAATGGGTTATCAAGGGTTTCCAAAAGGTTTCAAGTTGATTTTCTAGGGTTTTTATTGAATTTTAAGGGTTAAAATAATAGGTATTTAATTAAATTAATCTTTAAAATGAACATTTATGTATTAAGAAAATAAAATATGATTTAATTAATTAATTTACTCATGTGTGTGCATTTAAATACTAAGGTTCTAATACCTGTGTGTGCATTTAAATACCTTAAACTAAGCTTAAATTAAAATGATTTATTTAAATAAGAAATGTAGGCTGATTAAATTAAACTGATAAATTAAATGGATAAATAACTAGTGGTCTATATGAGTACTAGGAAAAAGAATGGTTTGTATAAGATGTGTAACTAAAGAGATTTAAGGAGTGGTCTCAATAGAAGATGCACTTAAAGTAAAAAAAGTTGGTTAAGAGAAAGAGTGGAGAGAATTAGTGAAGATGAAAAGAGAGGAGTAGAAATTAAGTGTAAGTAAAGTAGAAAAGTTAAACTATAAAGTGTGGTGAATGTTAATGGGCTAAAGTGAGGTTGTAGATTAAAAGTTAAAACTAAAAAGAGTGGTTTAGAAATGACTTGTGTATGTATTTAAATGTGTATTGAGCTCCAATTCTTCCTAATGTTTCTTGCAGGTATTAGTTTCTTTCCTCTTCTTGCTCCTTATATATGCATAAGAGAGAGTTTTTTTTTTCTTAGTTTGTGCATACGCAGGCAGAGAGAGGGTATTTTGCGTCTCTGACCAAAGATTTGGTCGGCTATGGGCGGCGCTGCTCTGACAGAGAACGGACTGGATAGTGGGCAGGCGCTTTAGTAGGGAGAAGAATCTCAGAGGATGAGAGAGAGGATATCTGAGGTCAATCAATGGCGACGTACGTAGAACAACAAGATTTTGTAGACGACATGATAGCCGGAGCGACGATAGCACTGTTATGGGCCTATGGCTATAGATGTAGGGAGTGAGAGAGGGATGTAGTAGTGTGGAAGAGAGAGATTTTCCTGCTGATGGCTTGATGGCTGCAGTTATACTTCCTGCAGATTTTGATATACTGTGTACTCATCCAATGTTTGGACCTCAAAGTGGTGACGGAAGCTAGAATGGTCTACCATTTGTATATGAGAGAGTCCGTATAGGCAGCGGAGACCATGAAATTAGCTGCAATACGTTTCTCAGCATTTTTGCACGTAAGGGATGTAGAATGATAGAGATGTCGTGTGAGGAGCATGATCGTCATGCAGCGAGCAGCCAATTCATTACTCATACAGTGGACAGGATTTTAGGGAAGTTAGGGCTCACTCCCTCTGCAGTATACAAATTTGTGGTCGCTATATAATTATATGCTCTCTGCGCCTCAAGTTTGTTTTGTGCGGACGATCTGCTTGTGCCCCTGTGTGAGCTTTCATGTGCATGTGAGAGTTACTTTGCTCTTATTGTCTGTGCCTCTGAGCCTTGCTCGGAAAGATGGCTGATGAAACGAAGATCTGCACTCTTGAGCAAGTATCTCAGCATAGCACATCTAAGGACTGTTGGCTTATCATCTCTGGCAAGGTTTATGACGTGACAAAAGTTTTAGATGATCACCCTGGAGGAGTACTATGTTGGTGATATTGATCCGTCTACAATTCCTGAGAAGCAAAAATACGTGCCACCCAAACAGGCTTCCTATAACCCTGATAATAGCACTGAGTTTTTTATCAAAATCCTACAGTTTTTGGTACCTCTTACTATATTGGGGTTGGCACTTGCAGTGCGGTTGTACACGAGATCTGAGTAGTTGGATCCTTGAATGTGACAATACCTTTAAATCGCTTTGTGAATTTTGAAGCACACATACCTATTTTAGATCGGATTGGTGTATCATAAAAAGCTTCGATTTATTACCAGCATAAATAGTTGTATCATCACATTGTCAGACAAGCTGCATGCATTAGGTATTTTGCAGTTGTCATTGTAAAAATATTGGGCATCTGGGGACTGAAATAGGAATGCATGTGTGTGTGTCATATGTGCGCATATTCTGCTTGTTTCTGTGTTTGAATTAACTGTTTTATGTGCGTAGAATAATGTAGGTTTGTAGCTTGAAAGGACTGAGCGCCCTTCATGTGCATACATGTGTATTAGTTTTTCATCTTTTACTCATCAAAACCATGAACTTGAGCTGCCTCTTGATTTCAGACGCGATTGACATGTGTTTTCTGTGTGTGACAGAGAGGAGAGATATTTTCATGATTTAACTATAGAAATCTTCACATCCACGCCACGATATTTTTTTTCACACATAACTTCATTTTCGTTATATTGCATGCGATTTGTTACTATCCCGTGAATTTTTTGGTATTCAATGTGCGGGCATGTGCATGAATGTATGTTTATGAGTGAGGTAGTGTTAGCATATGCATATGTGTGAGTGTTAGCATATGATTTTATGCATGGGTAAGTAATTGAACTATTGTATGCATATGCATAAATGCATCTAAGTATTAGCCTGAATGAGTATTTGCATATTCTTGAGAACTAATATGTTTGAGAGCATAATAGTATATGCTTGTTGAAATACTAGTACAAGTAGGAATGTAAGTAAACTTAGTTAAGCAAACATTAAATGTTTGAATGAGTTTATGTTAGCATATGTGATAATGCATGTGTATGTTTATGAGAATTAAATCATTTGCATGAGTATATGCATGTGTATGACAATGTTGTGTGAATTATACCTTTTATGTTTCTCATTAATTTCTTGTTAGATTACTAATATTCCTAATGTTTCTTGCAGAAACATTGAAGATTAAAAAGCAATTGAGGTGAAGTGAAGTGAAGCAAAGTGAAGATTTCATCAATTCAAATATCTGACAAACTGAATTAAATCCATAGAAATTAGCCTTGATTAAGCTTTTGTATAGGATTCACTAGTTGTTAGCAATTTTATAGAGAAATTATATCATTGCTTTATAGCATTGTAATCATCTATTATTGTCATTTAGCATTAATTCAATTTCAATTTGCATTCTCTTTCTTGTCCATGTCATCTGAAAATCCAATTCAATCTAAAAATAACGCACCTTTAGAAGTAGAAGTAGTTAAGGATATTATTACACACGAATCGTTAATATCAGTATCCCACGATTATTGTCTTAATAGATTTATAGCATTATTTTCAATTGCATCCAATGAACCCCAAGATAACATATATTCATTTCCACCACCCTTAATTAGGCGTACACAACCTAATCATTTAGAAATCCAAGAAGACGAACTTATAAAAGAAAAATTAACTGAGGAAACTTTGATATTACCTATACCTCAAGAAGCTATTGATAGATATAGAGCAGCCCAGCCTTACGGTTCTTAGACGTTTAAAGTGTTACAATTACCTAATCCATATTTCCTAGATTTAAGAGTAATTTAAAATTTCTTTTACCTTACACTAAAGAAAAATATACCTAAAACACCTACGATTGTCTCATACACCCTGCGTGTGCCGAGGGATTTAGTGGCTGACTGATCCACCAGCCTTATGTCCGCAACTTCCCGACAACGTATGTGTGTACGTATAGGTATACGTATGTGTATATGTATAGGTATACGTATGTGTATATGTATATGTATGTGTATATGTATATGTATACGTATGTCTATATGTATATGTATACGTATGTGTATATGTATATGTATACGTATCTGTATATGTATATGAAAATGTATATGTATATGTATATGTATTGTATATGTATATGTATATGTATATGTATATGTATATGTATATGTATATGTATATGTATATGTATATGTATATGTATATGTATATGTATATGTATATGTATATCTAGATGTGTATGTATATGTATATGTATATGTATATGCATATGTATATGTATATGTATATGCCTATGTATATGCATATGTATATGTATATGTATATGTATACGTCTATGTATACGTCTATGTATATGTATATGTATATGTATATGTATATGTATATGTATATGTATATGAATATGTATATGTATATGTATATGTATATGTATATGTATACGTATATGTATACGTATATGTATACGTATATGTATACGTATATGTATACGTATATGTATACGTATGTGTATACGTATATGTATACGTATATGTATACGTCTGTGTATACGTATATGTATACGTCTGTGTATACGTATATGTATACGTA
>CM035426.1:98942174-98979674 GCA_020310875.1 Ceratopteris richardii
ATATACGTATACCTATGCGTGTACGTATACGTATACGTATGGGTGTACGTATACGTATACGTATGGGTGTACGTATAGGTATACGTATGTGTGTACGTATAGGTATAGGTATGTGTGTACGTATAGGTATAGGTATGTCTGTACGTATAGGTATACGTATGTTTGTACGTATAGGTATTCGTATGTGTGTACGTATAGGTATACGTATGTGTGTACGTATAGGTATACGTATGTGTGTACGTATAGGTATACGTATGTGTGTACGTATAGGTATACGTATGTGTGTACGTATAGGTATACGTATGTGTGTACGTATAGGTATACGTATGTGTGTACGTATAGGTATACGTATGTGTGTACGTATAGGTATACGTATGTGTATATGTATATGTATACGTATATGTATATGTATACGTATATGTATATGTATATGTATATGTATATGTATATGTGTATGTATACGTTTATGTATATGTATATGTATATGTATATGTATACGTATATGTATATCTACATATATGTATATGTATATCTATATGTGTATGTATATGTATATGTATATGCATATGTATATGTATATGTATATGCATATGTATATGCATATGTATATGTATATGTATACGTCTATTTATACGTCTATGTATATGTATATGTATATGTATATGTATATGTATACGTAGATGTGTACGTATATGTATACGTATATGTATACGTATATGTATATGTATACGTACATGTATACGTCTATGTATACGTATATGTATACGTCTATGTATATGTATATGTATACGTCTATGTATACGTATATGCATACGTCTATGTATAGGTATACGTGTACGTGTACGTGTACGTGTACGTGTACCTGTACGTGTACGTGTTTGTGTACGTGTACGTGTACGTGTTTGTGTACGTGTACGTGTATGTGTATGTGTACGTGTACGTGTACGTGTACGTGTACGTGTACGTGTACGTGTACGTGTACGTGTACGTGTACGTGTACGTGTACGTGTACGTGTACGTGTACGTGTACGTGTACGTATACGTGTACGTGTACGTGTACGTGTACGTATACGTGTACATGTACGTGTACGTGTACGTGTACGTATACGTGTACGTGTACGTGTACGTGTACGTGTACGTGTACGTATACGTGTACGTGTACGTGTACGTGTACGTGTACGTGTACATGTACGTGTGCGTATACGTATATGTATGTGTATATGTGTACGTATATGTATATATATGTGTATATTTGTACATATATGTATTTGTATGTGTATGTGTATGTATACGTATATGTATGTGTATATGTGTACATATATGTATATGTATGTGTATATGTGTACGTATACGTATGTGTATATGTATATGTATACGTATGTGTATATGTATATGTATACGTATGTGTATATGTATATGTATACGTATGTGTATATGTATATGTATATGTATATGTATATGTATATGTATATGTATATGTATATGTACATGTATATGTATATGTATATGTATATGTATATGTATATGTATATGTATATGTATATGTATATCTATATGTATATGTATATGTATATGTATATGTATATGTATACGTATGTGTATACCTATGGGTATACGTATGTGTATACCTATGTGTATACGTATCTGTATATGTATGTGTATACGTATCTGTAATCATCTATTATTGTCATTTAGCATTAATTCAATTTGAATTTGCATTCTCTTTCTTGTCCATGTCATCTGACAATCCAATTCAATTTGAAAATAACGCACCTTTAGAAGTAGAAGTTGAAGTAGAAGTAGTTAAGGATATTATTACACACGAATCGTTAATATCAGTATCTCACGATTATTGTCTTAATAGATTTATAGCATTATTTTCAATTGCATCCAATGAACCCCAAGATAACATAGATTCATTTCCACCACCCTTAATAAGGCGTACACAACCTAATCATTTAGAAATCCAAGAAGACGAAATTATAAAAGAAAAATTAATTGAGGAAACTTTGATATTACCTATACCTCAAGAAGCTATTGATAGATATAGAGCAGCCGAGCCTTACGGTTCTTAGACGTTTAAAGTGTTACAATTACCTAATCCATATTTCCTAGATTTAAGAGTAATTTAAAATTTCTTTTACCTTAGACTAAAGAAAAATATACGTAAAACACCTACGATTGTCTCATACACCCTGCGTGTGCCGAGGGATTTAGTGGCTGACTGATCCACCAGCCTTATGTCCGCAACTTCCCGACAACGTATGTGTGTACGTATAGGTATACGTATATAGGTATACGTATGTGTATATGTATACGTATGTGTATATGTATATGTATACGTATGTGTATATGTATATGTATACGTATGTGTATATGTATATGTACACGTATCTCTATATGTATATGTATATGTATATGTATATGTATATGTATATGTATATGTATATGTATATGTATATGTATATATGTATATATATATGTATATGTATATGTATATGTATATGTATATGTATATCTATATGTGTATGTATATGTATATGTATATGCATATGTATATGTATATGTATATGCATATGTATATGCATATGTATATGTATATGTATATGTATATGTATACGTCTATGTATACGTCTATGTATGTGTATATGTATATGTATGTGTATATGTATATGTATATGTATATGTATATGTATATGTATATGTATATGTATATGTATATGTATATGTATACGTATATGTATACATATATGTATACGTATATGTATACGTATATGTATACGTATATGTATAGGTATATGTATATGTATACGTTTGTGTATACGTATATGTATACGTATATGTATACATATATGTATACGTATATGTATATGTGTATGTATAGGTATATGTATACGTCTATGTATACGTATATGTATACGCCTATGTATACGTATATGTATACGTATATGTATAGGTATATGTATACGTATATGTATATGTATATGTATATGTATATATATATGTACATTTATATGTATATGTATACGTACATTTATATGTATATGTATACGTATATGTATATGTATATGTATACGCATATCTATATGTATATGTATACGTATACGTATATGTATATGTATACGTACGTATATGTATATGTGTACGCATATGTATATGTATATGTATAAGTATAAGTATACGTATATGTATATGTATAAGTATACGTATATGTATATGTATAAGTATATGTATATGTATATGTATAACTATACGTATATGTATATGTATACGTATACGTATACATATACATATATATGTATATGTATACGTATATACGTATACGTATACATATACATATACATATATACGTATATATATATATGTATACATATACGTATATGTATACGTATACGTATACGTATAGGTATACGTATACGTATAGGTATACGTATACGTATAGGTATACGTATACGTATACATATAGGTATACGTATACGTATACGTATATGTATATGTATATGTATATGTGTACGTATATGTATATGTATATGTATATGTATACGTATATGTATATGTATATTTGTATGTATATGTATATGTATATGTATACGTATGTGTATATGTATATGTATATGTATACATATGTGTATATGTATATGTATACGTATGTGTATATGTATATGTATACGTATGTGTATATGTATATGAATTTGTATATGATTATGTATATGTATATGTATATGTATATGTATATGTATATGTATACGTATGTGTATACCTATGCATATACGTATGTGTATATCTATGTGTATACGTATCTGTATATGTATGTGTATACGTATCTGTATACGTATGTGTATACGTATATGTATATGTATATGTATACGTATATGTTTATGTATATGTATACGTATATGTATATGTATATGTATACGTATACACATATGTATATGTATACGTATACGTGTATGTATATGTATACGTATACGTATATGTATATGTATACGTATACGTATATGTATATGTATACGTATACGTATACATATACATATACACATACATATACTTATACATATACATATACATATACATATATATATACATATATGTTAAAAGTCAAGCTTCAAGCTACAAATTCGTGGGGAATCTTTTATGGACATTTGGAGCAATCAAAGGAAGCCAAAAGCCACGAGATTCCATCAAGAAAATTCACTCAACCACTCCCCAAGTCATCTCAACTAATTCCTCCAAGTTAGGAGGCTGATTTGGAAAGGTAGTTCCTAGATTTTAGGGGCACACTTCTCACTATAAAAGGAGCATGTATCCCGACTTCTTTTGGCCCATCTTCTTGGAGTTTTAGCTCATGTAAAGTGAGCACTAAGTTCTAGAGTTGTGATAAGCAAGCCCCTTGCTTAAGCTAGCCCCTTGCTTGCTTGTTTGTTTTCTTTTAGTAGGCATATCTATGTGTGTGCGCAGGTACTGTTGCAACTCTCTACCCCTGAGTTGTTAGCATTGGTTCTCCCTCATATTGTATCCATTTGATGTAAGTCTTGTCTTATTGGATACCTATTAGAGTCTATTTTATGCTCACAAACTCTCTAGATCATTCTTTGAGTAATCTGGGAGCAACATTCATTTTAGTGAAGTTGTGTGATTGATATCTCTCTTGGTGTGTAGGCTCTGTTGGAAATATTTTGCTCTCTGTTGTAAGGGCTGGTTCTCCTTCTCTATGTATCCATTTGCTATGATTTTGGTGTCACTGGGTAGCTATTAGAGTCCTATAAAGGTGACCCAAGTTTGAGATTCATTCTCTGTATAATCTCTGAGAAAAGCTTGCTGGAGTGAAGTGAGGTATCTGCTTGACTAGCAGTTGTGAGCATTCAACTAGCTCATGTTGTAGGCATTGTTTCTCCTTGTGTAAGCATCCATTTGAAGTGAAATTTGTTTTTTTGGAAATCTCTTGGTGTCTACTACAGGTCTACAAAAGCTCACTGGAGTTCTCTGCATAAGCTCTGAGTAAGAGCATTTTGGGTGTGCAGAGGTCAAAGAAGGATACCTATGGAGGTCATTCACGCTTCATCGTTGCTTAGGGGTTGAGATACTTCCCCCATCAGTGGTATCAGAGCATTTGGGCATCTGGGAGGCATCACATACAAGCAAGAAGACCTCTTGGAGTTGGTGGTTGAAGATTTGCATCAACAAAAGCTTCTTGGAGGTAGCTTACATCAAGGGGGAGCTATTCTACTCAAATTTGCAAGAGCACAAGGTGTCCATCTAAGGAAAGCTTTGGATTGAGGTAACCTCAGAGCCTCATTTTCATTTTACACACATTGGAGCATTAGCCAAGGGCTAGGTCAAGTATCAAAGACTAGATATGGGAGACTTCAACAGTCAAATTGAAAAGCTAGACAAAGGTAACTATCAACCATGGAGATTTAGGGTCTCCAACTATCTTATGGGCAAGGGCCTTTGGGGGTTGATTAGTGGAAGTGAACCAAGACCTAGGTTGGATGAGAATCCAACCAATGACCAGAGAAGGGCCTTTAGGGAATGGAATGAAAGAGACAAGAGGGTTATCTTTATTCTTTCCCAACACATTAGCAATAGCATGATCGGCCATATCCAAGACTTGGATTCAAGCATGAAGGTATGGGAGACACTTGAAAGGCTTTATTCAACAAGCACCAAAGCAAGGAAGATCCAACTCAAGAATGAGCTCAACAACCTTAGGAAGAGCTCAGGGAGTAGCATAAATGACTACATACTTAAGATCAAGGAGTTATCAGATGCATTGGGATCCATTGGAAGCCACATAGACGATGACGATCTTGTGGCTTATACTCTCAATGGTTTGAGAGATGATGAGAAGTGAAAACCCTTTACCACTTCCGTTTATGTAAGGGATAATATTCCCGATTTTGAGCAATTGGTTGCTCTCATGGTCATCGAAGAAATGAACATAGGTGGAAGTTCAACTAAAAGCAAGGATGCACAAGTTTTCTATGCAGGTAATCAAAGGGGCAAAGGAAGACGAGGACAAGGAAGGGGCAAAGGAAGGTTTGGAGGAAGGCAAGGCCACTCAAGCAATCAAGGACATGACCAAGGCACCTCATCACAAAGATGGAGAGGAAGAACAAGAGGAAGAGGAGGACGACATCAACAAAACAGGAATCAAGATGGTGAAGGATGTTACATATGCGGCAAGTTTGGCCACTATGCTAGAGATTGCTACCAAGGAGGAAACCAAAGGAGCTATAATCAAGGTTCTTCATACAAAGGCCAAGGTAATTATGCTTCTACAAGTTCAGAAAATTACAATCTCTTGATGATGCACATGAATGGGAATTCAAGCAAAGTAGATAACACTTGGTATATTGATAGTGGATGTAGCAACCATATGAGTTGCAATGCTTCTTGGTTTACTAATCTACATGTTCCCAAAGGTAAAGGACATGTAGAAACAGGTGATGATACAGCCCATGAGATCTCCCATGTTGGAGATGTAGCTTTGGATGACAAGGAGGAAGGAATATGTCTCAAGGATGTCTTGCATGTACCTACTATCACAAAGAACTATTGGGCAAATGGTTGAAATAGGCTATCAAGTAAGGTTCAACAAAGGTGGATGCTTTGTGGAGAACCCTAAGCAAGGTTACAAGGTCATAGCAAGAGGAAAGAAGCAAGGGAGACTCTTCACTTTGGAGGTAAATTCTCATTCCACTCAACATGTCTACTTCACATATGGAAACAAGAGGATTTCGGAGTTGGACTTATGGCACAAGAGGATAGGTCACATCAACATACAAAGAATGAAGGAAATGCAATTCAAGAGGCTGGTTGAAGGTCTTCCCAACTTCCAAGGACAAGGTATGAAGCATTTATGTCAATCTTGTCAACTAGGGAAGCAAGCGAGACTTCCATTCAAGAAGAGTGGCTACATAAGCCAACATCCATTGGAGTTGATACATACAGATGTGTGGGGCCCAACCAAAGAGCAATCCATTGGAGGTAACAAGTACTTTGTCACTTTTATAGATGATTGCACAAGGATGGTTTGAGTTTATTTCATAAAAAACAAATCAGATGTGTTTACATGTTTCAAAGCATTCAAGGCAATGGTAGAGAAGGAAACAGGTACATATATCAAGAAGCTAAGGTCCGATGGAGGGGGAGAATATTTCTCAAATGAGTTTTCTGATTTTTTAATGGATCAAGGCATCAAGAGGCAAGTAACATGTAGGTACACACCCCAACAAAATGGAGTAGCAGAGAGAAAGAATAGATACATTGCCGAGATCGCTAGAGCAATGCTTAATGAGATGAATGTACCTAACATGTTTTGGAGTGATGCAGCAAATACCGCCGTGTATCTTATGAATAGGGCTCCTACCTCAGGGATCCATGGCTTGACACCATATCAAGCCTATTATGGTAAGAAACCTGATCTTTCCCACTTGAAGATATTTGGATGTACTTGTTATGTACATGTGCCAAGTGAATTGAGGCACAAGCTACAACCAAAGGCAGAAAAGTGTGTGTTTCTAGGATATTCAAATGATCATAAAGGTTACAGGTGCTTCAACCCAAACACAAAGGACTTGAGGATATCAAGGGATGTAGCATTTGATGAGCTACTTCCTTGGATAAGAAGTATGATTGTATGCAAGACTATGAAGAAGAAAAGCATGGACATGATGAAGAACAAATCGACCTAGAGCTAAGCGGCCCAAGGTGTTCCATCAATGAAGATAGTTCAAGCATGAACTCACCATGGAGGGGGAGATCTGCATCAAGCTATGAAGCACAATCAATCAACAAAGGCAAAGCAACATTGGTGGAGTTGGATGAAGAAGGTAATGAAGTTGAAGATGATGAAGGACACATGATGGAGAAAGAAGCCATGTCAAAGAAAGAGATCAAGTTCCCAAGGCAAAGGAGGTTTATTCCTCCAAAAGGTGAAGAAAGGAAGTCTTCTAGAGTTAAGTATCCAACTCAAAGGTTTACTTATGATTCATACATGGCAACTCATTATGCATATATGAACAAAGTAGTAGAAGATCATGAGCCCGATTGCTATGAAGATGCAAGCAGGCACACCGAATGGAAAGAGGCAATGCAAGAAGAGATCGACGCACTTGAGGAGAATCAAACATGGACTCTAGTGCCCAAGAAGGATAACATGAAGGTAATAGGTAATAAGTGGGTGTATAAAGTAAAGAGGAATTCAGATGGATCTATTTCTAGGTTCAAAGCAAGATTGGTGGCCAAGGGTTTTGCACAAACCTATGGAGTGGACTTTGAAGAGACATTCAGCCCCGTGGCAAAGATGAGCACCATTAGGACACTCATTGCAATGGCTGCTAGCAAAGGATGGAAGCTTTTCCAATTGGATATCAAGAATGCCTTTCTCAATGGAGACTTGGAAGAAGAGGTATACATGGAGCAACCACTAGGTTTTGTTCATAAAGAGTTTCCACATCATGTTTGTAGGTTGAAGAAGGCACTTTATGGCCTAAAGCAAGCTCCAAGGGCTTGGAACCAAAGATTGGTGGACTATTTGATCAAATGTGGTTACAATCAATGCAAGGCGGATCCATCTCTCTTCATCAAACATAGAGGAGAACTTGTAGATGTGCGTGTATGTAGATGATCTTATCATTACAGGTAATGATACAAAGGGCATTGAGGAGATCAAGGCAAAGCTTGGAAAGGAGTTTAGGATCTCTGATCTTGGAGATCTTAGGTATTTTCTTGGCATTGAATTTGTAGATGTGCGTGTATGTAGATGATCTTATCATTACAAGTAATGATACAAAGGGCATTGAGGAGATCAAGGCAAAGCTTGGAAAGGAGTTTAGGATCTTTGATCTTGGAGATCTTAGGTATTTTCTTGGCATTGAATTTGTATACAAAGAAGAAGGTATTATGCTCATATAAAGGAAGTATATTCTAGACCTACTTGAGAGGTTTGGGATGCTACATTGCAAGCCTATTTCAAATCCCATGGAAGTTAATGTAAAGCTAAGCTCCATTGATGGAGAGCCATTAGAGGATGTAACCTTGTATCGATCTATTGTAGGATCTTTCAATTATGCCACAATAACTAGGCCCGACATAGCATATGGAGTTGGAGTGTTATCACAATTTATGCATAGTCCAAGGACTACACACTTGCAAGCTGCAAGAAGAATGTTACGATATCTCAAGGCCACTATAAATGAAGGATTGTTCTATTCATTTGATGATGATATGCAGGTCAAAGCTTATTCTGATGCCGATTGGGCCGGTTCGAAGGAGGATAGAAGAAGTACAAGTGGTTACCTAGTCATGCTAGGTAGCAAGATCATCTTATGGATTTCAAAGAAGCAACCCACGGTGGCATTATCTTCCACCGAGGCTGAGTATAGAGCTTTGGCTCAAGTCACATGTGAGCTAATGTGGATTAAGAAGTTATTTATGGAGCTTAATTTGCAGGTTGACACATATGCAAATTTTTGTGACAACATGAGTAGCATTCATCTAGCATCGAATCCTGTCTTTCATGCTAGAACCAAGCATATTGAAGTGCACTATCACTT
This sequence comes from Ceratopteris richardii, assembly GCA_020310875.1. NCBI lineage: Eukaryota > Viridiplantae > Streptophyta > Polypodiopsida > Polypodiales > Pteridaceae > Ceratopteris > Ceratopteris richardii. The sequence goes on from CM035426.1 coordinate 98,951,735, forward strand.
CATAAGGGAAAAGGTGATATCCAAGGAAGTTTCAGTACATCATATTGGTACCAAGGACCAAGTTGCGGACATGTTTACAAAAGCTTTGGATGGGATGAAGATTTCCAAATTCAAGCAATGCATCAACATGAAGGAGCTTGGATGAGGGTGAAGAATTGAAGCTTGAGGGGGAGTGTTAAAAGTCAAGCTTCAAGCTACAAATTCGTGGGGAATCTTTTATGGACATGTGGAGCAATCAAAGGAAGCCAAAAGCCACGAGATTCCATCAAGAAAAGTCACTCAACCACTCCCCAAGTCATCTCAACTAATTCCTCCAAGTTAGGAGGCTGATTTGGAAAGGTAGTTCCTAGATTTTAGGGGCACACTTCTCACTATAAAAGGAGCATGTATCCCGACTTCTTTTGGCCCATCTTCTTGGAGTTTTAGCTCATGTAAAGTGAGCACTAAGTGCTGGAGTTGTGATAAGCAAGCCCCTTGCTTAAGCTAGCCCCTTGCTTGCTTGTTTGTTTTCTTTTAGTAGGCATATCTATGTGTGTGCGCAGGTAGTGTTGCAACTCTCTACCCCTGAGTTGTTAGCATTGGTTCTCCCTCATATTGTATCCATTGTTGGTGCATACCAATCACCAATTGAAGGCTTGGAAGATCAAATGATGAAGGAAGAATCAATTCCTAAAGTGTGGAAGAAGATTACAATCAGAGGACAAGAGAAGTGTACACATATGTACATTAGCATAGTCATAGATGGCTTAGATCTTTTGTTCAGTAAGAATTATGTACAAATTATCTTTAAATACCTTGAGAAAAGTCGGGGCATGTATGAGAGCTTATGTGACATTTGTTAGAAGTCAAGAATGAGGGAGATAGAAGTCATAAGATAGAGGAAAGTGAATTAGAGTTTGCTCTCATCACTCAGTTGTAATTTCTCTGAGTAAATGAAAAATTTTGCGCCCGATGTTTCTGCGTGTTCTCCTTCTACAGTAGATCAATTGTGGAATGCTTTTGTACAAGTCTAAGTTGAGAGTTGCTTGACCTCTGTGCAAAGTTTCAGCTTCCAATTGTAATCAGGCTGAGTGAATTAAGTGTAGGAACATTCATATGTGAAGCATGTTCACTAGTTCCTAAAACAGGCGCATATTTCGAAGTTAATGTTTTGGTCAGTTCTCCTAGCACAGTGTAAAGTTTTGCATGAGTGAAGGCTTAATCTTTAAGTTGGAAGATAAGCTACTTATGTCTAGAAGCATTTTGTAAAACGGGTTCTATTCAAGGAGAACCAAGTCTTAAAAGTTACAGGTGTAAAGTCGACTGTTTTTGATAACAGTTTCTGACATAGGTAACTTGTGAAATCAATTTCTCAAGTTATACTTAATCTTTTGGAGTAATTCAACTTGGAATAGTTGCGCAATCTCTAGGAGATGATTCGTACAAAGTTTCATAAAAAACTTTACAGATTTGATACGTCAATGTGAATGAACAATGCAGCAGACTTTTCTGTGTATCATCTTCTTCACAGATTTGTTAATTTCTAATAAGTTAGCAATTGATCCTCTAAATTAGTGAAGTGTTTGACTTGCTCTTGGTATAGAGGTGCTCTAATCACAAGAGTAAGTTGTTCTTTTGGAGATTAATATTCTCCATCAGTGGTATCAGAGCAGGAGACATCAATTTGAAGAAAAGGAGGATCCCGACTGCTGCAGATTCAAGAGATTCAACATTTGAAGGATCAAGAAGTGAAAGCTTGGAGTTAAAGCTTGGGGAGAAGACAAATTGACATCAAGAAAGGCAAAAGGAGTTCAATTCGAAGTAAATGTACATACATTGTTTGTAAAGCTTGAAGTTTCAATACACAGGTGGATACAAGATGGGAGAAAGCTTGCAGATTGATAAGCTAGATAGGGAGAACTATCCAGCATGGTCCATGAGGATGGAAGCACACCTCATGAGCAAAGATCTTATATCATTTATTACAGGAGATGAAGAAAAACCAGAATTTGCAGATCCAAGTATTCCTACTAGGGAAGAACTTGCAATGTTGAAGACTTGGATGAGAAAGGATGCTCAAGCAAGGAGTATCATTTACATGGCTGTAAATGATTATCTTTTACCTCACATCAGAGGTTTAGAAAGTGCTACAGATGTTTGGAATGCCTTGGAAGAGCATTTCCAAAATACAACTAAGTCTAGGAAGTCCTCACTATGGGCTGAGTTCACAACCTTCAAGAAGAAGAGCTCACAATCAATTTCAGATTATGTGGCAAGGATGAAAGATATTGCAGATAGCTTGGGAGCAGTGGATGAAGATATTGAAGAGGAAAAGTTGGTAAGACAAATACTTACAGGTCTAAGAGGTGATGAGAAGTGGAAGCCTTTTATATTATCCATAGAGTTGTCACTTGATCACTTTACTCCTGATCTTAATCAATTGCTAGGACACATGCTAACCTTTGAGCAGGATCTTAAAGGAGACAATGATAGAAGTACAAGTCAAGCTATGTACTCCAAGGACAAGAAAAAGAATGGCAAGGGAAAGCAATCAAATGATGATGAAGGGAATTCAAATCAAGCCAACTTCACAAAAGGGAAGACAAATTTCAGAGGTAAAGGAAGAGGAGGTAAGAACAAAGATAATGCTAAAGCTTGTTGGATTTGTGGCAGAACAAATCATTTGGCAAATGATTGTTGGTATAACAATCAAAGTGGAGGATACAACAATCAGAATTATAGTCAAAGAGGTAGAGGAAGCAGAAACCAAAGAGGCAATTTCAGAGGAAGAGGAGGTAGGACATCATATGGTAGAGGAGGTGGAAGAAACTTCCAACCTCAGTCCTACAACAATAATTATTACAATTATGCATCAGATCAGAAGGATGACATGACTCTTATCTTGAATGCAACTCATGAATCAATGGGAGAAGATCAAAGAGTGTTTTATATTGACTCAGGGTGCAACAACCATCTGAGTGGGAATCTATCCTTGATGACTGATATGGAAGCAAGGGTGAATGGACATACAGTTCAAACAGGTGACAATACCAAACATAAAGTGGAGAGCATTGGATCAGTGAAGACAAAGAGTGGAAGTACACTTCTGAGTAAGGTACTTTATGTTCCTACTATTCCTAAAAATTTGATAAGTGTAGGGCAAATTGTGGAGAAAGGATATGAGGTAAGATTCACAAATGATGGTGTTTATGTACAAGATCCAAATCAGGGATATAGAACCATAATTGCAGGTAAAAAGGAAGGAAGATTGTTTACTCTCAAAGTCCAAGGTAATGTGGGACATGCATTGTTTACCTATGGAGGTCAAAAGGTGTCTGAATTAGACCTATGGCATAAAAGGCTAGGTCATTTCAATGAGAGAGCTATAAAGGAGATGTCAAAGAATCAGGTGGTGCTTGGATTGCCAAACATTGAAGGGCAACATATGGTGTACAAGTATGAAGCTTGTCAATTAGGTAAAGCACATAAGAGTTCTTATAACAAATCAGGGTACAAGCATTCAAATATGCTTGAATTGGTTCATACAGATGTATGGGGTCCCTCAAGGGATTATAGCATAAATGGATCCAGATATTATGTATTGTTTGTTGATGATGCAACCAGGTGGATTACTTTGTATGTAATCAAGGACAAATCAGAAGTCTTCAAGACATTCAAACATTTTCATGCTTATGCAGAAAGGATCACAGGACAAAAGCTAAAGAGGATAAGATCAGATGGAGGGGGAGAGTATTTCTCAAAAGAGTTTGATGATTATTTGTGGAATGCAGGTATCAAAAGAGAAGTGACTTGCAGGTACTCCCCTCAACAAAATGGAGTAGCAGAAAGGAGGAATAGGACTCTTGTAGAGTTTGCAAGAGCCATGATGAAGGAAAAGAATTGTCCAAATTACTTATGGGCAGAGGCCATTAACACTGCAACATACCTTGTGAATAGGTTGCCTTGCAAAGCTTTGGATGGAGGAACCCCTTATGAAGCATGGTGGGGTAAGAAGCCTAGTCTTGATCATTGTAAAGTATTTGGATGTATTGCATATGCTTATGTTCCTTCACAATTAAGACATAAGCTAGAACCAAAAGCAGAGAAGTATGTGTTTATTGGATATGATGATAGACAAATGGGTTACAGGTTGTGGAGTCCATCCACAAAGCAATTTCTTGTTACTAAAGATGTGACATTTGATGAGCAAAACACATGGTATACAGGATCACTAAATGAGTATACAGGTGTTGAAGAAGTTCAAAGGAAAGGAAAGGCAAAGGTAAAAGTATGTGAAGAAATTGTTGATGAAATTGATTCTAGATGTAGAGTGCAGGATCATGTGGAAGAAGGGCCAAGATTTGATCCAGAATCAAATGAGGCTGAAACTTCAAGAAGTGCAGAAATCAGGAGATCTACAAGAGAAAGGAAAGAGCCTATAAGGTATAGTTATGATACATCTTTCCTAACAACAAAAGATTATGCCTACATTGTGAAAACAGAAGAAGATCCAACTACTTATGAAGAAGCCAAAGGTAAACAGAATTGGGAGAAGGCAATGCAAGAAGAGTATGATGCTCTACTTGAAAATGAAACTTGGGAACTAGTACCAAGACCAAAGAATCAGAAAGTTATTGGATGCAAGTGGGTATATAAAACAAAGAGGTTTGCAGATGGTAAGGTGTCTAGATATAAGGCTAGACTAGTGGTTAAAGGTTATGCCCAAACTTATGGGGTAGATTATGATGAAACCTTTAGTCCTGTTGCTAAGATGTCTACAATTAGGACATTGATTGCTATTGCTACTTGCAAAGGATGGAAATTATCACAATTGGATGTGAAGAATGCATTTCTTAATGGTTACATTGCAGATGAAGTATATATGGAGCAACCAGAAGGCTTTATGGAATCAATTGGATCAGATTATGTGTGTAAGCTCAAGAGAGCTTTATATGGGTTGAAGCAAGCCCCAAGAGCTTGGAATTACAGATTGGTCAAGTTCTTGAATGAATGTGGTTTTCAAGCATCAAAGGCAGATAGTAGCTTGCTAGTGAAGGCAAGTGAAAATGGATATATTTACATGTGCATTTATGTTGATGATATTATTGTTACAGGAACAGATGCTCAAGGAATCAATGAACTCAAGAAGCAAATAGAGAAGGAGTTTAAGATAAGTGACTTGGGAAACTTATCTTATTTTCTAGGAATGCAGATTGTGTATACTCAACATGGAGTATATGTTTCACAAGAGAGATACTTGAAGAATCTTCTAGTCAAGTTTAACATGGAAGATTGCAGGACCTCAACTACACCATTGGAGGTAAATCATAAATTAAGCAGGTATGGAGGTGAAGAGTTCAATGATATGAAGAAATATCAGAGTTTGGTAGGTAGTTTAATCTATGCTACCTTGACAAGGCCAGATCTATCATATGCAGTAGGTGTGTTGTCACAATTCATGCATTGTCCAAAGAAGACTCATTGGATTGCAGCCCAAAGGGTACTCAGATATATCAAGGGAACCCTAAGTGAAGGTTTGTATTATGGTTTCACTTCTGACACAAGAATCAAAGTGTTTAGTGATGCAGATTGGGCAGGTGACTCAGATGATAGAAGGTCTACTCATGGATATTTATGTTATGTTGGAGACAAGTTAGTGTCTTGGTGTTCAAAGAAGCAACATACAGTTGCTTTATCATCCACAGAAGCTGAGTATAAGGGAATGGTAGAAGCTGCAAAAGAAGTCATATGGTTGAAGACATTGATGAAAAGTTTTGAGTTTGATCATAGTACTCCAATAATTTTTGGAGACAATATGAGTTCTTTGTATTTGGCAGCTAACCCTGTTTTTCATGCCAGGACTAAGCATATAGAGATACAGTATCATTTCTTGAGGGAAAAGGTACTAGATAAAGAGATTGAAGTGATGTACACTCCAACAAAAGAACAGGTGGCAGATATGATGACAAAGAGTTTGGATGGACCTAAGTTACAAAGGTTCAAAGACATGGCAAGTATCAAGAAGAAAGAAAAGACCTCAATTGATGATTGAGGGGGAGCTGTTGGTGCATACCAATCACCAATTGAAGGCTTGGAAGATCAAATGATGAAGGAAGAATCAATTCCTAAAGTGTGGAAGAAGATTACAATCAGAGGACAAGAGAAGTGTACACATATGTACATTAGCATAGTCATAGATGACTTAGATCTTTTGTTCAGTAAGAATTATGTACAAATTATCTATAAATACCTTGAGAAAAGTCGGGGCATGTATGAGAGCTTATGTGACATTTGTTAGAAGTCAAGAATGAGGGAGATAGAAGTCATAAGATAGAGGAAAGTGAATTAGAGTTTGCTCTCATCACTCAGTTGTAATTTCTCTGAGTAAATGAAAAATTTTGCGCCCGATGTTTCTGCGTGTTCTCCTTCTACAGTAGATCAATTGTGGAATGCTTTTGTACAAGTCTAAGTTGAGAGTTGCTTGACCTCTGTGCAAAGTTTCAGCTTCCAATTGTAATCAGGCTGAGTGAATTAAGTGTAGGAACATTCATATGTGAAACATGTTCACTAGTTCCTAAAACAGGCGCATATTTCGAAGTTAATGTTTTGGTCAGTTCTCCTAGCACAGTGTAAAGTTTTGCATGAGTGAAGGCTTAATCTTTAAGTTGGAAGATAAGCTACTTATGTCTAGAAGCATTTTGTAAAACGGGTTCTATTCAAGGAGAACCAAGTCTTAAAAGTTACAGGTGTAAAGTCGACTGTTTTTGATAACAGTTTCTGACATAGGTAACTTGTGAAATCAATTTCTCAAGTTATTCTTAATCTTTTGGAGTAATTCAACTTGGAATAGTTGCGCAATCTCTAGGAGATGATTCGTACAAAGTTTCATCAAAAACTTTACAGATTTGATAGGTCAATGTGAATGAACAATGCAGCAGACTTTTCTGTGTATCATCTTCTTCACAGATTTGTTAATTTCTAATAAGTTAGCAATTGATCCTCTAAATTAGTGAAGTGTTTGACTTGCTCTTGGTATAGAGGTGCTCTAATCACAAGAGTAAGTTGTTCTTTTGGAGATTAATATTCTCCATCATCCATTTGATGTAATTTTTGTCTCATTGGATAGCTATTAGAGTCTATTTTATGCTCACAAAGTCTCTGGATCATTCTCTGAGTAATCTGGGAGCAACATTCATTTTAGTGAAGTTGTGTGATTGATATCTCTCTTGGTGTGTAGGCTCTGTTGGAAATATTTTGCTCTCTGTTGTAAGGGCTGGTTCTCCTTCTCTATGTATCCATTTGCTATGATCTTCGTGTCATTGGGTAGCTATTAGAGTCCTCTAAAGTTTACCCAAGTTTGAGATTCATTCTTTGTATAATCTCTGAGAAAAGCTTGCTGGAGTGAAGTGAGGTATCTGCTTGACTAGCAGTTGTGAGCATTCAACTAGCTCATGTTGTAGACATTGTCTCTCTTTGTGTAAGCATCCATTTGATATGAAATTTGTTTTGGTGGAAAGCTCTTGGTGTCTACTACAGGTCTACAAAAGCTCACTGGAGTTCTCTGCATAAGCTGTGAGTAAGAGCATTTTTGGTGTGCAGAGGTCAAAGAAGGATACCTGTGGAGGTCATTCACGCTTTGTCGTTGCTTAGGGGTTGAGATACTTCCCCCATCAATATACATATACATATACATATACATATACACATACGTATACATATACATATACACATACGTATACATATACATATACACAACCGTATACATATACATATACACATACGTATACATATACACATACCTATACCTATACATATACACATATGTATACCTATACGACACACATACGTATACCTATATGTACACACATATGTATACCTATACGTACACACATACGTATACCTATACGTACACACATATGTATAAGTATACGTACACACATACGTATACGTATACGTACACACATATGTATACGTATACGTACACACATACGTATAGGTATACATACACACATACGTATACGTATACGTATACAGATACATATAAATGTACGTATACATATACCTATACATATACGTATACATATACGTATACATATACGTATACATAGACCTATACATATACGTATACATAGACCTATACATAGACGTATACATATATGTATACATATACGTATACATATACGTATACATATACGTATACATATACGTATACATATACATATACATATACATATACATATACATATACATATACATATACATATACATATACATATACATATACGTCTATGTATACATATACATATACTTATACATATACATATACATATACATATACATATACATATACATATACATATACATATACATATACATATACATATACATATACATATACATATACATATACATACACATATGCATATACATATAAATATACATATACAAATACATATACATATACGTATACATATACATATACATATACATATACGTATACATATACATATACGTATACGTATACATATACATATACATATACGTATACATATACGTATACGTATACATATACATATGCATATACGTATACATATACATATGCATATATGTATACGTATACATATACATATACGTATACGTATACATATACATATACGTATACATATACATATACATATACGTATACGTATACATATACGTATACATATACGTATACATATACGTATACATATACGTATACATATACATATACATATACGTATACATATACGTATACGTATTCATATACATATACATATACATATACGTATACATATACATATACATACATATACATATACATATACGTATACATATACATATACATATACGTATACATATACATATACATATACGTATACATATACATATACAGATACATATATGTATCTGTATATGTATATGTATACGTATATGTATATGTATATGTATATGTATACGTATATGTATATGTATACGTATACATATATGTATATGCATATGTATACGTATATGTATATGTATATGTATATGTATATGTATATGTATACCTATATGTATATGCATATGTATACGTATATGCATATGTGTTAAAAGTCAAGCTTCAAGCTAAAAATTCGTGGGGAATCTTTTATGGACATGTGGAGCAATCAAAGGAAGCCAAAAGCCACGAGATTCCATCAAGAAAAGTCACTCAACCACTCCCCAAGTCATCTCAACTAATTCCTCCAAGTTAGGAGGCTGATTTGGAAAGGTAGTTCCTAGATTTTAGGGGCACACCTCTCACTATAAAAGGAGCATGTATCCCGACTTCTTTTGGGCCATCTTCTTGGAGTTTTAGCTCATGTAAAGTGAGCACTAAGTGCTGGAGTTGTGATAAGCAAGCCCCTTGCTTAAGCAACCCCCTTGCTTGCTTGTTTGTTTTCTTTTAGTAGGCATATCTATGTGTGTGCGCAGGCAGTGTTGCAACTCTCTACCCCTGAGTTGTTAGCATTGGTTCTCCCTCATATGGTATCCATTTGATGTAATTCTTGTCTCATTGGATAGCTATAAGAGTCTATTTTATGCTTACCAATTCTCTGGAGCATTCTCTGAGTAAGCTGGGAGCAACATTCATTTTAGTGAAGTTGTGTGATTGATATCTCTCTCTTTGTGTAGGCTCTGTTGGAAATATTTTGCTCTCTGTTGTAAGGGCTGGTTCTCCTTCTCTATGTATCCATTTGCTATGATTTTGGTGTCATTGGGTAGCTATTAGAGTCCTCTAAAGTTGACATAAGTTTGAGATTCATTCTCTGTATAATCTCTGAGAAAAGTTTGCTGGAGTGAAGTGAGGTCTCTGCTTGACTAGCAGTTGTGAGCATTCAACTAGCTCATGTTGTAGACATTGTTTCGCTTTGTGTAAGCATCCATTTCAAGTGAAATTTGTTTTGTTGGAAAGCCCTTGGTGTCTACTACAGGTCTACAAAAGCTCACTGGAGTTCTCTGCATAAGCTCTGAGTAAGAGCATTTTTGGTGTGCAGAGGTCAAAGAAGGATACGTGTGGAGGTCATTCGCGCTTCATCGTTGCTTAGGGGTTGAGATACTTCCCCCATCAGTGGTATCAGAGCATTTGGGCATCTTGGAGGTATCACATACAAGCAAGAAGACATCTTGGAGTTGGTGGTTGAAGAGTTGCATCAACAAAAGCTTCTTGGAGGTAGCTCACATCAAGGGGGAGCTATTCTACTCAAATTTGCAAGAGCACAAGGTGTCCATCTAAGGAAAGCTTTGGATTGAGGTAACCTCAGAGCCTCATTTTCATTTTACACACATTGGAGCATTAGCCAAGGGCTAGGTCAAGTATCAAAGACTAGATATGGGAGACTTCAACACTCAAATTGAAAAGCTAGACAAAGGTAACTATCAACCATGGAGATTTAGGGTCTCCAACTATCTTATGGGCAAGGGCCTTTGGGGGTTGATTAGTGGAAGTGAACCAAGACCTAGGTTGGATGAGAATCCAACCAATGACCAGAGAAGGGCCTTTAGGGAATGGAATGAAAGAGACAAGAGGGTTATCTTTATTCTTTCCCAACACATTAGCAATTTCATGATCGGCCATATCCAAGACCTGGATTCAAGCATGAAGGTATGGGAGACACTTGAAAGGCTTTATTCAACAAGCACCAAAGCAAGGAAGATCCAACTCAAGAATGAGCTCAACAACCTTAGGAAGAGCTCAGGGAGTAGCATAAATGACTACATACTTAAGGTCAAGGAGTTATCAGATGCATTGGGATCCATTGGAAGCCACGTAGACGTTGACAATCTTGTGGCTTATATTCTCAATGGTTTGAGAGATGATGAGAAGTGGAAACCCTTTACCACTTCAGTTTATGTAAGGGATAATCTTCCCGATTTTGAGCAATTGGTTGCTCTCATGGTCACCGAAGAAATGAACATAGGTGGAAGTTCAACTAAAAGCAAAGATGCACAAGTTTTCTATGCAGGTAATCAAAGGGGCAAAGGAAGACAAGGACAAGGAAGGGGCAAAGGAAGGTTTGGAGGAAGGCAAGGCCACTCAAGAAATCAAGGACATGACCAAGGCACCTCATCACAAAGAGGGAGAGGAAGATCAAGAGGAAGAGGAGGACGACATCAACAAAACAGGAATCAAGATGGCGAAGGATGTTACATATGTGGCAAGTTTGGCCACTATGCTAGAGATTGCTACCAAGGAGGAAACCAAAGGAACTATAATCAAGGTTCTTCATACAAAGGCCAAGGTAATTATGCTTCTACAAGTTCAGAAAATGACAATCTCTTGATGATGCACATGAATGGGAATTCAAGCAAAGTAGATAACACTTGGTATATTGATAGTGGATGTAGCAACCATATGAGTTGCAATGCTTCTTGGTTTACTAATCTACATGTTCCCAAAGGTAAAGGACATGTAGAAACAGGTGATGATACAGCCCATGAGATCTCCCATGTTGGAGATGTAGCTTTGGATGACAAGGAGGAAGGAAGATGTCTCAAGGATGTCTTGCATGTACCTACCATCACAAAGAACTTGGTGTCCGTTGGGCAAATGGTTGAAAGAGGCTATCAAGTAAGGTTCAACAAAGGTGGATGCTTTGTGGAGAACCCTAAGCAAGGTTACAAGGTCATAGCAAGAGGAAAGAAGCAAGGGAGACTCTTCACTTTGGAGGTAAATTCTCATTCTACTCAACATGTCTACTTCACATATGGAAACAAGAGGATTTCGGAGTTGGACTTGTGGCACAAGAGGATAGGTCACATCAACATACAAAGAATGAAGGAAATGCAATTCAAGAGGCTGGTTGAAGGTCTTCCCAACTTCCAAGGACAAGGTATGAAGCATTTATGTCAATCTTGTCAACTAGGGAAGCAAGCGAGACTTCCATTCAAGAAGAGTGGCTACATAAGCCAACATCCATTGGAGTTGATACATACATATGTGTGGGGGCCAACGAAAGAGCAATCCATTGGAGGTAACAAGTACTTTGTCACTTTTATAGATGATTGCACAAGGATGGTTTGGGTTTATTTCATCAAAAACAAATCAGATGTGTTTACATGTTTCAAAGCATTCAAGGCAATGGTAGAGAAGGAAACAGGTACATATATCAAGAAGCTAAGGTCCGATGGAGGGGGAGAATATTTCTCAAATGAGTTTTCTGATTTTTTAATGGATCAAGGCATCAAGAGGCAAGTAACATGCAGGTACACACCCCAACAAAATGGAGTAGCAGAGAGAAAGAATAGATACATTGCCGAGATCGCTAGAGCAATGCTTAATGAGATGAATGTACCTAACATGTTTTGGAGTGATGCAGCAAATACCGCCGTGTATCTAATGAATAGGGCTCCTACCTCAGGGATCCATGGCTTGACACCATATCAAGCCTATTATGGTAAGAAACCTGATCTTTCCCACTTGAAGATATTTGGATGTACTTGTTATGTACATGTGCCAAGTGAATTGAGGCACAAGCTACAACCAAAGGCAGAAAAGTGTGTGTTTCTAGGATATTCAAATGATCATAAAGGTTACAGGTGCTTCAACCCAAATACAAAGGACTTGAGGATATCAAGGGATGTAGCATTTGATGAGCTACTCCCTTGGTATAAGAAGTATGATTGTATGCAGGACTATGAAGAAGAAAAGCATGGACATGATGAAGAACAAATCGACCTAGAGCTAAGCGGCCCAAGGTGTTCCATCAATGAAGATAGTTCAAGCATGAACTCACCATGGAGGGGGAGACCTTCATCAAGCTATGAAGCACAATCAATCAACAAAGGCAAAGAAACATTGGTGGAGTTGGATGAAGAAGGTAATGAAGTTGAAGATGATGGACACATGATGGAGAAAGAAGCCACGTCAAAGAAAGAGATCAAGTTCCCAAGGCAAAGGAGGTTTATTCCTCCAAAAGGTGAAGAAAGGAAGTCTTCTAGAGTTAAGTATCCAACTCAAAGGTTTACTTATGATTCATACATGGCAACACATTATGCATATATGAACAAAGTAGTAGAAGATCATGAGCCCGATTGCTATGAAGATGCAAGCAGGTACACCGAATGGAAAGAGGCAATGCAAGAAGAGATCGACGCACTTGAGGAAAATCAAACATGGACTCTAGTGCCCAAGAAGGAGAACATGAAGGTAATAGGTAATAAGTGGGTGTATAAAGTAAAGAGGAATTCAGATGGATCTATTTCTAGGTTCAAAGCAAGATTGGTGGCTAAGGGTTTTGCACAAACCTATGGAGTGGACTTTGAAGAGACATTCAGCCCCGTGGCAAAGATGAGCACCATTAGGACACTCATTGCAATGGCTGCTAGCAAAGGATGGAAGCTCTTCCAATTGGATATCAAGAATCCCTTTCTCAATGGAGACTTGGAAGAAGAGGTATACATGGAGCAACCACTAGGTTTTGTTCATAAAGAGTTTCCACATCATGTTTGTAGGTTGAAGAAGGCACTTTATGGCCTAAAGCAAGCTCCAAGGGCTTGGAACCAAAGATTGGTGGACTATTTGATCAAATGTGGTTACAATCAATGCAAGGCGGATCCATCTCTCTTCATCAAACAAAGAGGAGAACTTGTGGTCTACATGTGTGTGTATGTAGATGATCTTATCATTACAGGTAATGATACAAAGGGCATTGAGGAGATCAAGGCAAAGCTTGGAAAGGAGTTTAGGATCTCTGATCTTGGAGATCTTAGGTATTTTCTTGGCATTGAAGTTGTATACAAAGAAGAAGGTATTATGCTCATACAAAGGAAGTATATTCTAGACCTACTTGAGAGGTTTGGGATGCTACATTGCAAGCCTATTTCAAATCCCATGGAAGTTAATGTAAAGCTAAGCTCCATTGATGGAGAGCCATTAGAGGATGTAACTTTGTATCGATCTATTGTAGGCTCTTTCAATTATGCCACAATAAGCAGGCCTGACATAGCATATGGAGTTGGAGTGTTATCACAATTTATGCATAGTCCAAGGACTACACACTTGCAAGCTGCAAGAAGAATGTTGCGATATCTCAAAGCCACTATAAATGAAGGATTGTTCTACTCATTTGATGATGATATGCAGGTCAAAGCTTATTCCGATGCCGATTGGGCCGGTTCGAAGGAACATAGAAGGAGTACAAGTGGTTACCTAGTCATGCTAGGTAGCAAGATCATCTTATGGATTTCAAAGAAGCAACCCACGGTGGCATTATCTTCCACCGAGGCTGAGTATAGAGCTTTGGCTCAAGTCACATGTGAGCTAATGTGGATTAAGAAGTTATTTATGGAGCTTAATTTGCAGGTTGACACATATCCAATTTTTTGTGACAACATGAGTAGCATTCATCTAGCATCGAACCCTGTCTATCATGCTAGAACCAAGCATATTGAAGTGCACTATCACTTCATAAGGGAAAAGGTGATATCCAAGGAAGTTTCAGTACATCATATTGGTACTAAGGACCAAGTTGCCGACATGTTTACAAAGGCTTTGGATGGGATGAAGATTTCAAAATTCAAGCAATGCATCAACATGAAGGAGCTTGGATGAGGATGAAGAATTGAAGCTTGAGGGGGAGTGTTAAAAGTCAAGCTTCAAGCTAAAAATTCGTGGGGAATCTTTTATGGACATGTGGAGCAATCAAAGGAAGCCAAAAGCCACGAGATTCCATCAAGAAAAGTCACTCAACCACTCCCCAAGTCATCTCAACTAATTCCTCCAAGTTAGGAGGCTGATTTGGAAAGGTAGTTCCTAGATTTTAGGGGCACACCTCTCACTATAAAAGGAGCATGTATCCCGACTTCTTTTGGGCCATCTTCTTGGAGTTTTAGCTCATGTAAAGTGAGCACTAAGTGCTGGAGTTGTGATAAGCAAGCCCCTTGCTTAAGCAACCCCCTTGCTTGCTTGTTTGTTTTCTTTTAGTAGGCATATCTATGTGTGTGCGCAGGCAGTGTTGCAACTCTCTACCCCTGAGTTGTTAGCATTGGTTCTCCCTCATATGGTATCCATTTGATGTAATTCGTGTCTCATTGGATAGCTATAAGAGTCTATTTTATGCTTGCCAATTCTCTGGAGCATTCTCTGAGTAAGCTGGGAGCAACATTCATTTTAGTGAAGTTGTGTGATTGATATCTCTCTCTTTGTGTAGGCTCTGTTGGAAATATTTTGCTCTCTGTTGTAAGGGCTGGTTCTCCTTCTATATGTATCCAGTTGCTATGATTTTGGTGTCATTGGGTAGCTATTAGAGTCCTCTAAAGTTGACATAAGTTTGAGATTCATTCTCTGTATAATCTCTGACAAAAGTTTGCTGGAGTGAAGTGAGGTCTCTGCTTGACTAGCAGTTGTGAGCATTCAACTAGCTCATGTTGTAGACATTGTTTCTCTTTGTGTAAGCATCCATTTCAAGCGAAATTTGTTTTTTTGGAAAGCCCTTGGTGTCTAGTATAGGTCTACAAAAGCTCACTGGAGTTCTCTGCATAAGCTCTGAGTGAGAGCATTTTTGGTGTGCAGAGGTCAAAGAAGGATACCTGTGGAGGTCATTCGCGCTTCATCGTTGCTTAGGGGTTGAGATACTTCCCCCATCAATATGTATATGTATATTTAAATGTATATGTATATGTATATGGATATATATATGTATATGGATATGGATAAGTATATGTATATGTATATGTATATGTATATGTATTTGTATATGTATATGTATATGTATATGTATGTGTATATGTATATGTATATGTATATGTATATGTATATGCATATGTATATGTATATGTATATGTATATGTATATGTATATGTATATGTATATGTATATGCATATGTATATGTATATGTATATGTATATGTATATGTATATGTATATGTATATGTATATGTATATGTATATGTATATGTATATGTATATGTATACGTATATGTACATGTATATGTACATGATTATCTATTTGGATATGTATATGTATATGAATATGGATATGTATATGTATACGTATATGTATATGTATATGTATACCTCTATGTATACGTATATGTATACGTCTATGTATACGTCTATGTATACGTATATGTATACGTATATGTATAGGTATATGAATACGTATATGTATAGGTATATGTATACGTATATGTATAGGTATATGTGTACGTATATGTATATGTATACGTATATGTATATGTATATGTATACGTACATTTATATGTATATGTATACGTATATGTATATGTATACGTATACGTATATGTATATGTATACGTATATGTATATGTATATGTATACGTATACGTATATGTATACGTATACGTATATGTATACGTATACGTATACGTATATGTATACGTATACGTATACGTATACGTATATGTATACGTATACATATACATATACATATAAGTATACATATACATATACGTATACGTATACGTATACCTATATGTATACGTATACCTATACGTATATGTATACGTATACGTATATGTATACGTATATGTATACGTATACGTATACGTATACGTATATGTATACGTATACATATACGTATACGTATATGTATACGTATACGTATACGTATATGTATATGTATATGTATATGTATATGTATATGTATACATATATGTATATGTATATGTATATGTATACATATGTGTATATGTATATGTATACATATACGTATACGTATGTGTATACGTATACGTATACACATACGTATATGTATACGTATGTGTATATATACGTATACGTATACATATACATTTATGTATATGTATACGTATACATGTACGTATACGTATGCATATACGTATACAGATACGTATACATATACGTATACATATACGTATACATATACGTATACATATACGTATACATATACGTATACATATACATATACATATACCTATACATATACATATACATATACATATACATATACATATACATATACATATACATATATATATACATATACATATACATATACATATACATATGCATATACATATACATATACATATACATATACATATACATATACATATACATATACATATACATATACATATACATATACATATACATATACATATACATATACATATACATATACATATACATATACATATACATATACATATACATATACATATACATATACATATACGTATACAGATACGTATACACATACATATATAGATACGTATACACATAGGTATACACATATGTATACGCATACGTATACACATATGTATACATATACCTATACATATGTATATGTATATACATATACATATACATATATATACGTATACGTATATGTATATGTATACATATACATATATGTATATGTATAGGTATACGTATACGTATATGTATATGTATATGTATACGTATATGCATATGTATATGTATACGTATACGTATATGTATATGTATATGTATATGTATATGTATATGTATATGTATATGTATATGTATACGTATATGCATATGTATATGTCTACGTATACGTATATGTATATGTATACGTATACGTAAATGTATATGTATATGTATATGTATTCGTATACATATATGTATACATATATGTATATGTATACATATATATATATGTATATACATATACATATACATATACATATACGTATACGTATACATATACATATACATATATGTATACGTATACATATACATATATACGTATACATATACATATACATATGCATATACATATACATATACATATACATATACGTATACGTATACGTATACATATACATATATGTATACGTATACATATACATATACGTATACGTATACATATACATATATGTATACGTATACATATACATATACATATACGTATACAGATACATATACATATATGTATTTATATACATATACATATACGTATACATATACGTATACATATACATATACATATACGTATACATGTACATATACATATACGTATACATATACATATACATATACGTATACCGATACGTATTTGTATATGTATACGTATATGTATATGTATATGTGTATGTATATGTATATGCATATGTGTATGCATATGTATATGCATATGTATATGCATATGTATATGTATATGTATATGTATATGTATATGCATATGTATATGTATATGTATATGTATATGTATATGTATATGTATATGTATATGTGTATATATATATATGTATATGTATATGTATATGTATATGTATATGGATATGTGTATGTACATGTATATGTATATGTATATGTATATGTATATGTATATGTATATGTATATGTATATGTATATGTATATGTATATGTATATTTATATGTATATGTATATGTATATGTATATGTATATGTATATGTATATGTATATGTATATGTATATGTATATGTATATGTATATGTATATGTTTATGTATATGTATATGTATATGTATATGTACATGTATATGTATATGTACATATACATGTACATATACACTTCAACGACTAGTAGACTCTAGTGGAAGATATTAAAGGAATGGTGGAGATTTCACATGCACTTGTGGACTCTGGTTACATTTGTGATCCTCGTTGGTTTGAGCAGCTATATATAGAGGCATATTGTTGGGAGGTGGGTAGTCATTCATTCATGAGCTAGTCTTGTGGTTACACTTTTGCATTGGTATTAGAGCATCTTTGGAGCTAATCTTACTCCCTTAGTTTCCCTCATCATCATCTTCATGGATTCAGTTGCTTGTGGCTGCAATCACAAAGGTGGAGAAAGCATACATGGCGTAGATGTCTGAATGCTACAGTAGCTTGAGCCATAAACCAAAAGGAGAAAGCCATCTTTAGATGGTCACCTCCAAGGCTTTAACCCATAACATCATCGTGCAGAGAGCTTCCTTTTATCCATGAGAGCAAGGCATGTTTGTGATTTTTCTCTAGCATAGTTTTAATTAAAAATTTTAACTTCACGCTATAGAAGATCACAAACAAAAATGGATTAATTCTCTCATACAGATGCTGATGGGTTTCAAACCATCTATCTTTGCAAGCGTTGCACTTTTCTATACCAATAGATCAAGAGATTTTAGACATCAAGAGTCTCTATCGATCACTCATAGTATCTATCTGTGCTCTCCAAGAAGCCTTGATCATCAAAGATAAAAGAAATTTCTTCTTCAGTTGATGCTTAGTGGGGATTGATCCGTATCCATCTTCAAACATATAGAAGTGCTCAACCACTACGATAACAAGATTTTGATGTTTGACTCCTCTAGAATATTATATGTGTAGCTCACTGGTGAGTAGCACCTCCTTTAATGTCAATCCGATGAGGATGGTATGAAAACCTCGAGCAAGTGATGTGCACAAGTGGTGATGGAGAAGCACACAAGCATGCACACACATACACACACGCGCACACAGGTAAGAACAAAGAGTGGAACATGAAAGCTTTGATTAAGATCAAAAGACAATTACAAGACCAGTTCTTGGTTCAAACTACAATTCTTCTCCCCAAAAATGAGCTCTCTAGCTCCCTTTATATTTTTATACTATCTAGTGGCCCTGCTCAGACCTAGTGTCTGACCTAGTTAAAAATTAGGTTCCTAGGTTATTTTGGAGGCTCAAATGAGCTCTAAAGATTATGAAAATTGGTACATAGATACTTCTAATAATCCTGAAGCTGGAGGACTCCTTGGCTTGAACAAAATGGAGTCTAATCTACCAAAAAAGGTATTTACAATGTTCATGTAGTGATGAAAATCACTATTAAAAGGGAGTTATCTTGGAAAAATTGCATGGCCTAATTACCGGATCTTCTTTGATTGCTTTGCTTGCTTGGCCCTTCTCTTTGCTCTGATTCTTTATGTTGGCTCCCTTGTCTTGTGATGCCCTGAGTGTTGCCAACACTCCCCCCTCTCTCATGTCTGTCGTCTCTGAAAGAACCTTGTTGAGCCAAGCATTTGATGTAATATTCAACCACATATGTGGCCAAGTGATGTTCTTTGAGCCTCAGTCCTCTGGCTAGATCTGTGAGTAAAGCATCCCAATCTATTGGTCCAAGTACCTTCGGATGTGGCATACGTAGCTTGTCTGAGTGTAGGACCTGCTCCACGATAAATAAGTGTAATAGATGAGAGGGTCTGGGAATGAGGATTTCTGAGTGATACTCCCAGAACCCTATGACAAACATTTCTTGGAATGTATGTTTGAAGCATGCTCGGAGATAAGTGATACGAGTGTGCCACGCATATACAACATTTATGGATGGGGTGGTGCTCATATCATATACTAGATCGAGGTTGCCTTCATTAAAGCGTAGGGCCAAGAGGTGAGGCTCTCTACCATTTTTGAATGTACGTAATATAACAAGTATGAGTTCAAATATTTTGAAGCACATCTGTGCCATTATATCTGGTACGTTCTTGAACCTAATGCTCCAATTCCTAATGGTGAAAATCATATATGCAACCATTGCAGTACCACGGAATGGTGCCATATATACATAGTTGAGCCACTTGGTGCATCCTTTGACATTCTTGATTGTCTTAGTGAACTCTGGCCATGATCATCGTCCAACAATAAGGAAATAATAGGGGTTATACTTGATATACAAAGGCATGTTGTTCCAGGTGCACACCATCTCCGGGTAGGTTTCTAGTAACCATATTATCCAGGTAGGTTGGAAGATGGTGCCCTATGTGGCACTCTCAAGAATGTCCTCAGGGGCAAACTGGGTTGCAAAGGTTGGCTCCTTCTTGGTGTGATGTTTGATCTCTGCGTTATAATCTACCATTAACACAAAAAAGGGTACATACTGATCGTTGGAAGTATTACCAATCCACGGATGATGAGATAAGTGCTTGAAGTAGTCATATTTGATTAAGATTTCTTCCAAATGAGACAATGGATTGTATCTGAACTACCACTCTATCATCATGAGTGTCGTTGAATTTTTCTAACTTCTACAGCCATTCCAGAGATTCAATCTCGAATGTATCGAGCCCTTCCTCTGTTGTCGGCCTTCAGGTGTAGGCATGGCTTTGTAGGGTTCCTCAAATATCTCTTCAACTTCAATCGGGACTAGCTCTTCAAGTTCTAGCTCCATCATTGGAGAAGGTTGTCGTTCATACTGTAGAAGTTGAATCTGCAAAGCGGCTACTTGTGCTTTCAATTTAGTTACCTCTTCAAGTGTGGCGGTTGTAGGTGTTGCTTCCTTTTGTTGTTCTCTTTGACTAGCCAATTGCCTTTGTAGTTCTTCACACTCTTTTTCTAATGCATAATATGCTTCTAGGAGGTTTGCATGTGTATCCAATATTGTCTACATGGTGGCTGAAGGGAGGGCTTTGGACCGGCTCTAGGTCGATCTCTTGAGGTGAACCTTCCATTGCTGCTTCTAGATTTTCTTCATTCTATTTTTGGAGTCTTTTGTTCTCTTCTAATGCCGCGGACATGTGATTCCTCAGTAATGCAAGGTTACGGTTACAACATTAACATGACAAATTGTGATGTGCTTAGCAGGTTAGAAGTGCTCGTGTGATTGTGAGTGTGAAGTGTGGTTAGTGGATGAAGGGTTGCTATGTGCTAATTGGAGTAGTGCAATGTAGTGTGGATACAATTAGTATGTGGAGGTGGGTTTACATAGTGGGGTCAGGGGGTTTATTACAAGATTTGGGTTGCCAAACATATTGTATGGCTTTATCTTTTGATTTCGTGGAGACTTCAGAAGCCTTTACAATAGTGCCTACTTGGAAATGAGCTTTTTTAGGGACCCATTTACAAGTGATTCTGCTCGTGCTCGTGGATGAATATGTGACTATGCATGTCAAACAATTATGGGTATCAATTATTCGAGTGTGTGAATAATGATTTACATTGTGTGGTTTATGTGTGGCTATTTGAGCCCACAAGCAAGCCTTAGGCACCCAAATTTGTCTTGATTGTTGGCCGACCTTCATTGAATTCTTGGGTACCTAGATAGATGTTACTTTTGTAGGTGAATCTTTGAGAGACTTCTTATTAGTGTCCTGTCATCGATCACTAGTATGATGTTTAGACAGCGGCTCTAACTTAGCCGCAACAAGATGATCGCCTTTCCATATCCATATTTTCTTCGGTGGCTGAGACACCTTGCTTCGTATTCTCCTTTCGCTATGAGCATAGGCCATGTGCTTCCTATGTGTTCGATACTCCTTTGGTTGCCTTGTCTCAATCACTTTTGGAAAAGAGGGGAGTTCCATCAGATCCTTGGCTTCTTTGTTGAGAACATCATCCCTCTGCATCACAAAGTTTTGGACAAGAATAGCATCTTCATCTTCATGTGTACTCCTGGAAGGACTAGGAGTTGGTGCCTCTCCTAGTTCCTTAAGTGTGTGGTTTTCTAGCTCAATGCTGATATAGTTTTGATATACCCAGACCTGAAGAAGTCCCCTTCTTAGGTTCAGGTTGACTAGATGATCATAGATCCAACCTTGACCCGAGACAAGATGCTCTGTGAGATCCTCATCTTGACACACTAGCACTTTAACTATTAGAATAACATCTTGAATGTGGATGGGAAGCTCCACCTCACCCATGCAAGGGGTTTCCACACCTCCCAATCCTACGAGATAAGCTTTTAATTGCAATTCTTGATAGTAAGAAAGTCTAACAGCACTAGTGGTGGCACCCGAGTCAATCAAGGCTCTTACATTCCTTGCATTATTTCCTTGTCCTACCTCTAGGGTGGCAAAAGGTTGTCAGTAAACTCTTCTATGGGAATGGACTCCTGGTGCGTCACACATGGCCATGTGATATCTTGGAGCTTCATATGCATCTGATCTAGTCTCATCTCTACCCTCTCTTCTCAATTTCATTCTTTAGATGCGTTCTAAAGCTTTTGCTTGCGCTTCTTCACGAATTTGTTTTTCTTCTTCTTTACGTTTCTTGGAAATGTTGAGTCGATTAAGCATTTCCTCAGTGTGGATGTCACCTTCTAGGGTGGCTAATTGGATGACCCCACTTGTTGATATTATGTTAATAATCATGGGTCCATAGCCACGCTTCTCTAGCTTTCTTGCATGTTGCTTCAAGGTGTACACTAGTACTAAATCCCTCACTTTTAGGCATTTATCTTTTACATGGGCATCAAAGTATGCATTTTGCCTTTTCTTGGCGGCATATATTCCTGCAGCTACTCTCAATCTTGTTTCACCTAGTCGTTAGAGGTACCCAAATTTGTTGAAGACCGTAGGATTGAGCTGGTCCTCGTTTCTTGATGCTTCTTTTAGCATGGTTGGCTTGCCTCACTGGGAAGGGTTGTGGCCTAGCTGGTGGTTGTTCTTCTTTTCGTACCCAAATTTGCTTCATGCCCTAAGCTTCTTTCTTCTTGAATTTTGTCTGTCTAGTTGATATAGAAGATGTCTTTTTTGCTTGCCTCTTTGGTCGAGTTACACTCGCATTAGTATGTGAGAGAAGAGAGGGTTGCTGGCCTATGAGCTTGTGCTTCCATGATTGAGTCCTTTTGCTTCGTAGGGTTTGTGAAGATTAGTTTTGGAAGAACTAAGAGAATGTGTGCTACTTGAAGTTGATTAGAGAAGATTTAGCTCACCTCTTGATGTGATTGGACCTCACTTTTGACATGTATATGCTTTTGATTGGTTAAAGAGGTTAGTATGTGGTCTTTAAAACCTCTAATGAGTTCTGTTATGACTTAGAGTCGTGGATATACATGCCCAAGCTGCCCCCTTGCTTAAGCACACCCCCTACTAGGTGTTCTCTGCATATTTTGCAGAAATTTCACTTTTACACACTCTATCTATCTAGATGTTTTTGGCAGACCCCCCGGTATTGTAATTGTTGTTTCTCCTTCATCCGGAATCCATTTGCAATGATTTGTGTCTTGTTAGAAAGCTTATAACGTCTACGTTTTTTGGTATAAGTCTCAGGTTCAGTAACCACATGTGTAGAGAAATGTCCAGAATAGTGTTTGTCTAGTTAGCTCATACTCTGTGAAGAGATCAAGTTATCTGTTTTGTTGCAGCTGGTTCAGGCATCATCCAGTATCTAAATGGAGTGATTTTACTCTCATTTGTAAAGTCTAGTTTATGCATGCAAAATTTCAGTTTCAGTCTCTGAATATACTTAGAGAAACTCAGAAAATACAGAACCTATGTTCTTAAAAATTTCAGGATCCTAGGAGGGTTCATTTGCTTTTGTTGTGCACATAGGAGTGTTTATCCTCCAACAGTGGTATCAGAGCTGTAAGTGGAGTATCAAAGAGAGAAGAAGGAGCTACTGAAGTGAATTAAATACTTCATTAAAGTTTTAAGGAAGGAAGCAAAGAACGGGCACGTCAACAACAAGGGGAAGCAAATACATCATCAAATCAAAGACAAAGCTTCATCAAGAGGAGTAGCTCTATTTTTTGAGGTAAAAGCCATCCTTTTCAACTTCATTGCATCAAGGGGAAGGTTCAAAAGAGTTAGGAGGCACCATGGCTGATCTCAATGCTCAGATTGAGAAGCTCGAGAAAGGAAACTACCAACCATGGCGATTTAGAATAAGCAATTTTTTGATGGGGAAAGGTTTGTGGGGACTTGTGAGTGGTGGAGAGCCAAAACCCTACATAGATGAGGTAAATCCAACCAATGACCAGAGAAGAGCAGTAAGAGAGTGGGATGAAAGGGACAAAAGGGTCATTTTCATTTTATCTCAGCATATTAGCAACTCTATGGTAGGGCATATTCAAGATTTGGATACATCGAAGAAGGTGTGGGAGTGCTTGGAGAGATTGTATTCAACCTCCACAAAAGCTAGAAAAATTCAGCTCAAGAATGAGCTAAATAATCTTAGGAAAAGCCCCTCTCAAGGTGCTAATGATTACATATTAAAGGTTAAAGAGCTTGCAGATGCACTAGGGTCAATCGGTTGTGCCCTAGATGATGACGATCTTGTCGCCCACACCCTAAATGGACTTAGGGATGATGAAAAATGGAGGGCTTTCACAACTTCAGTGTATGTAAGGGACTCTCTTCCTGATTTTGATCAACTAATCACTCTCATGGTGATAGAGGAGATGAACCTTGGTGGTCATAACGCCAAGGATAGCCAAGGGCAATTGTTGTATGCAGGTAGAGGAAGAGGAAGACACAACCGAGGTGCTACAAGAGGAAGAGGAAGATATCAAAGCAACCAAGGAGGTCAAGGACAACAAGAAAATGCAGGTCAAAGAGGTGGAAGAGCCACAAATAGAGGAAGAGGTGCAAGATTTGGTGGAAGAGGACAAGCCACTTCAAATGGATGCTTTGTATGCGGTAAGCCCGGTCATTTTGCAAATGAATGCTATCATAGAGCTCAAAGACAAGGGAATCAAAGCAACAACAACAATTATAGAGGGCAAGGTAATTATGCAAACACATCATCTAGCCAAGGGAATGATTATTTACTTGCCATGAGGTATGGTGAAGATACAACTCAAGCTAGTGAAGATGTATGGTATGTAGACAGTGGATGTAGCAATCATATGTCATGTCGAAAGGATTCTTTTAGTACTTTGCAGGTCCCAAAGCATCAAGGGCATGTGGAAACAGGTGATAACTTAGAGCATATCATTCAACATGTGGGAGATATCAGTTTGGAAGGAAATCAAAGAGCAAAGTGCTTATCAGAGGTATTACATGTCCCTACTATTACCAAAAACTTGATTTCGGTAGGCCAAATGGTAGAAAAAGGCTATCAAGTTAGGTTCAATGAAAGAGGATGTTTTGTTGAGGATCCAAGGGCAGGTTTCAAGCTCATAGCAAAAGGAAAAAAGCAAGGGAGAATGTTCACAATGGACATAAATAAGCCACACCATTCAATGTATGTTACATATGGAGACAAGAGGATAACAGATTTGGATCTATGGCATAAAAAAATAGGTCACATCAACCTACAAAAGCTCAAGGACATGCAAAGGAGGAGCTTGGTAAGAGGCCTACCAAATTTTACATCTAAAATGTTGCATGAAATTTGTGTAGCTTGCCAACAAGGAAAACAATCAAGGCTGCCCTTCAAGTAGAGTACCTATGTAAGTGCAAATGTTTTAGACCTCATTCACACGGATATTTGGGGTCCAACAAGAGAAGCATCCCTTGCTAGAAATAGGTATTTTGTAACCTTCATTGATGACTTTTCAAGAAAAGTGCGGTTGTATTGCATTAGAAACAAATCAGATGTGTTCCACTACTTCAAGAAATTCAAAGCACAGGTGGAGAAGGAATCTGGCAAGTTTATCAGAACTTTGAGATCCGATGGAGGGGGAGAGTACTTCTCCCATGAATTTTCTGAATTTTTGCAGGTCAATGGCATCAAAAGACAATTTACATGTAGGTATACCCCTCAACAAAATGGGGTAGCAGAGAGAAAGAACAGACACATAGCAGAGGTAGCAAGGTGTATGCTCAATGAAATGAATATGCCGCATTGTTATTGGGGAGAGGCTACATATACAACCACATACATCATGAATAGATGTCCTACATCAGGTATACATCATCTAACTCCTGAGGAAGCATGGAGTGGAAGAAAACCTTGCATTTCACATCTTAGAGTCTTTGGTTGTATATGCTATGTACATGTACCTCAAGAGTTGAGGTCAAAGTTAGATGCCAAATCTGAAAGATGTATTTTTTTTGGGATATTCTATGGAACAAAAGGGGTATAAATGCTATAACCCCATCACCAAGGAGTTGAAGGTAAGTAGGGATGTTGTCTTTGATGAGTTGAAGCCTTGGTATGCATGCACGAGTCCATTGCAGGTTGAAGACATAGGTGAGACAGATTTGAAGAATGATGATAGAGTTCAAGAAAGGATGGATTTAAGTGGTCCAAGCAACTCATGCAACACAAGGACACCCTCACCATGGAGTGGAAGGATTAGGGAAAGAGAGACCAGCTCTGAAGAAAGCAAAGTCAAAGGCAAAGAGAAGATTTTAGTTGAAGAAGGAAGCTATGTGGACGAGAGCATGTTGGAAGATGAAGAGATAGAAGAAATTCAAACTCCAAGAGTGGCAAAACGAAGAAAGAAGATGGCAACCACACCAAAAGGAAGTGAAAGAAGGTCTTCAAGAGTAAGATATCCAGTACAAAGGTTAACATATGATAATTTCATTGCAATAATCAAGGACAAAGAACCAACTAGTTATGAAGAAGCTAAGGATTGCAAGGAATGGCAAGAGGCAATGAAGGAAGAGCTCAAAGCACTTGATGAGAACCATACTTGGAGCTTGGTACCAGCTCAAGAAGGCATGAAGGTGATAGGTAATAAGTGGGTTTACAAAATTAAAAGAAATTCAGATGGTTCCATTGCTAGGTACCAAGCAAGGTTGGTGGCGAAAGGCTTCTCCCAAAGCTACGGGATAGATTATGATGAAACTTTTAGCCCCGTAGCCAAGATGCCAAAAATTAGGACTTTGATTGCAGTGGCCACATCAAGGAAATGGAGCTTATATCAGTTGGATGTGAAGAATGCCTTCCTCAATGGAGAGCTTGAAGAAGTAGTCTACATGAGCCAACCTCAAGGATTTGCTAGTATGAGGTACCCAAATCATGTTTGCAAGCTAAGGAAAGCACTATATGGACTAAAGCAAGCCCCAAGGGCCTGGAATCAGAGGTTAGTGGATTATTTATCAAGTTGTGGATACAAAGAAAGTGTTGCAGATCCATCACTTTACATGAAGAAGCAAGGAGACAAGACGGTATACATATGCATCTATGTGGACGATTTGATCATCACAGGAAGTGATATTGCAGGTATTAAAGATATCAAATCAAAGCTAGGGAAGGAGTTCAAGATATCTGATCTTGGAACACTAAAGTACTTCTTGGGAATAAAGGTAATCTATGCACACAATGGCATCTTCTTGATTCAAAGAAAATACTTGTTGGATATGCTATACAAGTTTG
>CM035426.1:98989674-99059674 GCA_020310875.1 Ceratopteris richardii
TGTTGTGAGAGACAGAGGCTTAGGAGTGAGGAGAAGGGTGAGAGGTGCAAGGGGGTGCAAAAATTTTTAAATTTGGAGACCTTTTGGCTTGAGTATCGCGATCGGTTGAGTTTTGGTATCGCGATACCAAAATTCCCTTGTATCGCGACACTCGCCAGAGGTGTCGTATCGCTGGATACCTACCTTGGTATCGCGACACTACTCCAGTATCGCGACACTGAGTCGGTATCGCGATCGCGCTCGATCTCTGGTATCGTATCGTCCGGTACTAATACTTGGTATCGCGACACCGTAGTGGTATCGTATCGCCTAAGGTTTAGTATCGCGACCTCACTTTACCGAGTGGTATCGTATCGCTTGATACAGTGGTATCGCGACACTATTTTGGTATCGCGACACTACTTCAGTATCACGATCGTGCCCTCCCCAAGTGTCGTATCGTCGATTGCTTATCTTGGTATCGCGACACCGTAGTGGTATCGTATCGCCTAAGGATTAGTATCGTGATCGCACTCATCTCGGTGAGATCGTATCGCCTGAGACCTCTGGTATCGTATCGTCAGTCCTTGTGAGATCGTGTCGTCTCTTGAGATTCCGGTATCGCGACACCACTGAGGTATCGTATCTCCTGTTCATCAGGGCAGTATCGCGACACTGTCATTAGTGTCGTATCGCCGTGCCTTTCAGGTATCGTATCGTACCTAGTCGAGGTGTCGTATCGTTTGTCTTCCAGGATAGTATCGCGACACCAGATTGATATCGTATCGTCTGGGTGTCTGGTATCGTATCGCGGTCAGTGGAGTATCGCCGAGTGTGGTATCGCCAGGAGGTGGTATCGCCCAGGTTAAACCTTTCTTTAGGCAGCCTAATTGAGTCATTGGGAGAGCTACCCAAGGGGAATCTAAGAAGCATAAAGAGAGGCTTAGGAGAGTGAATGAACTTGAGGTCAGGAAGAGTTCTAAGTAGTCGAAGGAGTATCATATCTTCAGTAGGAAGTACTGCCCAGGTTATTCATCACTCCGTTTACTTAGAAACCTCTAGCGACTCAGAAGAGGAATTACCTATGGCTTCGGAAGACATGCAAGGTCCCACACCAACAGGAAGCTTCATGACTACTATGGAGGGGGACTACCGTACTTCCTTGCAGTATGTATCCACCAATGCCCAGGAGATTCCAATCTACCTGGATGGCTTAAATAGGTCTGTGGCCAGGATGGTAACTTCCCAAAATGCCACAATCGTACCCCGACCAGCTGTCAAATACGAAGGAGGTGCATATGTTGACAAAGTTGGTCACATCTACATGGTAACCGAATTTCCGCAAAGGATCAATGAAAGAGGGGAACTCTTAGACCCTGAAAACCTAGGAAGGACACAACCAGAAGAGTTTGTGACCACCCCTAGAGGCAGATCCCGAGTGTCACGTGTCTTGAGAGGTGACTTGATACCTCAAGACGACTATTTGTTAGAAGTCTATATGATTCACGGATCAAACTTACTGTTGCAAACCGATTCACCTGTTCCAGGAAGAGAAGAGAACCCCATGACTTTCTATGAATTGAAAGACCCTGATGATGAGACTAGACTCACATACCTGGATAAAGATCAAAGAAGGTATTGGCCTATGAGTATCTTAGACAGGTCTCGATTAAGATATATGGGTACACCTGTGTTTCCCTAGAGAGAGCAAGCAACAAGCTCACAAAATCCGTTTGGAAATCAAGAAGAAACAGGAAATACTGCATCAGGACAGACCAGCCATAGGAGCGTACCTAATCATGCTCATGTACAATTCGCCACGCCAGGAGTACAAGCACACTATCAGACCCAACCAGGGATAGGAAACCAATGCAGACCACCAGTAAGACCACAACCCCCGATAGGAAGACAGCCTGGTATACCACCCATACGACCAGCTGTCCCTATTCTTCCTGTGATGCCCAGACCACCTGAACCTGTTAGACGGCTGAGGCCTATTCAAGTGGCTAAGTGTGTACGAAACCCTTATGATGGATCAGGAGAACCATATGATCACATAGCTGAATTCAAACAAGTCCTAAGAGCGGAACAAGTGGACGACTTCTTTGTACAGTATGAGGCGTTTGGACTCACCCTCATAGGAACCGCTCTGACCTGGTTCCAACCCTTAGATCCCAACCAGTTTGGGAACATGGAACAATTTTTTCAGGAATTCATAGGAGAATTCACTAAGAGAGGAATCAAACACAATTCATCTTCGCTGATTCACAGTTTCAAACAAAACCCTAATGAAACGGTGAAGAATGCGGCCAGAAGATTCAACCAGTACGTCGATAGATGCCCAGTAACAGAGAGACCGACTCAACAAAAAATGATTTCATTATTTTTAGATGGGCTCAATAATGGAACCTTAAGGACACTCGTATACGTGAAAAGACTACAAACTTTGAGTGAGTGTCTTCAGGAGTGTATTGATTTGGAAGATAACTTGGCTGAGGACCTCAACAGCAAGTCCAGCCACGCTAAATCGGACGACTCAAGGAGTGCTATTTCTTCCAACTCCAGTCACGTGGAAGAATTAGCAGAGCTATTAGCCAAGAAATTAGGAGCACAGGGGCAAAGAGCTTATCAACCCCCAGTTCAAAGATTGCCTATGCTACGGAGATGTAGCTTATGTGGAGGAGATCACCCCACTCACCTGTGTGTCCGAGGAGGGGGCGGTGCACAACCAGCTTATCCATACAACAGGCAGCAACAACAAGGGACTTCTTGGTATTGTCACATAGAACAGAAATACACTAATCACACTACTGAGAACTGTCCATTCAATAGGCAAACACGCCCTTTCCAACCACCTCAGTATCGACCGTATGGATATCCACCTAGAGACCCGAACAGAGAGATCCCAAGGTACAACCCTTATCCAGCACAGACGGGAGTACCTAGACCAATTGAATAGACACCATACCCACCACCACAACCAGTGCTAGGACCCCAACCATCTCAACCTCAACAAGTAGTGCCAGTAAAATATGCGCAACCAGAGGAAAATCTAGAAAGAGCGATAGTACCAGCCACGACGATGACACAGATAGAATCAACAAACCTTGGATACGAAGCCCTACCAAGTGAGTACTATCCGTATGAAGCCTACCTGATGGAATACGAACCGGCTTATGAGACTACATACTATGGGTATGAAGGCTATGATCAGACTTATGGAGCAGAAACTTCCACTCTAATGTATACAGCTCCTAAAGCACCACAACCTATGAGACCACCCAGTAGACCACCAGTACCGAGAGGACCGTGCTTTAGATGTGGAGGAGACCATTTCATTAGAGAATGCCCACGACCATACAAC
The DNA here is from genome assembly GCA_020310875.1 of Ceratopteris richardii. Classification (NCBI taxonomy): domain Eukaryota; kingdom Viridiplantae; phylum Streptophyta; class Polypodiopsida; order Polypodiales; family Pteridaceae; genus Ceratopteris; species Ceratopteris richardii. The sequence continues at coordinate 98,993,018 of CM035426.1, forward strand.
CCTCCACCACCTAGAATCTGGGAAGGATATTGCAGTGATTGCGGAAAGGAACACCTTTTTAGGGATTGCCCTAAGAATCCGGTAAAAAACCCAGGTTCTGCACCAATCAATGTAATAGAAGTTATAGAAGAATCAGGAAGTGACAAGGAATACACAGTGCCACTAAAAGCCATCACTAGGGCCCAAACAAAACAACAAAAAGAACAGCAACCAGAAGAGGAACAAAAAAACAATATGAAAATAAGCCCTTCAACTCAGATAGTGGAAGATTCCGAGGACCCATGTGAAAATTCTCGCAACATAAAAACTCAGAAATGGAAAGAACGACGAGAGAAACTCAAGGATAAATGGGCAAAGAACAAGAGTACAAACAGTAAAAAGCAAAGTGCAAAATCAAGTAAACACAAAGAACTAGGGAAGTCTAAGGAAACTCCTGAGCTAATTGAACCGAGCCCAGATAGGGAGAAGCCCGGATCAATTCTAGCAGATCCAAAGCCAGACGACTTGGATATGTGGCTAAAAGCGTACCAAGCTAGAATCAAAATGGGACCGAACATAGAGCAACATGAAAAAATCTACCCTAGAGGGGAATTAGAAAAGGAAAGACTAGCTATATGCAGAAAACTCATAGAAGTAGCACAAACAACCCTAGAAAAGACTATCCCAACTCTACCAGAGACAAGGATTGCACAGGAACCTTATGAAGAATACATCAAACCAAAGGATAAAGAATTAAGGAAAGAAGATCCCCAAGGTGAACAAGAGACGGCATACCAGACTTAGAAGCAGAATGGCCCAAGGAATTGTGGGATAGAATCAGAGAAGAACAATGGAAAAGGAATGGTGTCGATCCACCACCATTTGATGAAATAGATGTGGAAGACTGTCAACCCCATCCTAACCTCGAGGAGGCCTACGAGGAGATTTCAAGACTAGATAGAGGTAGAGAGGAGACCATCAGCATTTCAACATTGCCTAACTATATGGGAGAGTATGAAAAAGAGTCAGTGGTAATACGAGCACCCACGGTGCATGGAAAAGGATCAGGAAAAGGAAAGGAGAGTTCACATAATTTAACAGAGTTAAAGAAAACGAAAGTGCAATGCCAACTAACGGTGGAAGATTTGCTTCGACTCAAACCCCAGTTGTGGAAGCAAATGGCAGATCAATTGAAACCACTGCCAAAGAATGGAGGATCAAAAGAAAAAGAACTGGAAAATAAGTCCACAATACAGGTTCCAGTCGATAAAGTAGGAGAATTCAGTGAAGGAGATGAAGGGAATACCTGTTTACCTGTCATCTACAACGGGTACATGACCAAAGCCATCTTAGACACCGGAGCCGGAGTAGGAATTGCAACGAAGGAAATTTCGGAAAAGTGGGGAAAACCAGCCTTACGACCCACTCGCATGAAACTCCAGTTAGCAGACGGCCATGTGGAGAGACCCCTAGGAATATTGGAAGGAATTAAGTTAACAACGTGTGGAGTGGAGTTTGAACACACACTGGCCATATGTAAGTTCGAAAAAGCAAACAATTATGAAATGATATTAGGACGACCATTCATGCGACAGATGCGAGTAGTACAAGATTGGGGCAGAGATTCATTATATCTCCAACATCAAGGGAACACTACCAAGATAAACTTGCACACATTCGCTTATCGGGATGTCCCTCCATTACAATGGAATCCAGTCCACAAAGATGAAGATGACCTATCCATTCACAGTGCTGGATCAAGTGACCAATCTTGGATGCACGAGGATGCCTAGTTGTGGATGTGCAAAGAAGCAAGGAAGGAGGAGTGTAAAAAACAAATGTGGCCAATAGGGCACCCTAATTATCGATCGATAGAAGACCCCGATTACATGCCTAAAATTTTTTCAGATGAACTCTTCGAACCACATGGCTGGATGGAAATCCTAGCCACATTAGATGTGTGTGTGAATGAGGAAGTACTGACGATGAACGATTGTATAGACGAGGAAGGATATGACGTGAACCTCTAGATGGTTGTCCTCCAAGAAGTAGAAGCAGGAGAAATTGTAGAGGAAGAGTGGAAAGAAGAGTATGAAAGCATAGAAATGGAACCAGAGTTTGACTCTGAAGAACAATATTTAGAAACCATGCAAAAGGAATCAAAAGAAAGACCGACAAAAGTCTTAGCAATCGAAACCATCCCAAGAATACACGAGCATAGAGAGGACACGAGTAAAGTGGAACCGGAACCAGACCAATTCGAAGTTCCAGAACATTTTAAAAGATACGAAGTGGAAGAAAGGAAAATAGCAACTCAGATGCCTAAACGAGAGGCCCGGGACGGAGAAGCCTATGATAACAAGGAACAAACCAAGAAAGTTGTTGTAACGATAGAAGACGGAGAAGAAAGGTGCACGTATATTGGGAAAGACGTGTTAGACGAGGAAGAAGAGGATCTCATACGACTCATCCGAGAATATCGAGATGTATTCGCTTGGACGTACAAAGACCTTAAGGGTGTAGAACCCAGCATATGCGCTCATCGAATTCCTATGACAACAGATGCAAAACCTTCTAAACAACGCCCTTACACGTATAATGAATTTTATGCAGCGAAAATAAAGGAAGAAATTGACAAATTACTAGCGGCAGGATTCATTTATGAGATTGAACACACAGAATGGGTATCGCCACTAGTAGTAGTGCCCAAGAAAAACGGAAAACTAAGGAAGAGTTGCCGGCAAGGAGGTCTATAGCTTCTTGGATGGATTCTCTGGTTACAACCAAGTAGCTATTGCAACTGAGGACCAGCGTAAAACCGCATTCGCGACTGAATGGGGAATCTATGCATTTAGAGTGATGCCTTTCGGGCTCACTAATGCGCCAGCCACCTTCCAACGACTGATGTGTCATGTTTTCAAAGAATTTCTGAGAAAAAGTATGGAAGTATACGTAGATGATCTGTGTACATACTCGAATCAACGACCAGACCATATACCGGAACTGAGGAAAATATTCAATAAATGTAGACAGTATAGAGTTTGCTTGAACCCTGAGAAATGTGTCTTCATGGTGCGACAAGGAAAAATCCTAGGATACATCGTTTCAAAGAATGGAATATCCACAGACGAAGAAAAGATTAAAGTTATCTTAGAGCTACCTAGACCCAAGAATACGAAAGAGGTACAAGCCTTTATGGGACACTGTGGATATTACCGTAGGTTTATTCACATGTATGCCATAATAGCTAAGCCCTTATATGGTCTATTGACTCAGTTCACTTGGACAGACGAGTGTGAGAAGGCCTTCAATGAGCTTAAAAAGCGGCTGAGTACAGCCCCAATTCTAAAATCACCCAACTATAGCAAGCCTTTTCATATTCATGTTGATGCTTCGAACTATGCCATTGGATGTATCCTAGCTCAACCGGCTGACGAAGGAAAGCTTGACCATCCAATCGCTTATGCGAGTAGACAATTAAACCAAGCAGAAAGAAATTACACGACTACTGAAAGAGAGGGCTTAGGAATGGTTTATGCAGTGAAGAAGTTTAGACACTACCTCTTAGCCAACAAATTCAAGTTCTTCATAGACCATCAGGCTTTGTTGTATTTAGTCAATAAGCCTTGCAACACGGGAAGATTGGTACGATGGTTCTTGTTATTAATGGAGTTCGACTTTGAGGTAATAGTCAAAAAAGGAAACACACATGTAAGAGCGGATCACCTTTCAAGGCTAACTCATGGAGAACCACCTAGCGGAGTACCGGATGATTTACCAGATACGTATTTGTTTAATCTTGAAGTATGTCCAAAGTGGGCGGAACGACTAATTCCTATACTCACCCATGGCCCTCAACACTCAATAAATAAGAATAGCAAAAAAGAAATTCTCCAAACAAGAAATTTACACATTGTTGCTGGAAGCATGTATTATAAGGAACCTAACGGAGTCTTATTGAGATGTGTCAAGGAGGACGAACAGAAGCAACTAATTCAGCAAGCACATGTTAACAAGTGGAAAACCCATCAAGGGATGCACAGAACAATTCGAGAATTAAAAAGATTAGGCGTATATTGGCCCGACATGTCCAAAGACATTCACGATTATGTAAGTAATTGTGTGGAATGCCAGGAAACTAGCCCAGAGGATCACGTGTCCTTACCTTTTTCTACCATAGCGCCTAATTGGAGTAAAACATTAGTACAATTCCTCAAAACGAAAGAGCACGAAATAGGAGCTAGTTTAGCAAGAAAGCGATCCCTAGAAGAAATGAGCAAGGATTATGTGATAATGGGAAAACAATTGTTTAGAAGAGGAAAAGACAATCAACTCAGATTGTGCGTGCATGAAGGAGAATATCTTCCCATATTAGAAATGGCACACGCAGGAGCTGCGGGAGGACATTTCTCAGCAGACAGAACGGTCAAGATGATTCTCTTTGCAGGCTTGTGGTGGCCAACTCTACATATGGATGCGGAGACATATGTGAGAAGCTGCGAAACATGCCAGAGAGCGAAATATCCCATTCGAAGAGACGACATGCCTTTAAGACCCATGGTTTGTGCGAGAGCATTTACCAAGTGGGGTATTGATTTCATAGGACCTATCAATCCACCGGCGAAAGGATCACATGCGGAATACATCATAGTAGCCACCGACTACTTAACAAAGTGGGTAGAAGCAAAAGCCACTCGAAAAAATGATGCTCAAACCACAGCAAAATTCCTCTTTGAGCACATTTTCACACGCTTTGGACTACCGATCGAGATAGTGAGTGATCGAGGAACGCATTTCCTAAACGAAGTCATTGAATCGCTAATGAATGACTTTTTAGTGATTCATAAAAAATCAGCCCCATACCATCCTCAAGCTAACGGACAAGCTGAAAGTTCCAACAAGGTACTATGCACTGTATTGACAAAGATTGTCAATAATGGAAGGTCAGATTGGGACAAACAATTGCATCACGCAATTTGGGCCTTCCGAGTGGCATATAAAACGGCCATTGGAACCACACCTTTCAATCTAGTGTATGGGCAGAATGCAATTTTGCCAATTGACTTCTTAGTACCTACATTGAAAGTGGCCCAGCAATATGAGTGGAACGGTCATGAATTGTCTCAGCAATTAGATCAAATTGAAAAGCTGCACGAGACTAGATTGCAAGCGGTAGCAGGCATTTATGCCGCTAAACGGAGACAAAAGACATATTACGATTCGCACATAAAAGACAAGGGACTAAAAGAAGGCGACTTAGTCCTGGTATACACTCTAAAACAGCATGCAAAGAAGCTACAAAAACGCGGATATGGACCCCTGATTATAAATCGAATCTCCACTAGTGGTGCAGTCAATCTCGCCACACTAGACGGAGACATTCTTCCCAATTACATCAGTGGATGCCGAGTAAGACGATTCATGGAACCATTGACTGATCAAATGCTAGCGCGGCTGTTGGGAGCTCAAAATAGGAAAAAGGAAGAAGAACGAATTCGAGAGGAAGCCCGACAAGAAGCACTAGAACGCATTAGAAAACGCAAGGAGTGGATCAGGCAAAGAGATGAACGATATCTCCAAGGAGAATAGCCCATCCCTATGGCAAACTATCAGGTCAAAAATCAAGAATCAACGGGTATGTGTAAAACACAACCTTACCTAAACCTAGGGATTGGCAAGACAGAGTATACATTGATAGACGCATTGATAGACTCAGGAGCAGGCCTTAGCTGCATGCAAAGAAGAATAGCAGACGAGCTGCAATTAGAATTGAATCCCACAAAAGCCCAATTAATAGGAATTGGAGGTCATACCATAGAATGCATTGGAACCACGAATGTATCCCTCCACCTAGGAAATTCCTCCATGGAACAAAGAGTCCTAGTATGTGAGGATGACGATTTAATAGAAGACTTCATTCTAGGACAAGACTGGATCATTGAAACAGAAGCATGTATCCATCTGACTCAAGGATATATTTCAGCCACGATAGGGCATAAGGAGATTTTCAGCTTGCTTGAAGAGAAACCATGTAACCAAACCATGTCAATACCAAGATCAGAGGAAGTTCAAGAAGCGACGGAAGATAGTAGCAACTGTGCTCAACACTCTGAAAGAAAATGCATAGAAGCTGAAACTTTAATCTTTGCGACATCCCCTATAGCGTCGAAGTTATCCAATGTAATTGAGGATCAGCCAACCAACGAGGAGACGCTCTCTCCTAAACAGGCTCAAAACATCCAAAGATCGTACTGTTGGAAACCAATAAGCAGATACTCGAACCGACAACCACCCAAACATATGTGGGTACGCAAGGATCAAATACAGAGTCAAGAAACGTCCACAAGCGCTTTGAAGAAGGAAACAGGCACCACCAAACCCGCTACAAAGAACTACAAACGAAAAGAACCAGTACAAGTATGGATTGCCAAGCCCTTGCTTGAAGCTCAAAGATCTCGACATCAGATATGGATTCCCAAAAAGGTCATACAAGCAGCTAAACAGAATGTAAGGACAAAAGAGGAAATATCACAGCAGACAAGGCAAGAGTCAACAACACATAAGAATCATCAGAGAAGATCGCAAAGCAATGCCAAATTCACTCGGACAATGGATAAGGCAAATGGAACACGAGCAGCTGCACGAATCGAGAAAACCCAGCGACCTCTCTCAGTGTTCTCAAAATGGGTCTAGAAACCAAAGCTACCATGAGGAGCAGATGATCGAGGAGATAAAGCACCCGATTGCACTCATGTTGTGTCTGATGCACCTCAAGTAGGCATGATAGGGCCGCAATACAAGGCCACGCATTCGGCACAGGATGTAAATTATCAAACTAGTGGTGCACGATCTCCAAGTGAGACTAGATCTTAGCTTTAAACTGATAGGAATGGACATACTATGTACATAAACTACGCTTCGGCTATACTAACGATTGTCTTATTTCAAAAAAAAATATATAAAAAGAGGCGGTAAGAAATCCCACTCTTGCAATAATGGGGAACGGAGTGACGCGCTACCATAATCAAAACAACACAATGTATGGTCTCATGAAAGCTTCTTAAGCTAATGCACTTTTCCTTGTAAGTGCAGATGGCTTCTGAAGACTCTGAAGCTACAATCCAAGAGGAGGTCCACGAATTCCCTCCCCAATGTCTTACGAAAGCAACAGGCCATTGGTTCAGAGATGAGCAACCAGTGGAGGAATATCTTTTCTTGGCCAACATAAAGATCATGGACACGGAGCATCACTTTCCGATCATGTCCCAGGACTTCAAAGTTTTACATGGAATGCCATCTACCATCGATATCATGAAGAAAGCAGGAGTTCACAAGTATTTTGAGCTACCTATCTATAAGCCGGATTTCCAACGTTGTACCCAAGTCATGAACACTCTAAGACCAGCACTACATGATCCATTGGTGCCAGAAGCCAATGTGATGGATAAGAATGGAGAATGGGTAGTCATTCAATTTTCCCACGACTTAATCAAGGAAGCATTTGAATGGGAAAAAGATGGTGTCAACACGGTCAAAGAAGAAAGTCGTGGATCAAAAACAAGAACTTTCGTCGACATTAATAGGGTGGATATTGAAGAAGAAGTCAGGTTGATTCATCAACACTTCTGCTTCCCGAGTATGAACAGATACACGGCTCCTCAAAAGATCATTGTGCAATTATTGTCTCATGCCATAAAATAGATCGGAAACCAGGTAAATCTTACCCCATATGTGCAAGAAAGATTGTTCGAGGCAAAGAAGAAATGGGAAAATAAAAAATTCCTTAATGGGACCACTGCCCTTACAATTATGATTTACCACGCATTGGGCATGCGCGAGTACTTGAAGGAGATGCCATCTTCAATGGAGTTGGCTCAATTTGTCAAGAATGCTACTGTACCGAAACAAAAGAAAGGGAGCAAGCAAGTAGAAGAAACAGAAACAAGTTCGCAACCCCGGATGAGAGGCACGATGCGAGGTACAAAACGACCTCAAGAAGTCCTACAAGCAGAAGAAGAAGCACCACAAACAAAGAGAGTACATGTGCTGCCTACATCCACCCCCCAAGGAATCAGAAAGATTACGGAAGAAGAATTAACCCAAGCACTGGAGGAGACTCACAAGTATACGGAAGGACAAATCAATTTGCCAGTGCAGGGTCATCATTATCAACAGTCCGCAAAAGTTCAAAAACCAAAAGGCAAACTCACTAAGGTACACAGATATCGGGAGATTGGGCTATACAATTCAAGTTCAGGATCCGACGACCAAGAAAAGCAAACTACATCATTATTGGATGTAGATATTCAAAGTGAATCGAAGGATGATGGCCAGTGGGCCGAATTAAATAAAGTAAACTATGGCGAAGCCCAAGCTGACAACAAAGAATAAGGTCAATCACCACTGGTAGACCAAAATACCACCAAAGAGCAGGCAGAAGAAGAAGGGCAACACCCCATTCAACCAAAGGAGGCCTCCATCACCCACACAACGGAGGACAAATCTGATGATGAGGTGCATGCAATGATATCCGAGGACAAGCCTCAGGAAAAAGGACAAGAAGGCGAAGAACCCTTCACCCCACTAAGGGTTGTGGCAGAACCGTCCCCAATGGATGTCACATTTCAGGGGAGTGCCACGAAGGTTCGTAAAGTCATAGAAGATGAAGCAGAATTGCAAGTACAACTACAGGTCCGACAACCACATAAAGAACTGATTCACGTAACAAAGGGACAAGATGTACATACAGGAGAAACACCAGACATACCAAAGACATGGCTGAATGTGGATATAGCTCAGCTCAAGCCTGTGGTGCAGGATATGATTCGCACTGCACTAGACACTCAACAGTTGATGCTTGATGCTGATGAAGATTACGACCAAGCCATGCTCGAAAAGCAGGAGCTTCGAAAAAAAGGTATGAATCTGGCTAAGAAATTATCCAAAGCAGAAGCTCAAGTTGTGAAGAAACACGAAGAGATAAAAACGACAAAGGCACAGTGCAAAAGATTAGAAACAGAAAATGCCCAACTCAAAGAGCAAGTTTCGGAACTCACAAAGAAACTAGATATGACAGAAAAAGAGAAAACGAGGATCCATGCACGTAGCAAGGTACTCGAATCATAGCTCAAGGTGAGCATGGAAGAAGCCGACCACTTACGGAACAGGAATAAGGAGCTCATGACAGCTCTCCTCAGTGATCAACCACCGACAGATAATGACAAATCAAATGAGGATATAAAAGACATGGAAGAAAAGTTGACCAAGCTGGCAGATCAGCTCAAACAGGAGCAAGAGACCATCGCAGAATGGGAACAAAGGTACATGAATGACACTGCAGCTCTACGCAAAAAATGGAAAAAAGCAGAGAAAGATTATTTCCGGCAGTGCAAAGAAGACACAGATCACATGCACATAGTCGCACAGGAATTAATCAAACATCAAGAAAAGCTCACAAAGGCTGAAGAAGAGCTTAAGAACAAAGATGATATCATCGAACGGCTACAGGAGCAGATAGAGCTAACAGGAAAACAGGGGACACCAGTAGTTCCTCCGAAAACAACGGCTACTGTGGAGGAAGAGGTACGTCCTCTCTCTCCCCCCTTGTATCATTCACCAATAAGGGCGGAAAAGGAGGTTCCATTAGAACCTAACACACGAGACATTGCAGAACTGAGCAGACCAGAAAGGGCACTACTGGTGTCCCAGCTCACTGCTGATTTTGAAGACCAAATAATACAAATAATGAAAGAAGCTCGAATAGACAACAAACAGTTAGATCAAATTTTGAAGCCATTCAATGTACCATATGGTCTACTTAAAGAACAGACGCGGATGTATATACAGACTACCAGGAACAAAGATCCGGACCACAACCTTCAATTCCAACATGATACTTTCAGGTATACTCAAGAGGAATTTGAGAAGGCGGATCCGATATGGCGAAGGAAAATTTTGGAGAAGAATCCGACATTGCGGGTACAGTGGGAAGCATCACCATATGCGCTTCAGGTAAATCCATTATTTTGTCCTGTACCCCGCAGACGCTCTTGGACGCAATTTTGGGAAGCACAGCGTCAAGGCACTATCAACAATCAATGGCTAAATTATCCGTTACTACCTAGTCCGCCACATAATTACCTACCTACCGAAGAATATATGGTGAAGACAATGGAATTTTGGATTGCAAAATATGCTACAGTTCCGGACTTAGCCGTCAAAATGACCAACAAAATATTTAGCATGCTCATTACAGTGTTGAAGGTGTTCCAGCACGCTAAATATACATTTTTGAATTTCATCGGCATTACGCAAGGGTTTGAAGCTCTTGTTTTTTATTTATCGACCATTCCGAGCCGACTCACTATTATGGCGTACTATTCTCGCCTTATGTTTCTGCCATCGACATATATGCAGACTTTTGAAGAAGCATTCTTTACCGGCTTCTTTGAAATCGATTTGGAGATTTTTGTAAAAATGACTTCCAATTTAAATGCAAGACTGGTGGCCTATGAAACAAGTTTTTTTGCTGATCATAGACAGGCGCCAGAAGACGGAGTGAAGTCAAAGCAATGGAAGGAATTCATGCTATGTCATGCAAATCTGCTGAACCAACGAGAGCAAACCGCAATTCAAACATACACGCGTCGCCTCAGAAAGCCTGTCGAGGACGACAGAGTTCAGGAGGAGGGACGTGTAGAGGGACAATCAAGCAAAAAGAAAAGAAGAAGAAAATCAAAGTCCAGAACAATTCATTAAGAACGAAAAAAGAATATATCTCTGCAGGAAGCCCCGCAAGGGTGCAACACCCATCTCTGCACAGAGCCCCACAGGGGCACACATCAGGCTACAACGCTAAACACCGAGGTCCCGAGTAGTGGATTTTTCAAACATCAGAGTAGGACCAAAAGTTAGAAAGGGGCAGAGGCTGAAAAGTTGAAGAGGGTGACTAAGAACATCACATTCCTAGTCACTGGTGGCGTGCGTGGCAACCCAAGTCAACAGGCAAGACAACTACATCAGGCTCTCGAGTTGTAGAGCTTGAATCAAGAAGGCCATCGAATCTGAATGTCTGTTTAACTGCAGACAATACTGACCAAGGGGAGCGTGCGGAGAAAAGCTGAAGCGCCTCTAAAACGTAATGCAAGATCAAGAATCAGGCAACACTACCCACGGGACGCGTTCGCGAAGCAAAGTCTGTCAAGGGACGACAGAGACGAAGAGGGGGAGAGTGTTGCAGAGCTAAAGAGCGCAGAAAGCAGAGAAAAAGGACGGGCCCCAAAATTTTTCCGATTTGGACACAACTTTTGTATCATAACCACTCTTGTATATATTTTCCGTTGTAAATGCACTAGAGGAGTCCTCTAGGTGCATCCCCACAGAAGATTAGTGATTTACCCATGTACAATAGTAGGAAGTTAGCCTTTTAGTGAATAAAGTGCCGGTCTCTTGTGTGAAAGGACCAAACTTAGGGCACTAGTATATAAGTCAAAAGTGACTCATTGTAAAGGACTTCTTGTCATTGTGAAGAAGGAGCACTTCTGAATTTTCGAGTTTGCCTCTTTCTTGCTGATTTTGATCTTCATTTTGTTCTTGAATGTGTGTGTGATGCTTGAAATGCAAGTGTAGGATTGTTGTCTACCCCTTCCCCCTTGTTTTGAGCTGCTGTAGCGCGTGCGTAAGCTAGGAGAAGCTGAGGCGCGGGTGTTTGTGACTCCCGTAATTCACTGTTTCTGCCATAACTTAAAGCAGAGTGGTCAGAATTGAGTGAAACCACCACCGTTGGATTCGTCTTGTCGAGAGCTTCGAAACGAGTACCTTATTGCCTATATTCGGAGTTCTGGGCTGGGAGAAAACCTCAAAATACCAAAACTGCTGAAAAGAGGCTTGCAGCAACACTTTCAGTATTTCAGTAGGTGCGGGTAGTAGTAGTCTTTTCTCATGTGTGGATAGCTAAACCACTTCATTTTCTATCACGTGTGCACACGTCTTCATACACTTGGTAAGTCTCTCCTTAGGATTGACATTTAAATGTGTGAAAAGAACTCCACTATATGCACTTGTATGGCAATTGAGGTATAGTCTCATTGGTACAAGTCCTTGAGTCATCGTGGCTTAAGTACACACATATACATATACATATACATATATGTATACATATACATATACATATACGTATACATATACATATACATATACATATACATATACAGAAACCTATACACATACATATACAGATACGTGTACACATACGTATACACATACGTATATGCATATGTATACACATACGTATACATATACATATACATATACATATATATATACATATACATATACATATACATATACATATACATATACATATACATATACACATACATATACATATACATATACATATACATATACATATACATATACATATACATATACATATACATATACATATTCATATACATATACATATACATATACATATACATATACATATACATATACATATACATATACATATACATATACATATACATATACATATACATATACATATACATATACATATACATATACATATACATATACATATACATATACATATACATATACATATACATATACATATACATATACATATACATATACATATACATATACATATACATATACATATACATATACATATACATATACATATACATATACATATACATATACATATACATATACATATACATATACATATACATATACATATACATATACATATACATATACATATATACATATACATATACATATACATATACATATACATATACATATACATATACATATACATATACATATACATATACATATACATATACATATACATATACATATACATATACATATACATATACATATACATATACATATACATATACCTATACATATACATATACCTATACATATACGTATACGTATACATATACATATACATATACATATACATATACATATACATATACATATACATATACATATACATATACATATACATATACATATACATATACATATACATATACATATACATATACATATACATATACATATACATATACATATACATATACATATACATATACATATTCATATTCATATTCATATTCCTATACATATACATCTACATATACATCTACATAAACATCCACATAAACATCCACATAAACATATACATATACACATACATCCACATAAACATATACATATATACATACATATACATATACATATACATATACATATACATATACATATACATATACATATACATATACATATACATATACATATACATATACATATACATATACATATACATATACATATACATATACATATACATATACATATACATATACATATACATATACATATACATATACATATACATATACATATACATATACATATACATATACATATACATATACATATACATATACATATACATATACATATACATATACATATACGTATACATATAGATATACATATATCTACATATAGATATACATATACGTATACATATACATATACATATATGTATACATATACATATACATGTACGTATACATATACATATACATATACATATACATATACGTATACATATACATATACACATACGTATACACATACGTATATAGATACGTATACACATACATATACAGATATGTTGAGAGCAGTATGGGCACCCAAGGATTGACTAGACAAGGAAGCCAGTAGAGAGAGTCAGAGCGAGGTGAAGGATTAAGTAGACAAAGGAGTCGACGCAAATCTGGCAGATAGGCCCTTCAAATTTTTCCAAATCAACATCCTTATAACAGTGATTCTTATCACTAACAATCATTGTAAATACTATTTCATATTTTTGTAGCTCCATTTTGTGCAAGCCAAGGAGTCCTTGAGCTTGAGGAGCCTTAGAAGTACCTACATATCAATTTTCCTATTTTTTAGACTCCATTTAAGCCCTCAAATTGGCCCTGGAACCTAATTTTTAACTAGGCCAGACACTAGGTCTAGACAGGGCCAAAACCTAGTCAAAAACTATAAATAGAGCTAGAGAGCTCATTTTTGAGGGTAGCTTGTAATAGATTTGAACTTGTAAGAGCTTTTTGAAAGTAATCTAAGAACTCCATTGCTTCTCACTCTCTGTCTTGCCGTCGGTGCGCATGTGTGTATGTGTGTGCATGTTTGTGTGCTTCTCACTCACGCACTTATGCCTTCACTTGCTCGAGGTCTTCATACCATCCTCATGTCTTCCCGAATTGACATTAAAGGAGGTGCTACTCATCACTGAGCTACACCAAATTTTGGCGCCGTTTCCGGGGATCGAGCGTTGAGGACGAGTGTGTGATGGTAAGACGTAGAGTTGTGACGTTGGTGTTGTAGGTAATTTCTTTACTTTTCCTTACTTTTCTCATCCTTACTTCATCATCATCATCACCATCTTCATCCCCATCATCTTCCACCTCCATCTCCATCATCGCAAAAATTTCAGTTTTATCTCCTTCCCCCTTTCATTTCCCTCATTTCACTTGTGAGAGAGAGCGAGAGAGCGATCTTGTGTGCACTGTTTTTGCATGTTTTTTGAGTTTGCTTGCAGGTATTGGCCATCCCATCATCTCTAGCACGTCGCACAGGTACGGAAATGTGCAGAACTGTCTCTATGTCGCAAGCGCCTGTCCATCGCGATTGACAGAAAATTTCATCTATTGGTAAAATTAAGTGCACCACAGTAGACTAGAGACCTTGCACATCACAAATCCACAAAAATTTTTGGAAAATTTTCATTTTTTCAGTCCATCGCGATTGATAGCCAGTCAATCGCGATTGACACTGTCCATCGCGACGGACAGCCAGTCCATCGCGATTGACAGACCCCGACGAACACGTGTCCATCGCGACGGAAACCCCTGTCAATCGCGACCAACAGAAAAATCGTGATTGACACCCCATTTCGTCGAGATTCTTGTCCATCGCGACATATAGAGCCCCGATTGACACAAATTTACAGAAAACCCCAAAAATTTCAGTCCATCGCGATTGACACGAGTCCATCGCGGTTGACACCAGTCCATCGCGATTGACACCTGTCCATCGCGATTGACACCAATCCATCGCGATTGACACCAGTCCATCGCGATTGACACCTTTCCATCGCGATTGACAGCCCAGTCAATCGCGATTGACAGCCATTTTCGGCTAAATTTTTAGGGTTTTTTAAATTGAGGATTTTGGCTAATTTTGGACATGGATAATGGACTCTAGAGCACATAAGGAGGCTATAGGCAAATAACCCGAGGAAAACCTGTTGCCCTGTTGGCCTGTTTGAACCCTGTTTTAATCCCTAAAGCCTGAACTGACATAACTTCCTCATACGAAATCCGTTTGCTGTGATTCTTGTTTTGTTGGAAAGCTCGTGAGGAATACAACCAAAACTTTCACTGGTTATGTGAAAATTGATATCAGGATTATTAGATAGGGTTTTTTGAACTTGACCATACCCCGAGGTAGGAAAACTGAGGGATCCTTGGGATTGTTTTCCATAAAGGCAAAGGATAATTTGGTCTGTGAGTTACATGCATGAAAGTGGTCTATTGTGTCATTTGAACCTAAGTCTTGAGCTAACCGTGGGACTTTTATAGGTCCAGTAAGAGCACTTGAGGGCATTCAAGCAAGATTAAGTGCAAGCTTGGGAACACGTGTCCTGGGCACACCAGGGCAAGAACACAAGGAAGGAAACTCAAGGTTGGAAAATCCTCAACACCCTCTATCAATTCGTAGCTTAGGCTAAGAACGACTAGTGCTAGGAGTAAGTCAGGGCAACGATAGGCATCAATCAAGTTGAAGACTACCTATGCACTCAAGTTCAAGATTAAACATAATCTCTTCGTGATGCGATAACCTTAAAGGAAAGAATCTAACATGGAACGGTCAACTTACAGTGCGAAAATTAAATCAAATATTCCTGACGACGTGATTTCTGACAAGAGCATAAACACGGTAACCACTAAAAAGAATCAAGTAACTGATACAAAAGAACTCAGCAACGAGGTTGTACTTGGGCAAATTTGGGCTATTCAATTAGGCTTATGAACCTTAGATCAGGGCGACATCTAGGGAGAGATAGACAAAGTCTTAGGTCTTCAGAGGCTAGTATCAACCACACTGCTAGGTCTTGGGCCCAGCAGTTGAGCCACCACTCATACTACCCTAGCTCTGAGACCAGTGAATCAGAGATGTCTCAAGGCATGGACCGACCTACGGGAAGTTCAGGAGTGCCATACTTGCACAGGGTAGAAGGCCCGTACAAGACGCAGCTGGAATACCTTAGGACCAACCGATTAGGTGCTAGCATCTATGAGGACGGTCTAGGAAGATCTGTGGTCCAGATTAAAAACCCTGACCAATCCATAGGACTAGAACACCCAGCTGTCAAGTTTGAAAACGGAGCATACTTGGACAAAGAAGGAACCATATACGTAGTCACCAGTCACCCAGATAGGACAGAGGAATTCAGGAATGTGATCCCTGAGACGGACATAGATGACCTAGAACAAGGAAACATGGGTGCAGAGCCCAGGACTCCTCGAGGGAAATCTGTTCTTACTAGAATCCTCAATCCCGAGTGGGTTCCCCAAGACAACAAAAGTATAGATCTGCTTCTGAACCGAGAGACTGACGAAGCCTTTTGGAGGTATAAATCTGATCGACCAAATGATATAGGAACAATCATGATCTATGAGTTTAAAGATCCAGATAGCCCAGGCAGAGTGAGCTACTTAGATCACGCTTTAGAGAGGATCTTTGTGGTTACAGAACATGATAGACATGCTTACACTTGGAAGGGTGAATTTGTTTTCCCCCAACCAAGATTGAATGTGTCCTATGGTCACCCTGGAGCTGGAACATCCCAAGCTCATGGAACTCAAAGAGACAGAAGTAGAGATAGGTCAGAAGTAAGCTTTGCCAACCCAGGGGGCTGAGAAAGAACGAGGACGGAAACAAATAGAGTAGAACCTGAGGTACTTAGAGCTCCCAGGAATCAAAGAAATGCGGATGAGTTCCCTCTACCACGACCTAGAGAGCACACAAGGACTCTGAGACCGACTCAGCTAGTTAAGTCCATGAAGAACTACTTTGATGGCACTGGAGATCCATACGATCATGTGGCTGAGTTTAGGCAAGCCTTGAGAGCTGAACAAGTGGAAGATTTGTTCACGCAATACAATGCCTTTGGTCTAACCCTTAGGAACACTGCCCTGACATGGTTTCAGCCACTAAACGAGAGGCAGTTCAGGAGTATAGACCAACTCCTAGAGGCATTCATTATTGAATTCTCTAAGAGTGGCATAAGACATAATACCTCCTCGCTAATTCACAGCTTCAAGCAAACCCCTCAAGAAACCGTGAGACTTGCAGGAAGAAGATTTAGGCAATACTTAGAAAGATGCCCTGTTTCGGAGCTACCCACACCAGCTAAGCAAGTGGCTTTATTCTTGGATGGATTGCTAAGTACCAAATTGAGATCTTATGTGTACTTGAAGGACCCTAGGACTATAGAAGAGTGTGTACGCATGTGCATTGACATCGAGGATAACCTAGGGGAGGAGTTAGAGCTTTCCAAAATATACAAAGATTCAGATAGTGCCTCTAGCCTCTCTTCCACGCAATCCACATCAATTGAGGAACTTGCAGAGAAAGTAGCTCAGAAATTAGGTGTCTCTAGCAAACAAATCCCAAGGCTTGCCCCAGTAAAGAGGTGCTATACTTGCGGTGGTGACCATATGGCGAACGTGTGTCCCATTACCGCTCAACCCCAAGTAAATCCGAGTAGCCAATACTGTACCATAGAACGGAGATACACAAATCACACAGCACAAGATTGTCCATACAATAAGCAAGCGGTGAGGCAAACCTACCCTCAGCCATATCAACAGGGAAGATATCAGAACCAATATCCACCACAGCAGTATGCTAGGCCCCAACAAATCTACCAACCGCAATATCAAGCCCAGCAAAGGCCTCAGCCTGTGTTAGCACAACAAACCCCTGCCCCAGCTAATGTGATCCTAGTAAAATATGCAGCTGCAGAAGAGAACCTGAATAGAGCTATAGTCCGTGTAACACCATTGCTTTCTGAAAGTGACCCGAGTGACCATAGCTTTGATTCGACGCATATTGACAGCCCCCAGGCCTACTACATGCAATCTTCGGAACATGGTGAGTCCTATTACAATGAAGATCCAAATGAACCTAGTTGGGAGTCAGATTACACAAACGTCATGTATGCAAACCCCAACCCTAGACCTCAACCTAGGCAAGTAAGACCTCCATTCCCTAGAGGACCATGCTACAGATGTCAAGGAGATCATCTCATTCGTGATTGTCCCGTGCCTCCACCTACACAACCCCAGTCAGTGACAATCCAGGGCTTTTGCCAAGACTGTGGAAAGGAGCATCTCTTACGAGATTGCCCAAAGAACCCCAATAATATGCCAAAAATCACTCCTATCAACGTTATTGGGTTAGTTGTAGACTCCACAAGGAGTGTGACTTCCACTGCACCAGTACAAGTAATCACTAGAGCCCAAGCCTTGCAACAAAACCAAAGCGTAGGCTACGAAAAGAGTCCAGATGTTAGTGAAACAGAGAGCATGACAAAGAAGAGGACTAGAGCTTGGAGAGAGAGTCGTGAAAGAATGAAAAGGCAATGGGCAAAAAAGATGAGTGAACTCGAGGAAAGCCTCAGAGAAACAAAGGCCAAGATAACTGAACTCACATCTCAAACTCCCTCTCACACTACCCCATGTTGAAGCTCAAGGTCAAGGACAAAGCATGGAAGCACATCAAAGAAGTGGACATAGAAGAAGAGAGAGCAAGTAGGGAGCTCCAAGAAGTGTATGTCAAATTTTCAGAAGAATCCCCTACAAAAATAGTGATTTTCATCACTAGAAACCATTGTAAATACCATTATCTATTTTTAGTAACTCCATTTTGTTCAAGCCGAGGAGTCCTCGAGCTTGAGGAGTATTAGAAGTACCATCGTACCAATTTTCATAATTTTTAGACTTCGTTTGAGCCCTCAAATAAGCCCTGGAACCTAATTTTTAACTAGGCCGGACACTAGGTCTGGACAGGGCCAAAACTAGTCAAAAAACTATAAAAAGAGCTAGAGAGCTCATTTTTGAGGTTAGCTTGTTAGAGAATAGAACTTTTGTAAGAGAACTCTTTTGCAATCTAAGCTTTCCATTGTTCCTCTCTTTGATCTTACTTTGTGCGCGTGTGTGTGTATGTGTGTGCATGTTTGTGTGCTTTCACTCACGCACTTGTGCCTTCACTTGCTCGTGGTCTTCATACCGGTCCTCACGTCTCCGCGGATTGACAAGTAAAGGAGGTGGTGCTTACGCTTGAGCTACACCAAATTTTGGCGCCGTTGCCGGGGAGAGAGCTTCGAGGACGAGCGTTGTGATGGTAAGATCGTAGATTTGCGACGTTGGAAGGTAAAAAAAAACTGTCATTTCAGTTCATTTTCTGTTTTTTCCTCTTCATCTTCATCATCATCATCATCTCCACCTTCTTCCATCTTCTTCTTCATAGAAAATTCTTGTTTTTTAGTGCATTTTCACCATTTTCATACCATTTTTCATGCATTATTGTGTGGGAAGGAGTTAGGAGGTGCAAGGGAGAGCAAGCGCTGCATTTTTTTCATGATTTTCTGCTCATACGGAGCTCGCCATAGCCGGCGCTCAGAAATTTGAATTTCCCGCCAAAAAACGCGATTCTGTGATGAAAATCGCGATTCTGTGAAAATTCAAAATTTTTTGAAAAATCACGATTTTCAGTTTTCCCGCCTAAAAGTTGGTTGAAAAAATCGCGATTCTGTGTTTTTCTCAAAAAAAAACACGATTCTCTGCTCAAAATCGCGATTCTCACCAATCACGATTTTCAACAAAAACACGATTTTGTGAAAAAGGCGATTCCGTGAAAACACGATTTTTTGCTCAAAATCGCGATTTTCAAAAACACGATTTTGTGCTCGACATCGCGATTTTCATGTGAAAAATACGATTTTCAAAAAACACGATTCTCTGCTCAAAATCGCGATTCTCACCAATCACGATTTTCAGCAAAAAACACGATTTTGTGAAAAACACGATTCTGTGGGACAAAATAGCGATTTTCAAGTCAAAAACACGATTTTGAGAAAACACGAATTTTTGCTCAAAATCGCGATTTTCAATTCACGATTTTCTGCTCAAAATCGCGATTTTCATGTCAAAAACACGATTCTGAGAAAACACGATTTTCAGTCAAAAACACGATTTTGTGAATCACGATTCTCTGAGTCAAAATCGCGATTTTCAGAAACACGATTTTGTGATCAACATCGCGATTCTCTGAAACACGATTTTGTGATCAACATCGCGATTCTCTGAAACACGATTTTGTGATCAACATCGCGATTTTCAGAAACACGATTTTGTGATCAACATCGCGATTTTCAAATCACGATTTTCTGCTCAACATCGCGATTTTCAAATCACGATTTTCTGCTCAACATCGCGATTTTCAAATCACGATTTTCTGCTCAAAATCGCGATTTTCAAAAACACGATTTTGTGCTCAACATCGCGATTTTTTTGACTTCACAGCATCGCGATTTTCAGAAAGATCACAAAATCGCGATTTTCTCCAAAGGTCCTGTTTGCCTGTTTTGACCCCCAGGAGCCTGATTTGGCATAACTTGTTCATCCAAAGTCCATTTTTTGAGCTCTATAGCTTGTTGGAAAGCTCGTTTCAAATCCTACACGATCTCAACTGTTTTTTTCAAGAATAATGCGTTGATTTTGAGATAGGATAATTTGAAGTTGACCCTCAAGTGGGACTAGGGAACCAAGGGGACTCCAAAGAATTTTGAACCATACCAAGGGGAAATTTTGGACTCTTGACTAAAGCTTATGAACCTGAGATCTGGTAGACACTTAGGTAAGGATAAACAAAGCATTAGATCTTCTGAGGCTAGTGTCAACCATACATCCAAGTCTTGGGCACAACAACTAAGTGGTCATCTTTTACTAAGTTCAGACACAAGTGATTCAGAAATGTCTTTTAGCATGGGAAAACCTGCAGGTGGCTCAGGGACTGCCCATCTGCAAACACCGGAAGGTCCCTATAAGACACAGTTGGAATATATTCGGACCAACCAATTAGGTGCTCGCATCTATGAGGATGGTCTGAGGCGATCAGTGGTCCAACTCAAAAATCCAGATCAATCCCTTGGACTTGAACACCCGGTGGTCAAGTTCGAAGAGGGTTCATACATTGATAAGGAAGGAACCATGTATGTGGTTACCAACCAACCAGATAGGACCGATGAGTTTGGAAATATCATTCATGAGAATGAGATAGGAGACCTAGAACAAGGAAACGTAGGACAAGGACCCCAGACTCCTAGAGGTAAGTCAGTTTTGACCCGAGTGATCACTCCGGACTGGATCCCTCAAGACAACAAAAGCATAGAACTATTTTTGAATAGAGAAACAGAGGAAGCCTTTTGGAGGTTCAAGCCAGATCAACCTAGCCAATTGGGCATAGTGATCATCTATGAATTCAAAGATCCTGAGATACCAGGTAAAGTTGTCTACCTGGATAACACATCAGAGAAAATTTTCTTGGTAACAGAACATGATAGACATGCATATACTTGGAAGAATGAAATGATTTTCCCCCCATCAAGATCCAATGTTTCCCATGGCCTCCAAGGGGTAGGATCATCCCAGGCTCATGAAGCCCAGAGAGAAAGAACTAGAGAGAGACCTGAGGTAAGTTTTGCACACACCGTGGGCAGGAATAGGTCAGGATTTGAAAATGAAAGACCTGAAAGAGAGAGACATCAAGCACATAGGCAACAAAGAGATGAACAGGATTTTCCATTGCCTAAACCCCGGGAGTACCCAAGAACCCTTAAACCCAGTCACGTGATCAAGGCAATGAAGAACTATTTCGATGGGACAGGGGATCCTTATGATCATGTGGCCGAGTACAAACAAGTGCTGAGAGCCGAACAAATTGAGGACTGGTTCACCCAATACGAGGCATTTGGTTTGACCCTTAAAGGCACGGCCTTAGCTTGGTTTCAACCATTGAGTAGAAGCAGCTATCGCGATATAGGTCAACTGCTAGACGAATTCATTGTAGAATTTTCCAAGAGTGGTATCAGGCATAACACATCATCCCTGATCCATAGTTTCAAGCAGACACCCCAAGAAACAGTGCGACTAGCAGGTAGAAGGTTCAGACAGTACCTAGAAAGATGCCCTGCTCCAGAGCTACCCACACCAGCCAAACAAGTGGCTTTGTTTTTAGATGGCTTATTGAGCACAAAGTTAAGATCCTATGTATACTTGAAAGATCCTAGATCCATTGAAGAGTGTGTGCGGACGTGCATAGACATAGAAGATAACTTGGGTGAGGAGTTAGGATTGTCCAAACTCTACAAAGATTCGGATAGTTCTACTAGTCATACTTCAAAGACCTCCACAGAAATAGAAGAGATAGCTGAGCAAGTTGCCAAGAAGCTGGGAGTCCAAAATAAACAAACACAGAGAGTCACTTCATTGAATCGGTGCTATACTTGCGGAGGTGACCACATGGCTAACGTATGCCCAATGCAAAACCAAAACATTAGAGAAAGGAATGCTCCATATTGCACTATTGAGAGAAAATACACAAACCACACGGCTCAAGATTGTCCCTACAATAGGCAGCCTGTTAGACAAAATTATCAGCAACCTTACCCACAAGGTAGGTATCAGAATCAATACCAACAGCCATATTACAGACCTCAACAGCAATATCAGGTACCATATAGGCCACAACCTGTCTTGGTAAACCAACCACCAGCTCCAGCCAACGTGATTCCAGTCAAGTATGCTGTGGGAGAGGAAAATCCAAATAGAGCTTTGGTGCCACTAACCCCATTGATACCAGATAATGACTCTCATGCTCATAGTTCAGACTACTCCCATGAAGGTAGTCCACATGCTTATTACACAGAGTCACCTGAACATAGTGAGATTTACTCGTATCAATATGAGGCACCGCCTATGGAGCAAAATTGGGAGCCAGAATACTCCAATGTCATGTACACAAATCCTAACCCTAGGCCCCAGTTGAGACAAATGAGACCACAAGCCCCTAGAGGATCTTGTTTCAGATGTCATGGTGACCATTTCATTCGTGACTGTCCCCACCCACCATCTCCGAGTCAAGGACAGGCTATCACAATACAGGCTTTTTGTCCTGATTGTGGCAAAGACCATCTCCCCAGAGATTGTCCAAGAAACCCCTCTAGTGCACCCAAGATTACACCCATTAATGTGGTAGGCTTAGTGGCAGATCCAAGTTCAAGTAGTAGCAATGTGGCTCCTATACAAGCTGTCACTAGAGCACAAGCCTTAAAACAGGATAAACCAGTAGAACAATCAGAGTCGAGTGAATCGGGAGAGCCTAGTAAGAGGAAAACAAGAACATGGAAGGATACCAGAGAGAAGGCCAATCGCAAGTGGAATAAAAAGTTATCGGAACTAGAAGAAAGCTTAAAAGAAGCGAAAACAAAAATAGAAGACATTGCATCTCAAAGCCCCTCGCATGCCGAAACTCCATCCACTCCACCTCATCCCACCCCACCACCCACTGTAAATAGACCGCAACCAGGGTCTGTTCTTGCAGATCCAACCCCAGAAGGCTTGGACATGATGTTCAAGGCCTACCAGGCTCGACTTCAAGAAGGGCCTACAGTGGCAAACCTAGACAAGAGTTACCCTAGAGCAGATTTAGAGATTGAACGGATGAAAATGTGCATGAAAATGGTAGAACAAGCTCAAGCCATACTTGAGACTAGTCAAAAGTTCAATCAGACAAACTCTATCAAATCGGATTTGCATTTCCAGGGCTTACTAGAACGATTAGAGCAGTTGGTAAACAAACCACAAGTTTCTCTACCTCCACAGGCTCAACCAGTTATTGAAAGAGGAAGCTCACCACCAAGGGGAGCTTATGTTCCTAATTCCACGGATGCTGGAATACCTCCTTCTATTCAACAGTACTCTCAAGAGTTCTTGCGGGAAATACAAGAGGAGAAATGGGCCAAGGAGAAGGGTAATTCCCCTCCTATTCCTGAGATTGATGAACTTCATGATCAATTTCCCCAAGACATTCCATCTATTTACGAAGATGAAGCAGAACAAGAAGACGAAAGATTAGATTTTGAATCTAATACCTTAGAAGAACTGCCTCAATTTCCAGGCCCATGGGAATCTGAATCACTCCAGATTAGAGCTCCCACAATACTAGTAAGAAATGAAGACTCAGTGGTTCCAAGGAACACGGATGTCGTGAAGAACACTAAGGTTCAGTGTCATCTCACTGTAGAAGAGTTGCTCAAAGCAAAACCTGAGTTATGGAATCATGTGAAGGATCAGGTCCCAGAACTTGAGTCCAATATGCCAAAAGTAGGCTCTAAGCAAAGGGTACCAGAGATACCTCTAGACAAAATCGGGGACATGTGTGAGGGTGAAGAAGGTAATACTTATCTTCCAATCACCTACCAAGGTTACACAACCAAAGCAATCATAGATTCAGGTGCTGGTGTTGCTATTGCGACCACCTCCTTGTGGAAGCAATGGGGCAAGCCCACATTAAGACCAACTAGAATGAAGCTTCAAATGGCTGATGGTCATTTTGAAAGACCTCTAGGATTGCTAGAAGGGATCACTCTAACCACTTGTGGTGTAGAGTTTGAGCACACATTTGCTATATGTGACTTTGAGAAAAATAATGTCTTTGAGATGATCCTAGGAAGACCCTTCCTACGACAATTGCAAATAGTACAGGATTGGGGAACTAACTCCTTGTACTTACAGCACTTAGGGGTCACCACTAAGGTCAATTTGAAGGATTACACCTTCAGAGATGTACCACCCCTACAGTGGAATTCTATCCACAAAGCAAAAGAAGATTCCATCTCTGTGCATTCTGAAAGTTCACCTGATCCATCATGGCTGCATGAAGATACTCATTTGTGGATGTGCAAGGTTGCAAAGGAAGAGGAAAAACGTTTAAAGGCAAGAGAAGAAGGAACTTCGTTAGGAGATAGACCAGTTAGAGACCCAGCCTACACACCGATGATCTTTCCAGATGAGGAATTTGAGCCTCATGGCTGGCCAGAAATCTTAGCCACCATGGACATTGCTGTCAATGAGGAACAGTGGACACCTCATTGTGATGAGGAGGGTTATGATATCTCAGTGTTCATGTGTCAACCCTTGCTAGAAGAATGTGACCCTAGTGATGTCATAGAAGAGGAAGAGAATGACGATGATCTGGAGTCTATTGTGATGGATAGTTGCTTTAACTCAGAGCAGCACTATTTAGAAGATATAGGAGTGTTCACCCAGAAAGAAGAAGAACCTCTCACAAGTATTAAAACAGTAAACTCAAAGGATGGAAGTGAGAGTAGTCAAAAGAAAAAGAAAAGAGAAGCAGTGAAACAAGAAAAGGAGGAATCATTGTTTGAAGTACCAGAAAACTTCAAGAAATATGAAGTTGACGACCGCAAAATTTTGGTACGAATGCCTAAGAGAGAGGCCATCATAGGAGAATCATATGATAATAAAGAAAAGACCAAGAAGATTGTAGTGACCATTGAAGAGAACGAAGAGAGATGCACATATATAGGAGATGACCTAAGTGCAAGAGAAGAAATGGAGCTCATAGCTCTATTAAGGGAATATAGGGATGTGTTTGCATGGCACTATAGCGACTTGAAAGGGGTAGATCCAAGAATTTGCTCTCATACTATCCCCATGACTGCTGATGCTAAGCCCACCAAACAGAAGCCCTACACATATAATGATACCTATGCAGCCAAAATCAAAGAAGAAATTGATAGGTTGATTGAGGCTGGATTCATCTATGAGATTGAGCATACCGAATGGGTGTCCCCCATTGTTGTGGTACCCAAGAAGAACGGGAAGTTGCGAGTGTGTATTAACCTTAAAAAAGTTAATGCCGCTACGATTAGAGATAGTTATCCACTTCCAATCACAGAACACCTGTTGGAGCGTGTTGCAGGCAAGGAAGTTTATAGCTTCCTTGATGGATTTTCAGGTTACAATCAAGTAGCCATTGCCCCAGAAGATCAACACAAAACAGCTTTTGCCACCGAATGGGGAATCTTTGCATTTCGTGTGATGCCATTTGGGCTCACCAATGCACCTGCAACATTCCAAAGGCTCATGTGTCATGTCTTCAAAGAGTTCTTGCGCAAGAGCTTAGAAGTGTATGTGGATGATTTATGTGCTCATTCCCAAGAAAGAAGGGTTCACATCCCTGAACTCAGACAAATCTTCAACAAGTGTAGAGAATATCGAGTGTGTCTGAACCCAGAAAAGTGTGTGTTCATGGTGCGTCAAGGTAAAATCCTCGGTCATATTGTTTCTAAGAATGGAATCTCAACGGATGAAGATAAGGTACGAGCCATAGCGGAGCTGCCAAGGCCAAGGAATGTTAAAGAGGTACAAGCCTTTATGGGCCATTGTGGATATTACCGTAGGTTTATCCACATGTACGCGATCATAGCTAGACCCCTTTATGCCTTGTTGTCTAATTTTGAGTGGAACGACGAATGCGAGAATTCTTTCAATGAACTGAAGAAACGTTTGTGCACAGCACCAATATTGACCACTCCTGATTGGAATAAGCCATTCCATGTCCATGTGGATGCATCCAATCATGCCATAGGATGTGTGCTAGCACAACCCACAGGCGAAGGGAATTTAGATTTGCCCATAGCATATGCTAGTAGACAACTAAACCCAGCCGAAAGAAATTATACCACAACCGAGCGAGAAGGGTTAGGCATGGTATATGCCGTAAAGAAGTTTAGACACTATTTATTGGCCAACAAGTTCAAGTTTTTCACTGATCATCAAGCTTTGTTATATTTGGTCAATAAACCTTGCAATACTGGACGCTTAGTAAGATGGTTCCTCTTACTAATGGAGTATGACTTTGAAGTTGTTGTCAGGAAAGGTAGAACCCACCTTCGGGCAGATCACCTTTCTCGCATTACTTCAGGAGAGTCACCACAAGGAGTGTCTGATGAACTACCTGATGCTTATCTGTTCAATTTGGAAGTTGTTCCTAAATGGGCAAATAAGTTGGTACCAGTCCTAACCTTCGGCCCTGCAAATAAGAATGTGAAAACATCACAAGAAGAAATTGTAAAATCACAAAAATATCACATATTGGCAGGCAGCATGTACAAACAAGATACTGAGGGTGTATTAGCTTGTTGTGTCGAGGATGATGAACATAGTAGTTGGTTGCAGCAAGCTCGTGAGGGATTGCTAGGAAATCACTATTCTAAACAACGAACATTGCAGAATTTGAAACGTTTAGGAGTGTATTGGCCTAGCATGGACAAAGAAATACATGAGTGGATCAAGAATTGTCCAATGTGCAGAGAGAGACCACCAGTGGAGCATGCGACCCTTTATCAAGTATCATTAATTCCAGATTGGAGTGCTCCATTGGTAGAGTTTATGAGATCGGGAAGATTACCCAAAGAGGCCAGTCTAGCAAGAAGACGAAATATGGAGCAAGAGGCTCAAGGCTATGCCTTAGTAGGAGAGAACCTATACCGAAGAGGTAAAGATGGTTACTTAAGACTGTGCGTTCATGAATCAGACTATTTAAGGGTCTTAGAGACTGCACACAGTGGTGTTGCAGGTGGACATTTTGGTCCTGACCGAGTGATTAAGACCATTCTGTTCTCAGGACTTTGGTGGCCCACTCTTCATATGGATGCACATACCTATGTGAAGAAATGCGACACATGCCAACGTGCACAATATCCAGTGAGAAAAGACGAGATGCCCTTGAGGCCAATGATGGGAGGACGTGCATTTTCGAAGTGGGGCATAGACTTCATAGGTCCTATTAACCCCCCAGCTAGAAACTCCCATGCAGAGTACATCATCGTAGCCACAGATTACCTTACAAAGTGGGTAGAAGTCAAAGCCACAACAAAGAATGATGCTCAGACTACGGCTAAGTTCTTATTCGAGAATGTGTTCACGAGATATGGACTA
Source organism: Ceratopteris richardii (assembly GCA_020310875.1). Classification (NCBI taxonomy): domain Eukaryota; kingdom Viridiplantae; phylum Streptophyta; class Polypodiopsida; order Polypodiales; family Pteridaceae; genus Ceratopteris; species Ceratopteris richardii. The sequence goes on from CM035426.1 coordinate 99,021,205, forward strand.
CCAATAGAGTTGGTGAGCGATAGAGGCACACACTTCTTGAATGAAGTCATTGAAAATCTTCTCCAAGAATTCTTGGTGATACATAAGAAATCCGCCCCCTATCATCCACAAGCCAACGGACAAGCCGAGAGTACCAATAAGATTCTCTGTAACGTATTGACAAAACTGGTGAATAATAAACGCTCTGATTGGGACAAACAACTTCATCATGCTGTTTGGGCTTATCGAGTTGCCTACAAAACGGTACTCAACGCCACCCCATTTCAGATGGTCTTTGGACAGAACGCTGTGCTACCATTAGATTTCTTAATTCCTGCCTTAAAAGTAGCACAAGAGTATGAGTGGAATGGGCATGAATTGTCCTCTAGGATCTTTGATCTCGAACGCTTAGGTGAAACGAGGCTACGAGCGGCAGCAGGCATCTACGCTGCAAAGAAGAGGCAAAAGGCATACTTTGATGCACACATCAAGGATAAGGGATTGAAAGAGGGAGATCTAGTGTTGGTATACACACTAAAACAACATGCCCGTAAGTTGGAAAAAAGAGGATATGGACCCATGATCATTAATAGAATTTCCACTAGTGGTGCAGTTCAGTTGGCCACTCTAGAAGGAGATATCTTGCCAAACTATATTAGTGGCTGCAGAGTCAAGCTATATCAAGAACCTCTTACTGAGGATATGCTAATGAGACTCAACACTGCTAAGAAGCGAAGAGAAGAAGAGCTAAGAGTGAGAGAAGAAGCACAGGTAGAGGCCAGAGAGCGTATTAGGCGAAATAAGTTAAGGCGATTAGGCCTAGATGTCAACTCAAAAGCCCCAAAATATCACATGGATATGTGTCAAAAGTCAGGCATTGCGACTTCTCAGGTCATTGATCGAAGACCCTTTGTGACCATAGAGATAGGACAAGGGAAGGGTGCAAGGACGGTGAAAGCATTGATTGACTCAGGTGCAGCAAGTAGTGCAGTTAAACTTTCCTACTGCCAAGACTTGGGGTTGAACATCAATCCCATAGAAGCTTATCTCATAGGTTTGGGAGGTCTGGAAACCCCTTGTTTGGGCGAGGTGGAACTTCCCATCTACCTTCAAGATGTTCCAATGAAAGTCAAAGCGCTCGTATGTCAAGATGAGAACCTTACAGAACCACTTGTCTTGGGTCAAGATTGGATCTATGACCATGCAGTTAACTTAAATCTAAGAAGTCAAATTCTTCAAGTTTGGGTACATGAACAATGCATTACATTAGAATTAGAGAACTGCATGCTCCTAGATCATGGCACCACACACTCTCTTAGTTCTTCCAAGACTAATCATATGAAAGAAGATGTTGTATGTGTCAAAAGCCCTATGATGCAGAAGGAGTCAATCGTGGAAGACCAGGTTCGAAGGCGGGTGGATCTTTCTTCTTCTCCAAAGACTCAAGTAGCCACAGTAGTGAGCCCACCACACAAGCAAACACAACCGTTCATGACAACTGCTACATCAAATAGAAAGACACCATTCGATAAAAAAGCGGTTCCGGGCATGAAGCAGATCTGGGTACGCAAAGGAGAGCAACCACCAGCCTTACCCCCACAAATCCCATCCATGCACACTAACCAAGCCAGAAGACGAAGGAAGCAGCTCAGACGAGCTCCGTCACAAGATACCCAACAAGTTTGGGTGCCTAAGAAGTTAGCTGCAGCTCAACAAGGGCAATTACAGATGTGGGTACCTAAGAAGATCCTACACCCACAACAACCTTTGTTCTCCCACATGCAAAAGGTTTCAACAAAGAGGCCAAAAAGAGAAAAGGGTAAGAACCACGTACAGAGACCAAAGGAAGATCAAATCAGCTCTTCAACATTAGTAGGAAGACACGCAAAAAGGATATGGGTTTGGAAGCCAAAAGTGCAAGTAGCCGCCACCGAACCAAAGCATCAACCACACTGGATACCACAGTTCAGAAAGCATCCAAAGAGAAAGACGCCTGAAGTGACCTCTACAGTGCCAAATGATGTTCTAAAATGGACTCCAATAAGGAGGATTACATCAGTTCGAGACTCAATGGATACCTCCACTAAGGCCGGCATCAACCTCCACAAATAACATCGAAAGCCTCGAACGAGCAACAACCATGTGCTCCTTGCACAACCCTGTCTTTTGCACCATTTAGGTCATGCATTTCCAAAGTATGCATTAATATAGGGCCACATTACACGGCCGTGCATAGATACACTTGAGATTCACATGCACAAGAGCACAGTGACATATGTCGAACATTTCTATTGATACTAACTTTTGTGTTCTTATTTTGTGATATCCTGTTCCAAAAAAAAAAAAAAAAAAAAAAAAAAAAAAAAAAAAAGAGAGAAGTGGGAAAGAGCTTGTTCCCAGTGTGTCTCGGCCAGCAGTGAGATTATTGCTGCCTTATCTGGTAGAGGACAAGCATTTGGCATGAACATGGCATCTACAGCTATGATTTCCTCTTACCATAGTAGGAATGAAGAGCTTGAAGGTCGGCAACTTGCGTGATGCTTAACTACTTCATGTACCCGAGCATCCAAGGAGATATCTGCAAAAGGTAGTTCTGGAGGAGAAGACTCCTGCATATGGTGAGCTAAAGAGTATATGTGAAACACAGCTTGGTGTAGTTACCCGATGTTGCTTGCCAAGGAATATAAAGCAATTCCATTCTCAGTATTTCCTGAACCAGTATGGAACAGTAGCACTGGTGAATGGTCTATGTCAATCAGCATGGTAATCTCTTAGAAACCGGCACGTGTCCAATATTCCTCTGAGTGTCAATATAGGGAAGTGAACGTGCATGAGCCCAAGCTCAGAAATGCACATTGTTAGTGACAAATGTTGCTTTGAAAAGAGGAGAGGGGATCCACCACTCAAAAGATCTCATCAGTGGACAATCAACATGGACATTCATCAACAAGGTTCCATCCCAAAGGCCGAGTGTACAACACGAAGAGGCAAACATCCATCAACCTTCGCCATGGTAAGTATCTTTACTCTGGAAACACCATAACCATGATAGTTTAGGAAACCTCTTCGTCAGCATACCCTTGAGCACTTAGCTCAAGACCCACAATTTTTGCACCATACTTCTTCCAATGCATTTTCCAAGTAAGCATGCGTAGGGCTACATTACAAGGCCGTGCACAAGGCACATACTTTTTTCAACCTATGCACGAACACACTTACCCATCACTCACTATGGGTTATGAGTACTTGGCTTGACTACTATGAAGATCAACTTTGGAAGATCTAGAAAACATCAACGGAGACTCACAACGACACAGTCATGCTGGAATACAAGGCAGAAGCACATACCAAGAGACTACAACCTGCAAAGACTCACAGTGATAGATGAAGAACGTCGGACGACTTGTGTTCATACAGAAGGGACACTCCCTCTCAAGGCACTACTTGGAACAATCACTACAACAAGGGTCTGTCAGGGACGACAGACTCGAGAGGGGGGGGAGTGTTGAAGCTCAAGGTCAAGGACAAAGCATGGAAGCACATCAAAGAAGTGGACATAGAAGAAGAGAGAGCAAGTAGGGAGCTCCAAGAAGTGTATGTCAAATTTTCAGAAGAATCCCCTACAAAAATAGTGATTTTCATCACTAGAAACCATTGTAAATACCATTATCTATTTTTAGTAACTCCATTTTGTTCAAGCCGAGGAGTCCTCGAGCTTGAGGAGTATTAGAAGTACCATCGTACCAATTTTCATAATTTTTAGACTTCGTTTGAGCCCTCAAATAAGCCCTGGAACCTAATTTTTAACTAGGCCGGACACTAGGTCTGGACAGGGCCAAAACTAGTCAAAAAACTATAAAAAGAGCTAGAGAGCTCATTTTTGAGGTTAGCTTGTTAGAGAATAGAACTTTTGTAAGAGAACTCTTTTGCAATCTAAGCTTTCCATTGTTCCTCTCTTTGATCTTACTTTGTGCGCGTGTGTGTGTATGTGTGTGCATGTTTGTGTGCTTTCACTCACGCACTTGTGCCTTCACTTGCTCGTGGTCTTCATACCGGTCCTCACGTCTCCGCGGATTGACAAGTAAAGGAGGTGGTGCTTACGCTTGAGCTACACCCCACCTCCACCATTCCCAACTCCATCCGACCCGCCACCTTCCACCCCATCTCACCTAATTCCACCACCCCCAAGAGTAGGATCAGTCCTAGCAGATCCCACTCCCGAGGACCTTAATATGATGCTTAAAGCATATCAGGCTAGAATCCAAGAAGGGCCAAACGTAACTGATCATGAAAAGTGTTACCCTAGAGCAGAACTAGAGCTAGAACGAACCAAAATTTGTGCCAAAATGGTGGAATTGGCTCAGACCATGTTTGAAGCCAGCCGCCTCTTTAACATATCTAGTTCAGCTAAGACACAGCTGCACTTTGATGGACTGTTAGAAAGAATAGAGAAGCTGATTGCACAATCAGAAAAGGAACCCGCCTCTCAACACAAGGACAAGGCAAGTGAAAGAGTAAGCATTCCTGCCCAGGAAGCCTATGTGCTTGAAGCCTATGTGCCTAACTCTACGGAGCCAAACACATCATCTTCTATGAATCGGTTCACACCAGAATTCCTACGCAAGATTCAAGAAGACAAATGGGCTAAAGAGAGTGAAGTCCCACCTCCTATTGAACTTGTGGATGATGCACACGATCAATTCCCACAAGACATCCCATCCATTTATGAGGAGCAGGAGAGCACCCAATCTCAAGAAAGATTCGACTTTGAGTCTAACTCTCTGCAAGAATTACCCCACTTCACACGTCCATGGGAAGCTAAGTCTACTTGTATGAGAGCACCCACGGTCATGGTACGAAATGAGGACTTAGTCATACCTAGGAACACAGAGGTAGTGAAAAACACTAAAGTACAATGCAACCTCACCTTAGAAGAGCTACTCAAAGTAAGGCCAGAGCTATGGAAACATGTAGCTAAACAAGTACCAGAGATAGCAAAACCTCGTTCCTAGGTAGGATCCCAGAGAACAGTGCCCGAAATACCATTGGACAAGATAGGAGCATGAGTGAGGGCGAAGAGGGAAACACATATCTTCCTATCACCCATCAAGGATACACCACCAAGGCCATTCTAGACTCAGGTGTAGGAGTTGCAATTGCTACCACTTCCCTATGGAAGCATTGGGGCAAGCCAGCACTCAGGCCAACGAGAATGAAATTGCAGATGGCCGATGGTCACATAGAGAGACCCTTAGGCTTGCTGGAAGGAATAACTCTCACTACATGCGGTGTTGAGTTTGAGCATACTTTCGCCATATGTGATTTCAGCAAGAATCATGCTTATGAGATGATTTTGGGAAGACCATTTATGCGACAGTTGCAAGTGGTCCAGGATTGGGGAACCAATTCCTTGTACCTGCAACACTTAGGTGTTACGACCAAAGTAAATCTCAAAGATTACTCTCATAGAGATGTCCCTCCTATCCAATGGAATCCCATCCATAGAACCAAAGATGATACGGAATCTGTGCACTCCATAGGATCAGGATACTCATGGATGCATGAAGACACCCACTTATGGATGTGCAAAGTAGTAGTAGAAGAAGAGAAGAGAGAAGAAGCCAGAGAGATAGGTGCAAAAGAAACACATAGATCAATTCAAGACCCAGCCTATGCACCTGTAGTCTTTCCTGACGAAGAATTTGAACCCCACGGCTGGGCAGAAATCCTAGCAACAATGGATGTAGCCATCAATGAAGAACAATGGACACCTCACTGTGATGAAGATGGCTATGACATTTCAGTCTTCTCCATAGAGCCGATCATGGGAGAGGCAGTGTTAGAAGAGTGTGAACCTAGCCCTGATGCAATTGAGGATGCAAGTGACTCCGATCTAGAATCAATCATTATGGACCCACCTTTTGCATCAGATGAAAAATACTTCTATGAAGTAGAATATCAACCCCAAAGGCATGGAGAGCTTACAAATGATGTAAGGCTAGCCACACATGTAACTCCTAAGGAAGAAGGAAACAAAAGAAAGAAGAGAGAAGTCACACAAGAAGAGGAAGAATCTTTGTTTGAGGTCCTGGAAAATTTTAAGAAATATGAGATAGATGACAGGAGAGTCATGATCAGAATGCCTAAACGAGAGGCGCAATCAGGGGAGGCCTATGATAACAAAGAAACCACGAAGAAAGTGGTTGTAGCCATCGAAGAGGGAGAAGCAAGATGCACGTACATAGGCCATGACCTGACAGGAGAGGAAGAACAAGAGCTAATAGCCTTGCTAAGAGAATATAGAGATGTATTCGCTTGGAGTTACAAGGATTTGAAAGGCGTGGACCCTGACATATGCTCACACACTATCCCCATGACCTCAGATGCCAAACCCTCCAAGCAAAAGCCATACACATACAATGATAACTATGCTGCCAAGATCAAAGAGGAGATAGATAGACTGGTTGAAGCTGGATTTATCTATGAAATTGAGCACACTGAATGGGTGTCCCCCATTGTAGTGGTGCCCAAAAAGAATGGTAAATTACTTGTATGCATTAACTTAAAGAAGGTCAATGCAGCCACAATTCGAGATAACTATCCGCTTCCCATCACAGAACATCTCTTAGAAAGAGTAGCAGGCAAGGAAGTGTACAGCTTCCTTGATGGATTTTCGGGCTACAATCAAGTAGCCATAGCTCCAGAAGATCAGCATAAGTTAGCTTTTGCCACGGAGTGGGGCATATTTTGCCACGGAGTGGGGTAATGCCGTTCGGGCTTACCAATGCACCTGCTACCTTTCAAAGATTGATGTGTCACGTGTTTAAAGGGTTCCTGAGGAAGAACTTAGAAGTCTATGTTGATGATCTTTGTGCTCATTCCAACATCAGGCAAACCCATATTCCTGAACTCAGACCAATCTTTGACAAATGTAGAGAATATCAAGTCTGCCTAAACCCAGAAAAGTGCGTTTTTATGGTCAGGCAAGGCAAGATTCTAGGACACATAGTGTCAAAGAATGGCATATCCACTGATGAAGAGAAAGTGAGAGCTATTGCCGAGTTACCTAGGCCTAAGAATGTCAAGGAAGTACAAGCTTTCATGGGGCATTGTGGTTATTACCGACGTTTCATTCACATGTATGCCATCATTGCAAAGCCTCTATACGGACTTCTGACAAACTTTGAGTGGACTGAGGAATGTGAGAACTCTTTCAATGAGCTCAAACGGCGATTATGCTCAGCACCAATCTTGACCACACCAGATTGGAATAAGCCCTTCCGTGTGCATGTGGATGCATCCAATTATGCCATTGGATGTGTGCTTGCACAACCTATTGGTGAAGGTAATATGGATCTTCCCATTGCCTATGCAAGTAGACAGTTGAACGTAGCTGAGCGAAACTATACCACTACCGAACGAGAGGGGTTGGGCATGGTGCATGCGATTAAAAAGTTTAGACATTATTTGCTTGCAAATAAGTTTAATTTTTTTACTGATCATCAAGCTCTAATATACTTGGTAAACAAGCCATGCAACACAGGTAGATTGGTGAGATGGTTCCTCTTACTAATGGAATATGACTTTGAGGTAGTGGTGAGAAAAGGCAGGACTCATTTGAGAGCAGATCATCTCTCTAGGCTCACATCCGGAGAAGCCCCACAAGGAGTATCGGATGATCTTCCCGATGCTTACTTGTTTAATTTGGAAGTAATACCTCAGTGGGCTAAGCCATTAGTGCCAGTATTGACATACGGGCCGAATCACCCAGTCATAAACACTCAAGATAGAGAGGTAATAAAAGCCCAGAAGTACCATATCATGGCAGGAAGCATGTACAAGCACACAGATCAAGGGATCTTGGCTTGTTGTGTAGAAGAGGACGAGTACACTAAATGGTTGCATTTAGCACATGTAGGTGCATTAGAGCAACACTACTCAAAGCAACGAACCTTACAGACACTAAGGAGACTTGGAGTGCATTGGCCGACTATGGAAGCTGATGTCCAAAAGTTGTGCAAGGAATGCCCAATCTGCTGCACTAAACCACCTGTGGAACATGCCACTCTTTATCAAGTGTCCATTGTGCCAGATTGGAGTGAACCACTAGTATCCTTCTTAAGGACGAAAACAATCCCTCCAGACATGACTCTGGCTAGGCAAAGGAGTTTAGAACAAGAAGCCCAGGATTATTCACTCATTGGTGATAATCTATACAAGCGTGGTAAAGATGGTTACCTGAGACTATGTGTCCATGAGAGTGAATATCTTAAGATCTTGGAAACTGCTCACCAAGGTGTAGCAGGAGGACACTTTGGACCAGATCGGGTGATCAAGGCAATACTATTTGCGGGCTTCTAGTGGCCAACCCTTCACATGGATGTACATACCTATGTGAAACGGTGTGATGTCTGTCAGCGAACTCAGTATCCTATACACAAAGACGAGATGCCATTGAAACCTATGATGGGTGGACGTGCATTCTCTAAGTGGGGAATAGACTTTGTAGGTCCTATTAATCCCCCAGCTAAGGGTTCCCATGCTGAATATATCATTGTTGCCATGGACTATCTAACCAAGTGGGTAGAGGTAAAAGCCACAACGAAACACGATGCTCAAACAACAGCTAAGTTTTTATTTGAGAATGTGTTCACTAGATACGGGCTACCTATAGAGCTAGTTAGTGATAGAGGCACTCACTTCTTGAATGAAGTTATTGAAAATCTGCTCCAAGAATTCTTGGTAGTACATAAGAAGTCTGCCCCCTATCACCCTCAAGCAAATGGCCAGGCTGAGAGCACCAATAAGATCTTATGCAATGTACTAACAAAATTAGTGAACAATAGACGCTCTGATTGGGACAAACAGCTACACCATGCTGTTTGGGCATATCGAGTGGCCTACAAAACGGTACTCCAAGCCACCCCCTTTCAGATGGTATTTGGCCAAAATGCAGTGTTACCGTTGGATTTCTTAATACCTACATTGAAAGTAGCACAGGAGCATGAATGGACAGGTCATGAACTCTCCTCTAGGATCTTTGACCTAGAACGATTAGGAGAAAGAAGACTGAGGGCGGCTGCAGGGATATATGCAGCTAAGAAACGACAGAAGGCATACTTTAATGCCCACGTTAAGGATAAAGGTTTGAAGGCAAGCGACCTAGTACTAGTATACACGTTGAAACAACATGCGAGGAAACTGGAGAAGAGAGGCTACGGACCCATGATCATTAATAGAATCTCAACAAGTGGAGCAGTGCAACTAGCCACATTAGAAGGCGATGTTCTCCCAAGCTACATAAGCGGATGCAGGGTCAAGTTGTATCAGGAACCTCTCACAGAGGAAATGCTAAGTCGACTCAATACTGCGAAGAAACGCAAAGAAGAAGAAAAGCGAATTCGAGAAGAAGCCCAAGCAGAAGCCTTAGAGCGCATACGGAAAATGAAATTAAGAAGACAAGGTAGAGAGCAACCTAGGCCAGATGCCGATGCAGATCAAGAATATCACATGGCTATGTGTGAAGTTTTAGGTATCAGCTCCCATAGGATAATTGATCGATGTCCTTTTATAACCTTAGATATAGGACAAGGAAAGGGTGCAAGGACTGTAAGAGCCTTGATTGACTCAGGTGCAGCCACTAGTGCTGTTAAATTGTCTTACTGTCAAGAGTTGAAATCAACTGTCAATCCTATTGAAGCATATCTCATAGGATTGGGAGGTGTGGAAACCCCTTGCATGGGCGAGGTGGAACTTCCCCTCTATGTTCAAGATGAAGCAATGACAGTCAAAGTACTAGTGTGTCAAGATGAGGACCTCACTGAACCTCTTGTCTTGGGTCAGGACTGGATCTATGATCATGCAGTCAACCTAAACCTAAGAAGTGGACTTCTTCAGGTATGGGTAAATCATAGTCGAATTACAGTTGAACTGGAAAATGAGACACTCAAGGAACTAGGTAAGGCACGAACTCCTGGTCCTTCCAGGGGTGCACATGAACTTGACCATGCTATTCTTGTCCAAAAATGTATGATGCAGAAAGAGGATTGTCTCAACAACGGAGTCAAGGATAAGACGGTACTCCCTTCTGTTCCAAAGGCCAGAGGGATGCAGCAACCAAAGGCAGATCGAATACAGAAGAAGCAGAACACTACCTATACTGGAGGCCAAAAAAAGGAGCAAAGCAGATTGTTTCAGCCGATGAAACAAGTATGGAGGCGAAAAGGCAAACACCTTGTTCCGACCAGGCCAACACCATGGCCAAAACCTCTTATTAGTAATCAACAACACGACACTAATAAGAAGTCCTTCATAAATTCTTTTGCGAATGTGAAGTCTATTTGGGTACCCAAAAAGTCAATGAAGGCCAGCCCACAATCACGACAAATCTGGGTGCCTAAGGCTTGCTTGCGGGCTCAAATAGCTACACCAAGGCCAAACCCTGTACGACATGTTTCACTCACGCGAACATCTGAGGCCCAGTCTTACACATCACGCACTAACACGTATTCTTCCATGAGCACAAGTAGAATCACTTGTAAATGGGTCCCTAAAAAGCCCCATTTTTCAAGTAAATACCCTATCACACTCTCCAGAGCCTCCAGAAAGTCAAAATCAAAACCTATCTATTGCATTTGGCAACCTAAAACTTGTAATAAACCCCCGGACCCCAATTGTAAATCCATGTCCACCTACTAAGTACTTCACTCTCACACCACATCATTCCGCTTAGCTCTTAGGTCTACCCAATTCCTAACTACACACACAAGCACCGAGCACTTACTAACCCCCTAACCTTGATGGAGAGTGTTAATCTCCAAAAGAACAACCTACTCTTGTGATTAGAGCACCTCTATACCAAGAGTAAGTCAAAACTCCCACTAATTTAGAGGATCAATTACTAACTATCAAAAGATTAACAAATCTGTGAAGAAGATGAAATACAGAAAAGTCTGCTGCACTATTTCTCCACATTAACCTATCAAACATGTAAAGGTTTTGATGAAACTTTGTACGAAGTATCTCCTAGAGATTGCGCATCTCCTCCAAGTTAAATCACTTCAAAAGCTTTAGTATAACTTGAGAAATCAATTTCACAAGTTACCTATGTCAGAAACTGTCATTCAGAACAGTCGATTTTACACCTGCAACTTTTAAGACTTGGTTCTCCTTGAATAGAACCCGTTTAAACAAATGCTTCTAGCCATGAGTAGCTTATCTTTCAACTTAAAGATTAAGCCCTCATTCATGCAAAACTTTAAACTGTGCTGGGAGAAATGACCAAAACATTAAGTTTGAAATCTGCGCCTGTTTTAGGATCCTGTGAATACACTTCACATATGAATGTTCCTACACTTAATTCTCTAAACCTGATTACAATTGGAGGCTAAAACTTTGTACAGAGGTCAAGCAACTCTAGACTTAGACTTGTACAAAAGCATTTCACAATTGATCTACTGTGGAAGGAGAAGACGTAGAAACATCGGGCGCAATATTTTTGATTACTCAGAAAAATTTACAGTTGAGTGATGAGGGAAAACTCAACTAACTTTTCCTCTATCTCATGACATCTAACTTCCTCATTCTTGACTTCTCACTATTGTCACATATGCTCTCATACTTGCCCCGACTTTTCTCAAAGTATTTATAGATAAATTTGTACATGATTCTTGCTAAACAAAAGATCTAAGTCAGCTATGACTATACTAATGTACATATGTATACACTTCTCTTATCCTCTGAATGTAATCTTCTTCCAAACTTTAAGAATTAATTCTTCCTTCATCCTTTAATCTTCCAAGCCTTCAATTGGTGATTGGTCTGCACCAACAGCTCCCCCTCAATCATCAATTGAGGTTTTCTCTGTCTTCTTTATACTTGCCATGTCTTTGAACCTTTGTAACTTAGGTCCATCCAAGCTCTTTGTCATCATATCTGCCACTTGTTCTTTTGTTGGAGTGTACATCACTTCAATCTCTTTATCTAGTACCTTTTCCCTTAAGAAATGATACTGAATCTCTATATGCTTAGTCCTGGCATGAAAAACAGGATTAGCTGCCAAATACAAAGAACTCATATTGTCTCCAAAAATTATTGGAGTACTATGATCAATCTCAAAACTTTTCATCAAGGTCTTCAACCATATCACTTCCTTTGCAGCTTCTACCATTCCCTTATACTCAGCTTCTGTGGATGATAAAGCAACTGTGTGTTGCTTCTTTGAACACCAAGAAACTAGCTTATCTCCAACATAACAGAGATACCCATGAGTAGACCTTCTATCATCTGAGTCACCTGCCCAATCTGCATCACTAAACACTTTGATTCTTGTGTCAGAAGTGAAACCATAATACAAACCTTCACTTAGGGTTCCTTTGATATATCTGAGTACCCTTTGTGCTGCAATCCAATGAGTCTTCTTTGGACAATGCATAAATTGTGACAACACACCTACTGCATATGATAGATCTGGCCTTGTCAAGGTAGCATAGATTAAACTACCTACCAAACTCTGATATTTCTTCATATCATTGAACTCTTCACCTCCATACCTGCTTAATTTATGATTTACCTCCAATGGTGTAGTTGAGGTCTTGCAATCTTCCATGTTAAACTTGACTAGAAGATTCTTCAAGTATCTCTCTTGTGACACATATACTCCATGTTGAGTATACACAATCTGCATTCCTAGAAAATAAGACAAGTTTCCCAAATCACTTATCTTAAACTCCTTCTCTATTTGTCTTTTGAGTTCATTGATTCCTTGAGCATCTGTTCCTGTAACAATAATATCATCAACATAAATGCACATGTAAATGTATCCATTTTCACTTGCCTTCACTAGCAAGCTACTATCTGCCTTTGATGCTTGAAATCCACATTCATTCAAGAACTTGACCAATCTGTAATTCCAAGCTCTTGGGGCTTGCTTCAACCCATATAAAGCTCTCTTGAGCTTACACACATAATCTGATCCAATTGATTCCATGAAGCCTTCTGGTTGCTCCATATATACTTCATCTGCAATGTATCCATTTAGAAATGCATTTTTCACATCCAATTGTGATAATTTCCATCCCTTACAAGCAGCAATAGCAATCAATGTCCTAATTGTAGACATCTTAGCAACAGGACTAAAGGTTTCATCATAATCTACCCCATAAGTTTGGGCATAACCTTTGACCACAAGTCTAGCCTTATATCTAGACACCTTACCATCTGCAAACCTCTTTGTTTTATATACCCACTTACATCCAATGACCTTCTGATTCTTTGGTCTTGGTACTAGTTCCCAAGTTTCATTTTCAAGTAGAGCATCATACTCTTCCTGCATTGCCTTCTCCCAATTCTGTTTACCTTTGGCTTCTTCATAAGTAGTTGGATCTTCTTCTATTTTCACAATGTAGGCATAATCTTTTGTTGTTAGGAAAGATGTATCATAACTATACCTTATAGGTTCTTTCCTTTCCCTTGTAGATCTTCTGATTTCTGCACTTCTTGAAGTTTCAGTCTCATTTGATTCTGGATCAAATCTTGGCCCTTCTTCTACATGATCCTGCACTCTACTTCTAGAGTCAACTTCATCAACAAATTCTTCACATACTTTTACCTTTGCCTTTCCTTTCCTTTGTATTTCTTCAACACCTGCAAACTCATTTGGTGATCCTGTATACCACATATTTTGCTCATCAAATGTCACATCTTTAGTAACAAGAAATTGCTTTGTGGATGGACTCCACAACCTGTAACCCATCTGTCTATCATCATATCCAATGAACACATACTTCTCTGCTTTTGGTTCTAGCTTATGTCTTAATTGTGAAGGAACATAAGCATATGCAATACATCCAAATACTTTACAATGATCAAGAGTAGGCTTCTTACCCCACCATGCTTCATAAGGGGTTCCTCCATCCAAAGCTTTGCAAGGCAACCTATTCACAAGATATGTTGCAGTGTTAATGGCTTCTGCCCATAAGTAATTTGGACAATTCTTTTCCTTCATCATGGCTCTTGCAAACTCTACAAGAGTCCTATTCCTCCTTTCTGCTACTCCATTCTGTTGAGGGGAGTACCTGCAAGTTACTTCTCTTTTGATACCTGCATTCCACAAATAATCATCAAACTCTTTAGAGAAATACTCTCCCCCTCCATCTGATCTTAACCTCTTGAGCTTTTGCCCTGTGATCCTTTCTGCATAAGCATGAAAATGTTTGAATGTCTTGAAAACTTCTGATTTATCCTTGATTACATACAAAGTAATCCACCTGGTTGCATCATCAACAAACAACACATAATATCTGGATCCATTTATGCTATAGTCCCTTGAGGGACCCCATACATCTGTATGAACCAATTCAAGCATATTTGAATACTTGTACCCTGATTTGTTGTAAGAACTCTTATGTGCTTTACCTAATTGACAAGCTTCACACTTGTACACCATATGTTGCCCTTCAATGTTTGGCAATCCAAGCACCACCTGATTCTTTGACATCTCCTTTATAGCTCTCTCATTGAAATGACCTAGCCTTTTATGCCATAGGTCTAATTCAGATACCTTTTGACCTCCATAGGTAAATAATGCATGTCCCACATTACCTTGGACTTTGAGAGTGAACAATCTTCCTTCCTTTTTACCTGCAATTATGTTTCTATATCCCTAATTTGGATCTTGTACATAAACACCATCATTTGTGAATCTTACCTCATATCCTTTCTCCACAATTTGCCCTACACTTATCAAATTTTTAGGAATAGTAGGAACATAAAGTACCTTGCTCAGAAGTGTACTTCCACTCTTTGTCTTCACTGATCCAATGCTCTCCACTTTATGTTTGGTATTGTCACCTGTTTGAACTGTATGTCCATTCACCCTTGCTTCCATATCAGTCATCAAGGATAGATTCCCACTCAGATGGTTGCTACACCCTGAGTCAATATAGAACACTCTTTGATCTTCTCCCATTGATTCATGAGTTGCATTCAATATAAGAGTCATGTCATCCTTCTGATCTGATGCATAATTGTAATAATTATTGTTGTAGGACTGAGATTGGAAGTTTCTTCCACCTCCTCTATCATATGATGTCCTACCTCCTCTTCCTCTGAAATTGCCTCTTTGGTTTCTGCCTCCTCTACCTCTTTGATTATAATTCTGATTATTGCTTCCACCATTTTGATTGTTATACCAACAATCATTTGCCAAATGATTTGTTCTGCCACAAATCCAACAAGCTTTAGCATTATCTTTGTTCTTACCTCCTCTTCCTTTACCTATGAAATTCATCTTCCCTTTTGTGAAGTTAGCTTGATTTGAATTTCCTTCATCATCATTTGATTGCTTTCCCTTGCCATTCTTTTTCTTGTCCTTGGAGTACATAGCTTGACTTGTACTTCTATCATTGTCTCCTTTAAGATCCTGCTCAAAGGTTAGCATGTGTCCTAGCAATTGATTAAGATCAGGAGTAAAGTGATCAAGTGACAATTCTATGGACAATATAAAAGGCTTCCACTTCTCATCTCCTCTCAAACCTGTAAGTATTTGTCTTACCAACTTTTCCTCTTCAATGTCTTCATCCACTGCTCCCAAGCTATCTGCAATATCTTTCATCCTTGCCACATAATCTGAAATTGATTGTGAGCTCTTCTTCTTGAAGGTTGTGAACTCAGCCCATAGTGAGGACTTCCTTGACTTAGTTGTATTTTGGAAATGCTCTTCCAAGGCATTCCAAACATCTGTAGCACTTTCCAAACCTCTAATGTGAGGTAGAAGGTAGTCATTTACAGCCATGTAGATGATACTCCTTGCTTGAGCATCCTTTCTCATCCAAGTCTTCAACATTGCAAGCTCTTCCCTAGTAGGAATACTAGGATCTGCAAACTCAGGTTTTTCTTCATCTCCTGTAATAAATGATATAAGATCTTTGCTCATGAGGTGTGCTTCCATCCTCATGGACCATGCTGGATAGTTCTCCCTATCTAGCTTATCAATCTGCAAGCTTTCTCCCATCTTATGTCCACCTGTGTATTGAAATCCTCAAGCTTTACAAACAATGTATGTACTTTTACTTCGAATTAGACTCCTTTTGCCTTTCTTGATGTCAAATAGTCTTCTCCTCAAGCTTTGACTCCAAGCTTTCACTTCTTAGTCCTTCAAGTGTTGAATTTCTTGAATCTGCAGCAGTCGGGATCCTCCTTTCCTTAATTTGATGTCTCCTGCTCTGATAACACTGATGGAGAGTGTTAATCTCCAAAAGAACAACCTACTCTTGTGATTAGAGCACCTCTATACCAAGAGTAAGTCAAAACTCCCACTAATTTAGAGGATCAATTACTAACTATCAAAAGATTAACAAATCTGTGAAGAAGATGAAATACAGAAAAGTCTACTGCACTATTTCTCCACATTAACCTATCAAACATGTAAAGGTTTTGATGAAACTTTGTACGAAGTATCTCCTAGAGATTGTGCATCTCCTCCAAGTTAAATCACTTCAAAAGCTTTAGTATAACTTGAGAAATCAATTTCACAAGTTACCTATGTCAGAAACTGTCATTCAGAACAGTCGATTTTACACCTGCAACTTTTAAGACTTGGTTCTCCTTGAATAGAACCCCTTTAAACAAATGCTTCTAGCCATGAGTATCTTATCTTTCAACTTAAAGATTAAGCCCTCACTCATGCAAAACTTTAAACTGTGTTGGGAGAAATGACCAAAACATTAAGTTCAAAATCTGCGCCTGTTTTAGGAACCTGTGAATACACTTCACATATGAATGTTCCTACACTTAATTCTCTAAACCTGATTACAATTGGAGGCTAAAACTTTGTACAGAGGTCAAGCAACTCTAGACTTAGACTTGTACAAAAGCATTTCACAATTGATCTACTGTGGAAGGAGAAGACGCAGAAACATCGGGCGCAATATTTTTGATTACTCAGAAAAATTTACAGTTGAGTGATGAGGGAAAACTCAACTAACTTTTCCTCTATCTCATGACATCTAACTTCCTCATTCTTGACTTCTCACTATTGTCACATATGCTCTCATACTTGCCCCGACTTTTCTCAAAGTATTTATAGATAAATTTGTACATGATTCTTGCTAAACAAAAGATCTAAGTCAGCTATGACTATACTAATGTACATATGTATACACTTCTCTTATCCTCTGAATGTAATCTTCTTCCAAACTTTAAGAATTGATTCTTCCTTCATCCTTTAATCTTCCAAGCCTTCAATTGGTGATTGGTCTGCACCAACAAACCTCTCTCGAAACTCATGTTAATGTTGTAACAGGGGACACAGTGTCATTTGTGTCCATTGCAATGTTAACATTTATTCATATATTCTCACAGAACGAGCTGCGAAGTTTTCAACATGGCTGAGGCAGCAGGAACTAGCTCTCAAACAGAAACGAGCCAGCAAGTGGTGGACTTAGACAGTTTACCCGTTTTGCCTGAGACAAATGAAAGACCAGAAGAATTGCAGGCCATCAAAATCATACCTATAGCGGACCCTCCCAGTGGCCATACCATGCCCGTAGGAAAAACTTCCCACTGGTTTAGTGAAGTGGCAGGACCCTTGGGAGAGGGAACGTACCTATGGGAATCAGAGTTGGACTTCAATGAGAAGCAAGGTAAATACCATTTCTTTACAAGAGAATTCGAGAAGTTACAAAATGCAGAAGGTCTACGTTCGATATGGGAGAAGGCAGGATTGGATGCATATTTCAGTGCACGGCTCCCAAAGCCTGACTTCATGCGATGCTACTATCTCATCAACACCTTGACTCCAAACAAGAACCCAAAAGGTGCAAGCTCATTTGTGATTCCATCTCTGACAAAGGGGAATGAGCTCAAGAGGTTCAGGCTATCAAACAACTTGGTGAGAGAGGCCCTAGATATGCGCGGAATGCATATTCCTACAGAGAAGGAAACCCTAGTGCCGGATTACATGAAGAATCGAAGCCTCACCAAACTCAAGGACATGGTGTCCATGACGCCTAATATTGCAATACACCTTCGCATGTGCATGCAACACTTTGCTTTTCCTGCACAAGATAGATTCACCATGCCGCCCAAAAAGATTTGGTTTAGTTTGTATCTGGCAGAGACACAGAGCCTCACCATCAACTTACCCCACTGGATAATTGATCAGGTACACCTAGCTCACAAACGATGGCCGCGGAAACAGGTTTTATATGGATGCTATGCTCTGACGAGAATCATTTATAGGTGTTTGGCTTATGACATCCCTATTCAACGGGCCTTAATGTGGAATCGTGTAGAGCAGTTTAGAGGCAGGACATCCACTGGACCCCCTTCTAAGAAGATGAGAGGTACTGTCCAAGTCCCTTGTGATCAACCACGTGGAGCCACCCTAACACCAGACGTCACCCCTCCACCCCGAAGAGTCCGACCATTCACACTCCGACTTCCAAGACGCAGCACCAATGGTCCAAACTTGATATTCCCTCCCATCCCAACCGATCTTGAATTTCCCAGTGGTGCACCTTTGGAAGAACTCACGAATGAAGACTTCGAACAATTATTACAAGATGTAGAGCTGGAGGCAGAAGAGGCACAACAAGTGGAGAATGTGCAAACGCAAGCAACAACCTCCCAAGTACCTGTCACCGCAGTTGAAGTGGATGAAGAGGATAATGAAGAAGAAGAACAGGAGGAAGATGAGGAGGATTATGATCAAGAGCATCATGATGAGCAACAAGAAGTGCCAGAACTTGTAGGTGCACTTGCATATACAGCTCAACTACAAAGGTTATACGACACAATCAAAGCAGTACAAGAAAGGCATCAACTCTCTCTTGTATCAGGTCAAGCTTTGATGCAAGAAATGCTATCAGATGATGGGGTGGATCAACATTTCATTGACAACCTCAAATTAGTGTCAGAATCTTTAGGAGTTCTGGAGGCTGTCCACACAGCAGTCCACCAGTCCGTGAGGTATGACAAACGCAGAGTTGACACATTACCACGAGGAGGTAAGACTATCAAGATACCCGTCACAGAACAAGAAGTACCCATTGAAACCACAACTACCCCCACCACCACCATTGACCTCTCTACTGAAACCTTCGTTCAGACATCACCCATCTCACCCCAGCATCCCCCATCACCACCTTCTCCACCCCCACCACCACCTCCCACCATGGAAGAAATGACAGTCATCACCTCTACCTTCACTTATAACCCATCCTCATTCACATCATTCTCATTTCGAGAACCCACCTCACAAGACACCCTCTTCTCTTTCATCACCAATCCCTTGTACACTTCAACCCTTCTATCCTCCGAACCCATAACTGGCCATCCCATAATTCCAAGTGTGGTTGGAAACCCGGCACCCACAGAAGGCACCCTGTGTTTCCCAGCCTATCCCCCAATACGGGTACCTCCATTCCATGACCCTCACTTCCCCTCTGGCCCCTACACCTCTTTCAACCTGACCTCACCACCCCAATACCCGTCCTTTGTGGAGCAGTTCATCCGCTCTCCAATGTTTCAAAGGCACATTTCCCCGATGTTCGCAACGACATCAATTTACACGAACACCACACTCACGTCACCTACCATACCCACCTACATGGTAGCCCCTATACACACCACTCTGTCGGACCCAATGGACATTTCACCCACCACAGCACCTCTCCCCACAATTCCACCCTCACCCTCTCCACTACCCCCCACCTCACCACTCACCACATCATTGGCACACACAGCATTCACTACCTCCCTCCCCAATCCCACCTCCCCTGCATTTCAAACTTTTCCCCTTGCATCTCATAATGTAAATAACACGTTCAACACATTACTTCAGTGTGCACATCAACTACAACAAGAATACCATCAATTGGAAGAACGCACTACGGCCCTCCAGGCAGAATCTCAGCGTTTGCAAGCTAGAGTCACCACTCTTGAAGCTGATTACCAAACGCTCCTAACCGATCATACCACCTTACAGCAGGCTCACTCCGAATTGGAATCAAAGACATCGACAGTAGATGATCAAGCAGTCAAGGAACTAGAAACAGTGCTCCAAGCGCAAATGATATCTAATGCTACACTCAGACGCAACCTTGGGCTATTAAGGAAGCATATGGCAGCAGCACTAGAAGAGAACAAGAAGCTTCAACAACAAAACCAAGACAACTTTGAAGCGGCTATGGAAGGAACTGCAGGAGCAACCATTAGCCCTACCAACTATAGAGCAGTCCCATCGGAAGACATTCGCATCTTACTTGAGGAGCATGCAAATTTCTTGGAGTCATATGAAAAGTTAGAGACTGAATGTGCAGACCTAAAGAAACAGATAGCCAGTGCCCCCACAACTCAATAGGAGCCGGTAATCTTGCAACACTCTACAGAAGAAGTAGAGACCCTTCGGAAACAGGTGGCAGAACTCCAAGCATGCCTCTTACCATATGAAAGGCCACCCTCGCCACTGAAGAACCAAAACCTGAAACAGTAGTGGAAATCCCCGTCGATGACAGCTATGAAGAGCCGTACGAGCCAATGCCAACACCCGGTGGTCGGACTACAGAGGAAGGACAGGACACTTTAGAAATTCAAGTTCCAGATTGGGTAAAAAGGGTCGAGAAAGTGGGTAAGACACATGATGATCGCGTTGCCGTGCAAATGCAATCTCTCACAAATCCGGAAGAAACTGTCCTTCGGTCTTCTTACTTTCAGAACCTATCCCACCAACGGTTAATCACAACATCAGAGTCGCAATACATGCCTTATTTTGTCTTGCTACATGATTATAATGCAGAAGTTAAAAGACATACAGGGAAGGTGCCCACATTTGCCACTCAATTTGAGCAAGAGGACTTATCGACAGATGTGCGTGCGGGCTCGATTTTCCAGCCTAATTGGCGTGCACGTCTACTAACCGATTACCCTGAGATGATGAGCACCTGGGCAACCATGCCACTGTATATCAAGTATAATCCATGTTATTGCCCAATGGTACGTCGCAGATCTTGGCAAGCATTTGCGATCAAGGTACGCAACAATAAAGAATGCTCGGCTTGGGTTAACTATCCATATTTTGCTCCACCTCGAGGGACCCCAACCTTAGCCTACATGATATCAACAATTCCGCACTGGTCTACACGTCTAAATAATGTACCCGACATGGCAGCGAAAATGTGTATGAAAATATTCGAGCTCATGACCATTGTCTTCAAGAGGTCTTCATACCATCCTCACGTCTTCCCGGATTGACATTAAAGGAGGTGCTACTCATCACTGAGCTACAAGATACGTATACATATACATATACATATATGTATACATATACATATACATATGCGTATACATATACATATACATATACATATACATATACATATACATATACATATACATATACATATACATATACATATACATATACATATACGTATACATATACATATACATATACGTATACATATACATATATGTAAACATATACATATACATATACCTATACATATACATATACATATACGTATACATATACATATACATATACATATACGTATACATATACATATACATATACGTATACATATACATATACATATACGTATACATATACATATACATATACGTATACATATACATATACATATATGTATACATATACATATACGTAAACATATACATATACATATACGTATACATATACACATACATATACACATACGTATACACATACATATACACATACGTATACACATACATATACACATACGTATACACATACATATACACATACATATACACATACATATACACATACGTATACACATACATATACACATACGTATACACATACATATACACATACGTATACACATACATATACACATACGTATACACATACATATACACATACATATACACATACATATACACATACATATACATATACATAGACACATACATATACATATACATATACACATACATATACATATACATATACGTATACATATACATATACATATACATATACGTATACATATACCTATACATATATGTATACATATACCTATACATATACGTATACATATACCTATACATATACGCATACATATACCTATACATATACGCATACATATACCTATACATATACGCATACATATACGTATACATATACGTATACATATACATATACATATATGTATACGTATACATATACATATACGTATACGTATACATATACGTATACGTATACATATACGTATACGTATACATATACGTATACGTATACATATACGTATACGTATACATATACGTATACGTATACATATACGTATACATATACATATACGTATACGTATACGTATACATATACGTATACGTATACGTATACATATACCTATACGTATACGTATACATATACGTATACGTATACCTATACATATACGTATACGTATACGTATACATATATGTGTACGTATACATAATCATATACACATACGTATACATAATAATATACACATACGTATACGTATACATATACACATATGTATACATATACATATACATATACGTATACGTATACATATACATATACACATACATATACATATACATATACATATACACATACATATACATATACACATACATATACATATACATATACGTATACATATACATATACATATACGTATACATATACATATACATATACATATACGTACACATATACCTATACATATATGTATACATATACCTATACATATATGTATACATATACCTATACATATACGTATACATATACCTATACATATACGTATACATATACGTATACATATACGTATACATATACCTATACATATACGTATACATATACGTATACATATACGTATACGTATACATATACATATACATATACGTATACATATACATATACGTATACGTATATGTATACATATATGTATACGTATACGTACACATATACGTATACGTATACGTATACATATACGTATACGTATACCTAATCATATACACATACGTATACCTAATCATATACACATACGTATACGTATACATATACATATACGTTACGTATACATATACATATACGTATACGTATACATATACATATACGTATACGTATACATATACATATACGTATACGTATACATATACATATACGTATACGTATACATATACATATACATATACATATACATATACATATACATATACATATACATATACATATACATATACATATACGTATACATATACATATACGTATACATATACATATACCTATAAATATACATATACCTATACATATACATATACATATACATATACATATACATATACATATACATATACATATACATATACATAAAAATATACGTATACATATACATATACATATACATATACATATACATATACATATACATATACATATACATATACATATACATATACATATACATATACATATACATATACATATACATATACATATACATATACATATACATATACATATACATATACATATACATATACATATACATATACATATACATATACGTATACATATACATATACGTATATATATACATATACGTATACAAATACATATACGTATACGTATACATATACATATACATATACATATACACATACATATACATATACATATACACATACATATACATATACATATACATATACATATACATATACATATACATATACATATACATATACATATACATATACATATACATATACATATACATATACATATACATATACATATACATATACATATACATATACATATACATATACATATACATATACATATACATATACATATACATATACATATACATATACATATACATATACATATACATATTCATATTCATATTCCTATACATATATACATATACATCTACATAAACATCCACATAAACATATACATATACATATACATATACCTATACATATACATATACATATACATATACATATACATATACATATACATATACATATACATATACATATACATATACATATACATATACATATACATATACATATACATATACATATACATATACATATACATATACATATACATATACATATACATATACATAAACATATACATATACATATACATATACATATACATATACATATACATATACATAAACATATACATATACATATACATATACATATACATATACATATACATATACATATACATATACATATACATATACATATACATATACACATACATATACACATACATATACATATACATATACATATACATATACATATACATATACATATACATATACATATACATATACATATACATATACATATACATATACATATACATATACATATATGTATACATATACATATACATGTACATATACATATACATATACATATACATATACATATACATATACATATACTTATACAAATACGTTGTCGTCGATTCCATGGAAAGGAAGGAGAAATTGAATGAGTATGGTTACCCATGTGTATCACTCCTTTTTAGCATATAGATATATCAAAGTGTTGAAGAACGAACGATTCAGATTCCACTTATGTTGTTATGATATCCATAGTTCAGCATAACCTCATATGCATCCTCCATCGGGTCGAGTGGGCCTACAGCTTTGGCTCGCAATTTATGCTCAAATCTAAGCTTGACTTGAATTCGCGACCACAACGCCCGATTCTTGAATGCGAACTCAGGTGAAATGGGAACTTAAAGAAGCAAATATAAACTCCGAAAAAAAAAAAAAAAAAATTAGACAAAACAAATCCGAATTCTCATTCAAATACAGTAGCTTTAATTTATTTCATGTTTAGTCACCTTTTATGTTCAATAATTCAAATTCAACTTCAAAGATGTTTTAATTCCGTTTCCATTAAATTATCGGAAAAAAAATTTCATGACAACCTCGAAAAACAAAAGAAAACAAATAATTATGAAATTGTCATTGCTTTCCATAAACAAACTGTTCCGTGACTCATATCAGATTATTCTAAACGTTCATCATATAGACATAAAGCGCATAACGAGATTAGTCGTTCTTGTTATTTCTGTATGTTCTGCAGATATTTAAAAACACACACACACACAGTTGTTGCTATATTAAATGGGCATATGAATTAATCAGAACAAAGTTTAACGTGATGTTTATAGTTCTTTATGCATAGTAAAACGCTCCAGTAATCGTATTTACTTAGAAACTACATATCAAATCGCGGAAAAGAAAACACAGAAAGTTTGGAGTAATAACACAAAGTCATCATCGCACAGTAATAATCATCTCAACTCCAAAACTGCCAATACTTCTTCCTCTTCTGTAGTCGCTAAAAAAAAAGCTTCAATGTGCCAGAACTCTTGCAGAGCGTGTCAGACACCGATAACAGAAATGGACCACGATCAAATGTGTAAGATCGTAAAATAAAATCCATCAAAACAACTACATCGTGTGAGAATTATTCATGTTATCAGACTAAAGCAAATTGAATATTTAGAAAATCATTCTGATTTGAGCTTCACCAAACTAGATCGGTGTCCAACCAACAAAGAAATGCAAATCTACGCATGTATTTTATTCACTAGTGAATTCTATTAGATGAATCACATGCGATAATTGCGGGCGGAGAGACAAAAGCTCATCGATCAAAACCTGTGTATAACATCACAGCTAATAGACTTCATGAGGAGAGTAAAGATAGCGTTTCTTCTTTGATAACAGATAATATAAACACTCATGGTACCATACGGTGACTAGGAAGATATGATATCAGCGCTTGTCATAAAAACATGGAAACTTGAAACACCATTAGTCTTAAATGATATGTGATTAGCATAATCATCACCTTTCAATCCTTACAGAGCTACAACTTTGTAATAGTGCCATCAAAACTATGATCAATACTTCATCAAACAAGCAAAAACATCATGGGTTTTATTATGAATACCATTGATCCGCAAATTCTAAAACTTCTGAAACGAAGCAAAAGATGTAATATTCTTCATGTAAACAATATGTATTTAACTCTGTATCTAAGCGAAACTATAATCATGATAAAGCATAAGTCATGTTTTCATAATATAGCGAGATAAATAACGACCTGAAGAGAAACTTTGAAAGGTAATCAAAACAGAATCTATATACTAAATCATATGTGATATGCTTTATGGCTATCGTGCCAAGACGAACAGTACATTAACTTACATCGTGATTGACATATTTCTGCACTGCATAGTAACTTACAAATGTATATGTCCCTACACATCTCTGCGGTGTATGACCCTATTTCTAACTTAACTGCCTATATGAACAGAAATGTCCTAGCGCAATTGATAATAACCAACAACAGCGATGGGAGACTCAGAAAAAAACTAATGGAAGACTCAGAACAATATGGGCTGATTTATTTTTTGATGTAAGAGTGAGAAATTAAATGAAATAATAGGCGCAGGAGTAAAAAGGAGTTAATAGATAACCAAAATTTCATCAGAGCATAAACAAATTACCCTCCTTCTCTCAAACACATGTGCGATTCCGAGAAGATTCCACTGAGCGGCTTCCCTCCTCCCTTATATGTGCGCTCTCCCGCTATCAACACCTCAATTGTCATTTTTGATCATCATATCTGCTCCTCTTGTCTTTGTCAGACCTCCGTCCACTAAAGAAAAAAAAACATGCACCACTGATTCCTCTTCCTCTTTCTTCGCCTAGAAGACCCTTTTTCCAGCGCTTATTTTTCTACAGTTGGCTCCTCCCTAGGAGATGGAGACCTGTCCCCTCTCCTGCATGCGATCTCCCTGGTCTGCAGCTTTTTTCCCTGTCACAGCACAGAGTCCCATGAATCGTCATCTTTTTCCTCTTGCCCTCTCGACTCCTGTCCTTCGAGAGAGTCCTCCTCTAGAATGTCCCTTATCCAAACTAAAGAGTGAGATCCGCCATTCCCTTTTGAGCCTCGAAACCAGAATACTGATCGTAGTACATTCTCATGTTGTCACTAAATCGGCCTTGGTGGTGATGGTATACGCCTTTCCCTTTTGCCACAAAAAAAAACAAAAATGCAAAGCTCCACGTAGCCACTTTGCCGTGTTTGCAAATCGCCTTTTAATTTATTAAGCAACTTAATGTATTTTTCAAAGCCTTCCATATCCGATCGCGACCACATCCACCCCCTCTAAACCTGTGCATCCTCCGGATGCACCACACCTGCATACATAACATCAAACACAAGCAAGGATCAAGTAGTCATAGCATATAAACAAGACTTAAAGAAAATTCTAACTTGATGCATGAAATCTGAAAACACATTGAACTTGGCATACATTAAGAGAAGAGGGTAGACAAAAACATCTCATACAACATATCAGAATACACTAATGCACTTAGACTAGAAATCATATGAGTAAATCGAAAACTTCTTAGCTCTCTCGTTAACTTGACCCGGTCAGATCTAGTAGCCTATCCGAAGCATTTGCATATACCAGTCTTCACTAACTCGATTGATGAAACTCGCTTCTGGCTTCCCTATTGATCTCCTATCATCTGAACCCCCGTCAGACCCTTTTCTTATTTTTCTCATATTTTTATTCTGTTTTTCTTTATTTTAATTCTTTATCCCAGCTCAACCTTTATATCTTTGCTTTTATTTTTATTTATTTATTTTTCCACACTTTTTGGCCTATGTCGAAATCGGATGCGACTCGTGGACCTGACCACCCGGCCAGGTTTAGCCCACCCATCTACCGACCCGATATAGCGCACGATTCACAATGTCAGCCTCATACGAAATCAACGTCAGCTCGTGGCTCTGACCACCCGGTCAGAGTGACTCCACCCGCCTATCAACCCGTATGAGCGCGTAACAACATGTAGGTTAGGCCATACGACACAACTAGCGTCAGCTCGTGGCCCTGATCACCCGACCAAGGTAGTTCCACCCGCCTACTAGCTCATCGCAGCACCCAACAACACATACACATACATATAGATAGTTGGCTGGTATAAGAATTCTTTTCTCAAGATATAATCTGTCTGAAGATTAGGTCAGATGAGAGATCAAGAGTAGAAGTCGAAGTGTCTCACTCATCAAGTGTTTGTAAATACTACTATATACAGATACTTAGTCTAGGTCTTCCCTTCACCTTCCTAGGTCTTGCTCTCGAAAGTTCTAGTCCATCTTCTAACCTTACTCATATAATCTTGGCCCTTATACATTACATGTAATCTAATTAGTGGCACGAGATTTTTGTTCTACTTAATTTTCCTTAATTATGCATTTATTTACATATCATATGTCCAACCCATGTAGTCTTTTCATACGGATATATATATACATACATACACATATATACATGAGAGGAAAAGAAACTGAAACAATAACATCTCACCAGTATAAAATCAGAAGCCGCTCGAGCTTGTCGCCTTTAATCATTCTTTCTTTAGAAAAAAAAACTTGAACTTGGTCATCCTGCATAAATCAGAGGCTTATTTCACACGAATCTAAATAAAAACAATTATTCAAAAAGGAAAATATTACCTGGCTTTATTTATATACATTGATGTTTATTTTCTTGCCGATCTCCGAGGATCTTCCCTGACTTTATTCTTCATAAAAAAAACCTAACTTGATTCAAAATAAACATTATTTACACATATCTTTAATACAACATTTTAATTTATCTTTAAGACGTCTCACCCCCTTCACGTTCCCTACGGAACAAGGCAAGCTGTTGTAAGAGTTCTGCATATTCTGCTAAGTCGCGACTATATACAAGAAGTGCTGTTCGGTCCACTTCCATATATGACTCACGGTCATCTGAAGTATCATCTTCTCCATATGTTCGTGCCCTTCGATACCTGAGTATACTTCTTTCATTTGATGATGAAATCAAGGTCTCCCTAGTGATACGATCTTTAACAAACTCTTCTATAGGAATTCTTTCTTCATTTTCAGGTGTAGGGAGCAAGTAAGTTGATATGAAAGAACTATCTAAGGTTCTCCCTTCAGGCACACTCCTTGACGTCTCTCTAAATCTTTCAGGAATGCTGCCCTCAGGAATGGATGTATCATTGGAATCTTCACTGTCCATTCCAGATCCTAAGATAGTCAAACAGTCCAATCAAACCTAAAAAAAAAACTTCCTATTAATAGTCTGATCACAAATCTCCGTCAGTACCCTATAAGAAACAAAAATTAGTATTAATAGAAGTTCATAAATAAGTAAAACACATACATTTAATTTATTTGTCGCTTTTCTTATTTATTACATCTAGACGGATTCATATTTTGTTATTTGTCTACATGGTTTTATTATATACATACATATATATATATATGTTATATATATATATATACATCATCTTACGATATAATTTATTTTAATCATTTTCCTTATTGATATCCTCATCTTTATCATTTTCACTTCCTTCCTCTTTACTTTCCTCTTCTTCGTCTTCATTTATTACCGTCTCATAATTCTCATTCTCTCTTCTTTTAAAGAGCTTAACTCTCTTTCTAGCAATTAAATCCTTTAACTTGGTCCCATCTAATTCTCTAAGTGAGTATGTTCCATTATCAAAAACTTTACATACCACATAGGGACCAAACCATCTCTTAACCAGTTTTCTTCAAGCCTCATATTGAGTATTCAATGAGCTATCATAAACAAGTACCTAGTCTCCTTCCTTCAACCTTTTTGGCCTTAACTTGTGGGTCTTGTCAAATGCAATTTTATTTTTCTCTCTAGAAGCTCTAAGCTTAAATGCAGCTTCTTCTACCAGATTTTTTCCTCTTTCTAGTTGAAGAATCCGCACTGCTAGAAGATCTTCTCTTGACACCTCATCTTCCCAAGGCAAGGAAGTCCACGCTAAAGCATGTGACTCCGTCGGCAAAATAGGTTTTTGACAATACATCAATTCTGCTGGCATATATCCAGTAGTTCTAGTGTATGTCATCCTATCTGCCCAAAGGGCAAATGGAAGGTAATTTGGCCAATTCTTTATTTTCCCCTCACAAGCCTTAGCCAAAGCTTTAATAATTGGTGGATGACCACGCTCAATTTTTCCATTAGCTTCAGGATTGTAAGCAGTGGTGAGAGATAATCGAATTCCATATTTTTTAAAGAAGTCTTTAGCTTCGTGAGCATCAAGCTCTCCTTTATCGGCAACTATTTTCTCCACATAACCAAATCTACTAAACACATCTTCTAGTAGAAATTTGCATACATTGCTTGTAGTTTTCGTCCTTAGAGCTCTTCCTTCAACATGATTTGTTAGGTCTTCCCTTGCTAATACAATATACCTCATCTGATGCACCCCTAATGGCATTGTAACTAAATCAACAACCCACTTATAGTGAATATTAAGAGGATATGTTGGATGTAATTCATCTCTGTGTCTAACATTGGAGTACATCTGACAAGGTTTACAAGTGGCTACGTAATTTTGGGTATCCACATACATCCCAGGCCACCAGTATCTTTCCCTTATCTTTTCATAAGTTCCTTGAAAGCCTTTATGACCGGCCCATAGTGAGCTATGCATTTCACACATAATCTTTCCTCTCGATTCTTCACAACCTACAACTCGCTGGGGCATCTTTCCCATTCCAATCCTTCGCTTCCAGAGTAATCCATCTTTCAGGAAATAATTACTTGACTTTCTTCGAATGGTACGAAATTTTTCTTTGCTCCAACTAAGATCAGGACACTTCATACTTAAATATCTCCCGATTTCCTTCCACTCATTTTCATATTCGTCTTCATTGAATCTTTCTGTTATTCCTATTTGGATCTTGTAAGGTTCTTCTTCTATCCATCTGTTATCTTTCCCTCTTCCTAAGCTATTTTGAACTTCCTTTGAAGACTCAGTACAAATTCCAAGCCTTTCATTTTGATGCTTAGGCTCTTTTCTATTTAGTCCAGTAGATGCTTCATTTAGGCTTAGATTATGTACATGTGAAGCATAAAAGTCCAGACCTATCTCTTCATCATTAGAAGTCATCGAATCTTCATTTTCATATATAGCTCGTGATAGCATGTCAGCCACCACATTATTCCTTCCAGCTATATGAACAAACTCAGGGTTTAGCGACTTAATATATGCTATCCATCTTAACATGGCAATATCTACAGTGGAACAATTCACGATCATTCCCAACAATGGTAAACAATCTGTTTCTACTACCACATTTGCCCCAATCAGATATTCTTTATCATTTTTTAGCGCAGTCACTATTCCCCAAAGCTCTCGCTTAATTTGAGGGTAACCTCTCTGGCGAACATTTAGAACTTTAGCTCCGAAACGAATTGCATATCTTTTTCCTTCATCATCCTCTTGGCCAATCGCCCAACCTATACCTGTCGGACTTGTATCTATGGTGATATAAATTTCTTTATTATCAGTATAATCAGCCTTTCTAAGCAATGGAGCTTCTGCAAGTGCTTTTTTTAATTTTCTCACAGCTTGAGTATGGATATCTTTCCATTGAAATCTTTGCCCTTTCCTAAGCAATTGATAAAGTGGGTCAGCAATATGGGCAAAATGGGGAATCCATACAACATAGAAAACACATGCCCCAAGAAATCTCCTCACTTCAGTGATCGAGGAGCAGACCTCTTTCATGTGTTGGATGGCATCTACTTTCTTTGGTCATGGCTTCCTTCCTTTAGGTCCACATAAACTTCCTACAATTAAAACCTCTTGCACTCCAAATACTGATTTTTCAGCAGACAATGTCAAATGAACCTCTTCCAGCCGACTAAGAATGGATTCACAATCAGTTATGTGCTTTTTAACAAAATTCCTACATCCATCCTCATCAAGAGTCTCGTCTCTATCTCTTTCTTCACAGCCTTTAATAGGAACATCATCAATGAATGGCATAGTCAGATGTGGAATAAAATCCCTAAGAACTTTATGCATACCATTCATCATATGTGCCACTGAGTTCGTGGCACCTTGCGGCAAAGTGCACATGCGCACAAGCCCAAGTGGCGTCCTCATAGTCGTCAAATCACGGCTTTCGAGAGCTAGCTGGAATTGATCATATCCAGAGTGCAAATCTCCCATTGAATAAATAGATCTTCCTGCAAAAGCTTCTGCATATTCGTCTACAATAGGCCCAGTTCCCATATTTCTAATTGTCACTTTATTCACTGGCTGTAGATCTTGGATAAATCTTAATGACCCATTCTTTTTTGGTACAGTAAACCAACGGTTAGAATAAGGAGCACTTGATGGCTCAAGAATCCCCATTCTAATTTTGTCATTCAACAGATCAATTAGCTTTGAAATATGAGCTTTTGGTACTGGAATCGGTCTGAGATTCCAAGGTACATGTGGAATTGTGAAAATTATCATAGGTGTCACCACAGATGGATCTACACATCCAATTTCTTGGGCATTGAAAGAAAAAGCTTTTCCATGCTTAAATAACATCCGAGAGAATACATTCTTCTCTTTTTCGCTGAGGAAACCATCTTTCCCCAATTGAATTTGCTCGAGCGTTTCTTTAGTGAATTTATGGCCTATTTTTCTCTTATCTCTGAGAGGTGGCTGAGATTTTACATCATCCATAAGTTTATTACTATCTTCAGGAAGTGGAACTGCGACTGGCTTTATCTTTTTATCAATTGTTTTGTATTTTGTTTCAACGAAGACTTCTTTACCTATTTCATCTTGCTCAAACTTTTCTATTTCCTTATACATGGAAATAGAGTGCGTTTGAATCACATAATCACTCCTTTTTCCTTGAATTAACTCTTGCAGATCAAACAATGTGTCTGCAAAGGATATCTCATCAAAGACTCCAGAGATTTCCTCATCGAAGTTAAGCACTCTACATCCATGAAAGTTTCTTTGAAGATCCGCTATGTATTGTTTTTCCCACTTTTTTAACTCAGAAAAAACACGAAACTGAAATGAATTTGTCGAAGAAAGTGCTATAAAACTTGATATAAACATATTTACATTCGGGATCTTTTCACCTTTCAAGCTTTCATAGTCCCGACTTATGAAAGCTTCCTTTAAAAACTTTGATCCTCGTATTCTTCAGGAATAGGTCTTGTCCGAAGAGAAGTTCTATTCCTGATATGATCTACACATACCATCATGAATTGAACTGCCTTTTTTCCATCCTTACTACGGATTCGCGCATAAGCCGATCCATCTTCTAAGACTCTTGTTTCCATTCTTAAGGCAGTAATATATGGCTGCCCTAGAATCAATGAGTAACTAAAATGATCTTGTACGAAAAAATTTTGATAATCACTGACATCTCCAATTGTAACTAGAACCTGCGGGCATGCACCAAACAACTCACCTGGCATCGAGTTCGCAGCCTTAATTCTCCAACTAGGCTGCATGTCTATTGGCCATTTCCCCTTCATATAGAGATCTTTGGACATCAAGTTAACTTCAGATCCATGATCGATAAGAGCGACAACTGGAGTGCTAATTTTCTCTAATCTTACCAACGTCTCAGTTGTGGCTCGAGCCCAATGATCTTTAGTGTAATAACTCGAAGGGGTTATGTCGGAAGGATTCTTCTCCAAGGATATTTCCTCATGCACGCACGGTTGAACATTAGTCTCAATTGGTTCAAGTATATTTTTTAGCTCTTGAACTTGCGCTTGCACAGTATGAACAGGAGTCTCTTCATCCATTCTTTCAATCTCTTGCATGTCAGCTATTGGTTGTTGTTTCCTTCTTAAGAGGTCAATTATTACTTCTAGAAATTCCCTTTTTGCTATTCCCAGTAACTCACCGAGTGTAAATTCGATTACACTATCGAGCACTCTTTTCTCGAGAACTTGTTTAAGATTTGTGGCTTGCTCTATGTGCGATTTTAGCATATATGAGGGATTTCTCACTCTTCCTTGTCCTTTTTTCACAGGTTTCATTTCTTGATCTTGAGGAGGAATATTATCATGGGTAGAGACTGGCATCTCAGCAGAAGTAGGAATTTGAACTTGAGTCGGAATTTTATTTGGTTGGATTATTGTTGGTTGTGATGGTGGATCTATTTGAGTGGGTTGGTTTGTTTGTGTTGGATGGTTTTGGTTTGGTATTTGAGGTTGTTCATGTGAAGCTTCTACTTGACGCCTAGTTCTTCTTTTCTCCTCTTCACCCTCATTGGTTCTTCTTCGTTTCTCTTCCACTACTGCTTCATGCTCTACCGAAGAGCATAGGTATGTAACAACCGAGAGAGTATCTACAGGATCATCCCATCCACTTACCCCTCGGATTTCATTACTAGCTGTTTTTAAAATTTCATGATGCATCTTCCCGCGGTCTAAGGACTTTATTACTTTAGACCACGGTTCTAAATCATTATTTTCGTCAACTACCTGACATGCATACGTATGTGATATTGAAGCAACGTTTTCACATGTGCCAGGGAAGAATATTCTCATTCCTCCCCGACCAAAATTAATGTTTACTTTTTCTCCAGTCTTAGAGTCATATATCATCTTTTCCTTAAAGAATACCAAATTCTTTGCTAATGCTTCTTTGAAGCTCTCACATGAGTATCTGTTATGCTCCAAAGAGTCACACCAAATACATCTTTTAATTTCTGGAGCTTTTGGATTTTTAGGTGCCGGTGCTTGTAAAGATTGAGATTCAATCATCTGCTTCATACTTTGAATCGTAAGGTCACTAAACTTTTTAAACATATCTTCCATTGTATTAGTGGGCACAACATCCTTTGGTGTTGGTAGGTTTACCTGAGGGTTCTGTACAGGTTGCTGAACAGCCTGAGCTTGTTCTTCTTGCATATCATCATGCCAGCTCTGCATGAACTTAGACAAAGTTCTTTGCTTTTCTACATATCCTCTAACAGCTTCATCTACATTACCCCAGTCTTCGGTAAGACCAGACTCAGTTCCTATCTGTTGTAATTGTGGAAAAATTTCTTCTCGGGCTTTCGAATCTATAGCCCGGAGAAACAAGGATACCTTTTCTTGATCTATAGCCCTCCTATCATAATCAGATAAGTCTGCAAATTGCTGATCAAACTCCCTTTTTATATCTAGAATAGATTGATCTTTTGGTTTATGTATCCACTTTAGAAATGTGGATCTAGTCACTTTATCTTCGTCATCCAATGCAAACATCCTTATGAGTATCATCTTGTATTGTGACCATCTTATTTGCCCTTCTATAACTAGTCAAGGTGCATCCACAACTAGTCGGTCACGCAAATGTAATTCTGAAACGTATACAAAATTGTCAATTAATTCTTGATCACTTAATGGTGTTAGACCCGTACCAAGGTATCGTGCCTCCAATTCATATTCCTTGCAAAAACGAGTAACATTTTTACCACTGAAATATCCACTTCTTCTGACTACTCGCTCATGAAATGCCTGAATGGCACTTCGTCTTTTCTCGTCCTGCTGAAAGCGCAGAAGTTGGGTTATAACATCCATCGTTGCGACGCCCATAAATGGTCAAGCACAATGAGCTCACTCAACTGCACCACTCTTTAAACTAGGATCAGGATCTCTACACTCTCCTCCCTTCACGTCGGGTTCACCAGGTATGTCGTCGATTCCATGGAAAGGAAGGAGAAATTGAATGAGTATGGTTACCCATGTGTATCACTCCTTTTTAGCATATAGATATATCAAAGTGTTGAAGAACGAACGATTCAGATTCCACTTATGTCGTTATGATATCCATAGTTCAGCATAACCTCATATGCATCCTCCATCGGGTCGAGTGGGCCTACAGCTTTGGCTCGCAATTTATGCTCAAATCTAAGCTTGACTTGAATTCGCGACCACAACGCCCGATTCTTGAATGCGAACTCAGGTGAAATGGGAACTTAAAGAAGCAAATATAAACTCCGAAAAAAAAAAATAATAATAATAATAATTAGACAAAACAAATCCGAATTCTCATTCAAATACAGTAGCTTTAATTTATTTCATGTTTAGTCACCTTTTATGTTCAATAATTCAAATTCAACTTCAAAGATGTTTTAATTCCGTTTCCATTAAATTATCGGAAAAAAAATTTCATGACAACCTCGAAAAAC
This sequence comes from Ceratopteris richardii, assembly GCA_020310875.1. NCBI lineage: Eukaryota > Viridiplantae > Streptophyta > Polypodiopsida > Polypodiales > Pteridaceae > Ceratopteris > Ceratopteris richardii. The sequence continues at coordinate 99,057,307 of CM035426.1, forward strand.
AAAAGAAAACAAATAATTATGAAATTGTCATTGCTTTTCATAAACAAACTGTTCCGTGACTCATATCAGATTATTCTAAATGTTCATCATATAGACATAAAGCGCATAACGAGATTAGTCGTTCTTGTTATTTCTATATGTTCTGCAGATATTTAAAAACACACACACACACAGTTGTTGCTATATTAAATGGGCATATGAATTAATCATAACAAAGTTTAACGTGATGTTTATAGTTCTTTATGCATAGTAAAACGCTCCAGTAATCATATTTACTTAGAAACTACATATCAAATCGCGGAAAAGAAAACACAGAAAGTTTGGAGTAATAACACAAAGTCATCATCGCACAGTAATAATCATCTCAACTCCAAAACTGCCAATACTTCTTCCTCTTCTGTAGTCGCTAAAAAAAAGCTTCAATGTGCCAGAACTCTCGCAGAGCGTGTCAGACACCGATAACAGAAATGGACCACGATCAAATGTGTAAGATCGTAAAATAAAATCCATCAAAACAACTACATCGTGTGAGAATTATTCATGTTATCAGACTAAAGCAAATTGAATATTTAGAAAATCATTCTGATTTGAGCTTCACCAAACTAGATCGGTGTCCAACCAACAAAGAAATGCAAATCTACGCATGTATTTTATTCACTAGTGAATTCTATTAGATGAATCACATGCGATAATTGCGGGCGGAGAGACAAAAGCTCATCGATCAAAACCTGTGTATAACATCACAGCTAATAGACTTCATGAGGAGAGTAAAGATAGCGTTTCTTCTTTGATAACAGATAATATAAACACTCATGGTACCATACGGTGACTAGGAAGATATGATATCAGCGCTTGTCATAAAAACATGGAAACTTGAAACACCATTAGTATTAAATGATATGTGATTAGCATAATCATCACCTTTCAATCCTTACAGAGCTACAACTTTGTAATAGTGCCATCAAAACTATGATCAATACTTCATCAAACAAGCAAAAACATCATGGGTTTTATTATGAATACCATTGATCCGCAAATTCTAAAACTTCTGAAACGAAGCAAAAGATGTAATATTCTTCATGTAAACAATATGTATTTAACTCTGTATCTAAGCGAACGTATAATCATGATAAAGCATAAGTCATGTTTTCATAATATAGCGAGATAAATAACGACTTGAAGAGAAACTTTGAAAGGTAATCAAAACAGAATCTATATACTAAATCATATGTGATATGCTTTATGGCTATCGTGCCAAGACGAACAGTACATTAACTTACATCGTGATTGACATATTTCTGCACTGCATAGTAACTTACAAATGTATATGTCCCTACACATCTCTGCGGTGTATGACCCTATTTCTAACTTGACTGCCTATATGAACAGAAATGTCCTAGCGCAATTGATAATAACCAACAACAGCGATGGGAGACTCAGAAAAAAACTGATGGAAGACTCAGAACAATATGGGCTGATTTATTTTTTGATGTAAGAGTGAGAAATTAAATGAAATAATAGGCGCAGGAGTAAAAAGGAGTTAATAGATAACCAAAATTTCATCAGAGCATAAACAAATTACCCTCCTTCTCTCAAACACATGTGCGATTCCGAGAAGATTCCACTGAGCGGCTTCCCTCCTCCCTTATATGTGCGCTCTCCCGCTATCAACACCTCAATTGTCATTTTTGATCATCATATCTGCTCCTCTTGTCTTTGTCAGACCTCCGTCCACTAAAGAAAAAAAAACATGCACCACTGATTCCTCTTCCTCTTTCTTCGCCTAGAAGACCCTTTTTCCAGCGCTTATTTTTCTACAGTTGGCTCCTCCTTAGGAGATGGAGATCTGTCCCCTCTCCTGCATGCGATCTCCCTGGTCTGCAGCTTTTTTCCCTGTCACAGCACAGAGTCCCATGAATCGTCATCTTTTTCCTCTTGCCCTCTCGACTCTTGTCCTTCGAGAGAGTCCTCCTCTAGAATGTCCCTTATCCAAACTAAAGAGCGAGAGCCGCCATTCCCTTTTGAGCCTCGAAACCAGAATACTGATCGTAGTACATTCTCATGTTGTCACTAAATCGGCCTTGGTGGTGATGGTATACGCCTTTCCCTTTTGCCACAAAAAAAAACAAAAATGCAAAGCTCCACGTAGCCACTTTGCCGTGTTTGCAAATCGCCTTTTAATTTATTAAGCAACTTAATGTATTTTTCAAAGCCTTCCATATCCGATCGCGACCACAACGTATACACATACATATACAAATACATATACACATACGTATACACATACGTATACACATACGTATACACATACGTATACACATACATATACACATACGTATACGTATACATATACATATGCATATACATA